>JACEFZ010019717.1:0-12359 GCA_014155875.1 Cepaea nemoralis
CAAGAATAGAGAACGACTAAATATACTTCATGTCCCTAAACCTAGGATAGACCTTATATACACAAGCTTAGCAACTCCGCCGCTCAGTTTTGGAACAATCTTCCACAAGAAATCAAAGACACCACCAATCATTATGCATACATTCACAACCTGTTTGAACACTACCTCAGTACAGACTACATTCCCCCATAAACAAAAACACAAAAAAGACAATAATAATGGTAAATTATCTCAAATGACAACTAGTCAAAAAACATTCCCATATGCTTATCACGTTACACCTTCCTTAGGTATTTATAATGCCCATGTTAAACATTGCCTCAGTGAGTCATTTGTTATTGATTATTTTTCATGCATTTTAATGCTTATTGTTCTTTTGTTGTCAAAAATCTGCTTTATAAGTGATGTTGAATGAAAGAATGTATGAGAGGAAATAGAGAAGGGTAGAATGTCAGACGGGCCTGCGTGCCCAATTCTTAACCCTTTGAAAATAAACATTTTCGTTCGTTCGTTCGTTCGTCCCCAAGTCAAGGAAAGGTCACCAACTCGGCATCAGCTCAACGGAAGTTTAAGAGCGAACGTGTTTATCCATTCAACCATGCCGACCTCACAAGACGTACTGATCTCAAAAGGAAGTCGCTAAGCCGGAAATGGAATCCTAACTACTGTCTTGATAAACAAACGCCCTAACCACTTATACCACCACCGGTGTTTAAGGTGCCGACTTTACAGATCACGTTTGTGCGACGATCGACAAAGATGCAAGTCTCTTCAAACGCATCAAGATAATGAACCGCGTGGGTGGAGACAATTCTAGGAAGCGGAAACAAGGCACTTAAAACCGGAACTGGGATGGAGAAGAAAAAGCGGTTTACACTTAAAAGAAATAGTGGACATGTTCAGGAAATTATTTCCATTACTGTCTTATCTTTAGTTTTCATCTTTGAGACACGTTGTTCGTTGTGTGGTGTGTGTGCTCAAAGGGGGGTGAAAATCATATGACGTCTCAGATAAACTGAAACTAAAGTAAAGAATCTCTTCATCTCATCATCATCATCATCATCATCATCATCATCATCATCATCATCATCATCATCATCATCATCTTCTTCTTCTTCTTCTTCTTCTTCTTCTTCTTCTTCTTCTTCTTCTTCTTCTTCTTCTTCTTCTTCTTCTTCTTCTTTCTATCTTTCTTCCTCCGCCCCTCCTCCTCTTTCTTCTTCTTTCGCATTCTATTTCCTTTCATCATCGTCATCATCATTATCATTACTATCATCATCACCTTCTTCTTGTTTCTTTTCCCTTTTTTCTCCGCTTTCTGTTTCTTCCTTCTTCTGCCTCATTCCTTTCTTCCTTGCTATTCCTCCTTCTCTTTCCTTCTTCTATCTTTTTCCGGCACACTTGCTTGTTTTGCTTCTTTCTTCCTTATCCTTCTTCATTCCTACTCACCGCCCTATGTCTTTCTTCCGTCAATCCCTCTTGTCTCTTTATTACTCCTTCTGCATTCATCCTTCTTCGTTCCCCTTCCTTCTTTAATATTCCGTCTTTGACCCTTTCCTCATTTATCCTGATCATTCCCAGGTCCACCAAGCCTTAAATTGGTACTAGGAAATGTCCAGTGAGGTAAAGGCGTTCGATCTGATATTTATCACATCGCCCATCCAGTACCGATAGGACTACAATAATACCGGGCTAGCGCCATATACGAAGGTAAGTTAATAAGTAAGTCACAAATGGATGTAGAAAAATAACTAATTATGATAACAACTTGAAACCAGTTTATTATTATACACACATTGTCCCTTTATTTCTCAACATAATTTCCACCAACATTGATGCACTTATCCCATCGTTTTATCAGTCCTCCCAAACCGGCTGCATAGAACTGCGTGCCCTGTTTTCTAAACCACGTTTTCACTTCACATTCAACTTAGGCGTCATTCGCAGAATGTCTCTCGCCAAGGTGGGTTGTCAGTGGACTTAGCGACTTAGCCCCTAGCGATTTCCCGTAAAGCGGTGCAAAGTTGGGTAGAAAAAAGATTACGAGGGTGAGTGAATAAGTAAGTCGCACAGTTCTGTGAGATTTCAGGTAAATGAAAACGGCACGCAGATTTATGCAGCCGGTTTGGGAGGACTGATAAAACAATGGGATAAGTGCATCAATGTTGGTGGACATTGTGTTGAGAAATGAAGGGACAATGTATTTATAAAAATAAACTGGTTTCAAATTGTTACCTTAGTTAGTTACTTTTCTACAGCCATTTGTGACTTACTTATTAACTTACCCTCGTACCAAGGCATGTGAAATATTGACAATAAGCTGAGACAAGCTTTTCTGTATCTCTCACGGCAGTGGATATGTGGTTTCTGAGAGAAATTCAAGGAATATCATTGTCAGACAGAAACAAGAATGAGGCAGTTCTGCCAGAAACAGATGAAAACCGCCAAATTATTAGAACAATTAGACGCAAGCAGTCAGTAATTGTTGGCCCGTAATGAGGAGAAAGAAAATAGAAAACTTAATGGCAACAGGCATAACTGACTGGCAAAGCGAGAGAAAACGGTAGTGAAAGGAAACTCTGCACAGCTTGGACGCATGGCATAATTTCTGGACAAGAACAGCGGGTTGACCCAGGACTTTGATGATCGCAGAGATAGCGAACCATGTCCGCCCTCGCATATCGGCATGGCACATAATAGTGATGATCATATACCCTATACAGCTCAAAGCTTGGACAGAGGGTGTTTACTTTACTTTACTTTACTTTACTTTGGCCAGGGAGACCGGTTGAAGTTCTACTTCATTTAATATTTTTTTCAACCCTAGTACAGCTTTGGGTGGGTGGGGTGGGGGTTGGGGGGGGGGGGGGTAATGTAAAGATCTTTTATGCGCTCTTTCTAATGCTGTTTGTAAGTTTGTATTAATGTCTATAAAATTGTACAATCACACGGAATGACACTATCCAGTGCCGCCCATCAGGCGCTGCAGCGCAAATTATTCCTCCCCACGGCGCTTGACGGCAGAAGTGGAAAATGATGATGATGATGATGATGATGATGATGATGATGATGATGATGATGATGATGATGATGATGATTCAATCTTTGACATAGACTTCCCCTTTTACTGTATCTATATGTCTTCAGCGTGGCTGTTTGTGGCAGATGTACCAGTGCAATCTTGTTAGGTGGCCAAAGCATTCAATCTGCTGTTCTGTAATGGAGTATATGACTGGTTTCAGACCTAGTCGCCTTCTAATATCCCCATTCCTAATTCTATCTCTCACGGTTACTCACGCATCTCTTCTGCATTCATCTAAGGCATCCCATATCTGTTATGATCTTTCGGTCATTAGTTGCAGTAAGCGTCAATGTTTGGCCTTGGTAGCATAATTCGGCCAAACAATTGTTTTATGAGATGTGCTTTAGTACTTAAAGTTGTCTTTCTCTGCGACAGAAGTGGCGTTAGTTGTCCCAGTACCTCATTTACCTTTGCACATCATCATCAAGTGCCCTGCCTGATGACGTAGGCGTTCATGGCTCTCCACAGATCTCGGTCTTTGGTGTTCTGGATCTACTCTGCTGATGATATTCATCGATGCCACCGTCTCAATCCGTCCAGCATCATTTATCTTGATCTGCCTTTGGCTCTCTTCCCCTCGATCTTTCCAGTTGTCGCGATGTTCTCCAATGCCTCTCTTCTCATCACATTACCAAAGAAATTTGTTTGTCTCTTTCTTATTGTTGTATATAATGTTGGCAATGTTATGAGCTGAATATTGAAGAAGGTTGGCTTTTAAAGACGATAAACAAAGAAAATTGAAATATTTTGGTCACTTGAATCTTCACGAAAGCTTGGAGAGAAAAATAATGGAGGGGTATATGCCTGAGACAAACTACTAAACATAAACTTGCCAAGAGATCAACAACAGCAGTAAAATGATGGCGTTGACAGCGATGTCCTGTAAATATGATATGCATACACAGAAATATGCCCGGGAGTAGAGGAACAGGAAGGCCAAAGAGAAGATGGATGCAGGATGTGGCGGATGATCTCCAGATGGGTGTATCGGTCGCGGGACATCTTGCTTATGATCGAGAAATTTTCCGGAAGGTTATTATGGGAGCGGGGTTCTGCAAAGGACATGCTACTGAATGAATGAATGAGTTTGTCATTACATTTTAAACGACCGTCGCTCATACCTTTGTAGATCAAGATTAGGAAGGATTAAAACGGATGACTAGAAAATGCATTTAAACAACACTATTTTCTAGTGAATTTTCATTACGACAGAAGCTGTGGCTGAAGCACTGTGTCTGGCTTCTCGTTCATTCTGTCTTCGTTCTCTCTCAACTTGTTTTTGTTCTCTCTCAACTTGTTGTTGTTCTTTCAATTTTGTCTTCAGCAAACTCCTGCAAATCTCTGCTTCAATATATTCCATTAAAGTTGGCATTTTCATAATTGTGGATAAGTTGCTGTCCATCAGTCAACTGTAAATATAAAGACACTGCTGCTTGTCTTTACCTGTTATGTTGCATGAACTTTACATATATATATATATATATATATATATATATATATATATATATATATATATATATATATATATATATATATATATATATCCGGCTCCGTGGCCGAGGAGTTAGCAGCTTTCTCCGCTAACCCCGACTACTCTCGTCACGTGACGCGACGAGAATTAGCAGTGGTTCGAATCGCAAAAGTGACTTATGAGAGTATGGAGCCGGTCGCTCAGAAAGTCGTGGCGTGCTGATGAGCGTAATCTAGCCTAGGAATCAACATACAGCTGAAAGATGCTGGTGTCGACCGCAATATCCTGAAACAGGATGGAAACGCGGGGGAAAAAAAAAAAAAAATATATATATATATATATATATATATTATATATATATATATATATATATATATGCGTGCGTGTGTGTGTTTGTTAGTTAGTTAGTTAGTCGACAGATCATCCTTGTTGCACATCGGACCATTCAGTCAATAAGTGCTCGGATCCCCTCCTGAGCAAATCCCGCAGCGTGTAGCGGCTAACGACGCCAGTTCTGTGTTGGTTTATCAATCTTCTTTGGCTTCCTGCGTAGTGTTCTTGTTTGGCCACCCCTCTTTTAATTTGCTGCTCTCGCAGTCTGGCCATTGTTGTAGATTCACAGTAATCACTTGGTTCTTGCAAAAGTCTCACTTCTCGTAGAGCATTCAGAATGTCAGCCTGGTCCATGGCGCGTCCGCCCTCAACAGTAGCCTCACCTGCGAGCTTGTCAGTCCGCTCATTTCCTTGTACTCCCGCATGCCCTGGCACGAAGATGAAACTAATCTTTGCCAGCCGAGACCGCTTCAGAGGCAGCAACCATTCTCTTCGGATCGACCCCTCCTCTATCCTCTTGATCATGTTCATTGAGTCGCTAAGGAAACAAGCCCTAGTGAATGTCTGTGTCTCGAGCCATGTTATTGCTTTACTTACTGCCATGACTTCCATGGTCAGGCTACTTGTGGTTTCAGTGAAAGCACCAGAGTCCTCCTTCACAATTCTCCCTCCGGCCCGAGCTGTAAAGGCCCATGAGCTTCTCACATGTCGGACGACCGACCCATCTGTGTAGATGACCGCGTCACTGTCTAGCGAATTCTCGAAAATCAACGCTTGTACTTCAGCCTCAACAGCAGTCGGATTTTCTTGTCTGCATTTTCTATCTAGTTGGATGCAAACTGAAAAGGATGTGCAGAAGTCTGTTGGCACTTGCACCCACTCCTCGCCAGGTTCTAAGTCCTCAAGTGAACACACCTGTTGAAGAATGTCCTCGGCTTGACCCATCCACGACCGTCCTCTTTTTAACCTGCTGCCCTTCACCTTCCTAATTTCACTATGCAGTGGATGCTGTGTGTTTGCGTTAATTCTGAGGTAGGCACGTGCCCTGCAAACTTGCATTCTCTCTTCAATGGTTGGAAAATCAAGAAGGTAGCGCATCGCCCTGCATGCTGTATCTCTTGTACATCCAAGAATAATGCGCATAGCTTCATTCTGTATCCTTTCCATCCTTTCTATCTGCTTATGGCTGACAGTCAGGATTGCCATTGCATACTCCAAAACAGACATGACCAGCCCCTCGTACAGAAGACATAGATGGCGCTGCTCACAGTTTGCTGCCGCCATCACCCGCATCGCTGCCAAACCCCGCTTGGCCTTTGTTATCACCTGGTCTATGTGCACATTATAAGCAAGGCTTCGATCAAACCGTATCCCCAGGTAATTCATTGCCTGCGTTCTTTCCACCGTCTCTGAACACAGCATTACAGTTGGTGTTGGATTGTTGACAATATGATTATTCAACGAGAACCAAGTCACTGTTGCCTTTGTTGGGTTGACCATTGCGTGTGTGTGTTGCTTGTCCTTAGCAGGACTTTAGGATCATCCCCATTTTCTAGACAAATTTACATAAGTATTTTGCCATTGCTTTTTGCCCGATACGTCAATGTTTAAGTACAACTCCAACTGACCATTCTGTGGTATTTACCCATTTCTCTCCTGTCAGAGCACAAGAAGTTTAAATTCCAGCGCGTTAAACCTCTCGAGATGTATATATTTAAGTTAAGAGGAGAGAGAGAGAGAGAGAGAGAGAGAGAGAGAGAGAGAGAGAGAGAGAGAGAGAGAGAGAGAGAGAGAGAGAAAGAGAGAGAAAGAGAGAAAGAGAAAACTCCTAGAATTTTTTCACATCAATCAAACCACGAGTTACCCCAACTTCACAATATTTCAATGTCTTTGATGCACAATAGAAACCTCTCTCTAAAACCTTCTTTAACACTGGAAACAGACACCAGAATACCCTATGTTATCCTGCGGCTTCAGGAACACAAGATGCGGGAGTCATCAGGGACACGAAACGCCGGAGTCGTTTGGCTTGGCTTTGAATAATTTCCTAGTCTAGTTTCTGCTTTACTCATACATCTTCCTGGTATAATTTCAGTGTTACTCGTACATCTTCCGCGTATAATTTTAGTGTTACTCGTACATCTGCCACAATATCCCCTTTGTCATTAAAAAAAACATATGTTACTTGCATGTCGATTACAGGACGTCACAGTCAACCACAACATTTTTTCAGCTTGTAATTTACTAGGCAGTTTATCCATTTAGCAGTTTGCTATTGCTTTCTGAACGACCGACTCCCATACTATCGAAATCAACGCAAGGCGGTCTGCTCTCAATCGTCCGCAGCTGATATCGAACCCTTGACTCGATATGTCCGGGAATTGTCCGGGATTTTGGCAACACGCTCAGTGTCCCGCCACTAAGCCACAGCGCCAGAGTAGTTAACATAAACAAGTGTATAATTGGAGCGACATTGATTTGACCAACACCGCTGAAATCGGTTTAAGACATTTACCAAGAGACCGGGGTGTCTTCTTGGCGAAGTGGTTAAACCGCCTGTCTCGTAGTCCGAATGGCGTGGGTTTATTTTCCGACTTAATCATTCATCACAAATCTGTAATGATTTTGGAAACCCCTGAGGCTCGTCGCTGGAACTACGGTGGTTGTGTGCAGTACAAAATTGCCAATAGACCGCTCTGCTGAAAGAGACCGATCCATATAGGACAAAACCCGGTGTTAAGAAATCGATGAGTTTGCTTTAAAACCCCCTTTAAAACAAAACAATAGACGGTGAATAGACTAGCATTGATTATTGCAAAGACAATTGAAGGATATTCGATTATTGTGTTGGCTTTTAATATATATTTTGGAATTAAATTGTACCCTTTCAAACTCTTTATTATGCATTTCTTCTTATGATAGAGAAACCAAGCCAGGTGGGGTTAAACCCCATGCTAAGAAGTCGAACCTTTCGCATTTAACCCCTCTATTAAGTTATGCTTTAACTCTCTAGTTGCTCGGTCTATGGGTGCCCACTTAGCAACGGCAGACATTCCGGCGCCTGTCACCAATAAATGCGCATGCTTCTGTTTCATTCTTCCCTAGCACTCTTTGGGCTCTGCAGTTAGTAATTCACTTAATGTGAGTGTTTACAAGCTGTTACTTCATATTACTGCGACATAATTATAGACCGGGACTACACATCGCCCAAGTAGCACTCTGGGCGGAAAAGCAGGGCCAGACGGCGAAAATTAGCCATGAGAGTTGTTTGTGACAGTAGGATTACTAACCGTTTCTAGCAACCTCACTGCTAGCGTTTTTCATTAACAATCACAGGGATGGCTTGTAAAATTAGTTGCGTGTCCTTTACAGGATATCGCACTCAACTCCAGCATTTATTGGCTGTTTGCGATTATCTTGGCAATGTTCATCATCATCAAGTGCCGTGCCGACTGGCGTAGACGTTCATGACTCTCCACAGATCTCGGTCGTTGGTTTTCTGGATCAACTCTGCCGCTGATATTCCTCCATGCCACCGTCGCAATCCATCCAGCATCATTTCTCGTTGTCTGCCTCTGCCTCTCTTCCCATGGATCTTTCAAGTTGTCACGATGTTCTCCAGAGCCTCTCTTCTCATCACATGACCAAAAAAGATGTTTGTCTCTTTCTTAATGTTGTATATAATGTTGGCAATGTTATGAGCTGAATATTGAAGAAGGTTGGCCTTTAAAGACGATAAACAAAGAAAATTGAAATATTTTGGTCTCTTGAATCTTCACGAAAGCTTGGAGAGAAAAATAATGGAGGGGTGTATGCCTGGGACAAACTAATAAACGTAAACTTGCCAAGACATCAACAACAGCAGTAAAATTCTGGTGTTGACAGCGATGTCCTGTAAATAGGATATGCACGCACAGAAATATGTCCGGGAATAGAGGAAGAAGAAGGCCAAAGAGAAGATGGGTGCAGGATGTGGCGGATGATCTACAGATAGGTTTATCAGTCGCGGGACATCTTGCTTATGATCGAGAGGTTTTCAGAAAGGTTGTTATGGGAGCGAGGTTCTGCAAAAGACATGCTACTGAATAAATGAATGAGTTTGTCATTACATTCTAAACGACCTTCGCTCGTATCATTGTGAAAATCAACGTAAAGCGACCAAATACCAAATCGCATGTGGCGGACTTTGAACCCGGTATGCCAGGATCGTGAAGCTGCGTTGACTACTCTAAAGCCACACACTTCGACAGACAGCCGGTAGCCTGCTTATGTCACACGGCGATTGACTGCGACAGCTGCCATGTCATTGCAAAGTTAAGGACTTTTTCCAGGCATTGAGGCATATTTGAGTTATGGTGCTAGCTCCAAATGTTAAAACCAATGGGCACTCGATTGGTGTTGAGCTCAGTATTACATATACGCCTTTACTTCCAAAAACATGTCTTGGTGCTCATTTTAAACTGGGCCGACGTAGGAGCTGAGGTTATTATGAGAACAGAATTCCCGCCTTTACGAGGATTCCGACCCATGACCACAGGCAGGCGTGCCAGCCACCGTGTCTTAACGGCTCCCAGCTAGGTTGTTGGCTTATGGGATAAGGATTGAATCGTCCATATTAGGTCTAACTGAATCTCCCGTGTCACATGGCGATGGTTATGTGATGATGATGATGATGATGATAATGGTGGTGGTGATGATGATGATGATGGTAATGGTGGTGGTGATGAAGATGATGATGATGATGGTGGTCTTGGTGGTGATGATGATGATGATGATGAAGATGATGATGATAGTGGTGGTGGTGGTGGTGGTGGTGGTGGTGGTGGTGGTGGTGGTGGTGGTGGTGGTGGTGGTGTTGGTGGTGAAGATAGTGATGGTGATGATGATGGTGGTGATGATGATGATGATGATGAGGATGATGATGATAGTGGTGGTGGTGGTGGTGGTGGTGGTGTTGGTGGTGAAGATAGTGATGGTGATGATGATGGTGGTGATGGTGGTAATGGTGATGATTGTAACAAGCTACGTGGAGGGTCCCAAATAGCCCTATCACAATATTTCAAAATTATTCTCTTTATAGCCCTGGCTGGGATAGGTCTTTACCTGCCAACCCTCCTCCGTTTTCCCCGGACTCACTGTCACTCTTTCTTTCGACCTAAGGACCTATTTCCTGCCATGTTCTTCTGGCTGATCCATATATATAACACAGTGCTCGTTGGAATAAACTAAAACTTGATTTATTAAATCAATACAGGACAGCACAGAAAAACATCAAGGCAGTTAACACAGAAAGTTCTAAACAGACACAACACAGATAAAGTTCAGGCACAGAGCCTCAGGTTGCCATAGTCACAGACCCAGCTTCATATACTGTCCGATCTGTCCACATACATCTCACCACGTGTGCCAGAATCTCCTTCCTTCCCGGTACTTGTGTGTAAGTTCAACAGGCTTCTGTAGAATCAAATCCACTGGTTTTTGAGGACTTCCATTGAATTATGGTTTCCCATAATGGGAATTGTTCATGGAATTAACATAGATAGGTGTCTTTCAATGTCCGGTACAAAATGGGTATGCCGGATAATCATGCGTAGACTCAGCCTAGAAATCAACTGCTCTCGGGCCTATGTCACTGAAAGGACCCGAGATGCACCATTACTGCAAATTGTCATTTTCTCATGGTATGCAGGATAATCATGCGTAGACTCAGCCCAGAATTCAACTGCTCTCGGGCCTATGTCATTTCCTCAAGATATGCCCTGGCCTCTCTCTCAGAGTTAGGCACACCATGTGTGATATGGCTAATACATTGACCTGGCTTCATCAGACGTATTTGGCTCTAGCACAGAAGCTGTGTGGATACTGTCCGATTTAGTTACGTCCAACAAAAGAGGACCCTGGAGATGACAAACAATATTGAGCGACGGGGTTGACTCATGCATCACACAATCCCGAGGACCAATAGGGTCTCAGTTACTACATTTGACATATAGGATCTCTACCCAATGTATTATATACGATACCCGAATGAATGGGCCTGACCTGTCAGGTAGCCCCTGGATTGGCTACGTCCGGGCTTGAGTAGACCTCCAGCTTGTAGATGTCAGGTTGTCCACCCTAGGAACGTTTTGTCTACAAGACACACTTTCCACACTCATACCAAGCCTTTATTATTATTGGGCACATTCATTTCCATGCTTTCCTCTCACTTGCAAACCATGCCTTTCTCGCAACCAAGATCTTGTGGTGTGGTGCGCCTAGTAATCTGTGTGTTTCTCCCCGTTAACTAAATATAGTATAGTAGTGGGGTTATATGGCACACCGTGTAATTCCCCATTCCCAGCAAGAATATGAAAGAAGATACTACCCCTCCCGGCCGCCGCTCTCGACTGAGCTGTCGCCCCAATGTACCGGCATTGCCCTGCACAAGCCATAGTGTAGATGAGTTCAGGTTCTCTCAGTGAGATAGAGGAGTCCATTATCCTCCCGACATCCTCCTATCGAGTGACAGACGAAAGAGATAGTCCTGTGGCTAGCCTCTTCTGGCTCAAGAAGATAGATCATAGATTACCATAGCTATCCAATGATGATATTTCACAGAAAGATGACAATATGCCCAATTCAAGCCGTAGAAAGAAAGATAGCAACAGCTCATCTGACGCCAAGAACAAATGAAATCCTCTGTGGAGATATATTGTTCAGATTCACTTCCCCGGCTATTCCCAGAACAAAACACCTAGTTAGATTGCCAACGGTCAACCAACTCTTCATTTGTTATGATTGGCTTTTCGCCAATTCATCTTCCCCCTCGAGACAAAATACATTTATAAGTCCAGGTCTGGCTGGACCACATACAACTCAAGTATTACCTTTCCACTACCTCAGTAGTATGTTGCACCTCTGTCGTAATCTTTAAATCACTTGACATGCTGCAACTATCAAACGGTAGGTGTTGGCACGGCCATCAATTGACCAGCAGCCGCACCAGTGCACATTTGACGCAATGCGTTCCATCGGGTCTTCCCGAAAGGAAAGACAAATATATACTCGCTCCATGTAAAGATTGTGGTATGAAGATAACCCAAAGAACCATCTTTCATGGAGATTTGAGCGAACAAGAGAACTGAGAGCTTCCGAAAGCCGTTTCCCCCTGTTTACCCAAAATAAAAGAATGCATAAGGACATGGGCCACTGGCGTTTCGCTACAATGATGATGATGATGATGATGATGATGATGATGATGATGATGATGATGATGATGATGGTGATGATGATGATGGAAACATGAACTCAAGGTCGGAACTGATTGGTTAGTAAGACAAATAAGATTTAGGGGAGAAAAATAGTTTGGTCATCTAAACAGACTGGTATTTCTGGAAAAAAAAATTATAATTATTGAGTAATGAGAATTAGGCAAGCGAAGAAGTGGAAGACAACATCGAAGATGCATATAGTATGTGATAGATAATTTAC
>JACEFZ010019718.1:0-12715 GCA_014155875.1 Cepaea nemoralis
GACACACCGGCAATGGATCATAGGACCTCAATCAACTGGCGCCAAGAGCTTTTAGATGGTTGGTTTTATTTTGTCTTTAAAGTTATCGACGGTATGGAATAGCCAATCTCAGCGAACAATCCTTACGGGCCTCTTATGACATCAACGGCATAGAGATGATGATGATGATGATGATGATGATGATGAGGATGATGATTATGATGATGGTGATGATGATGATGATGATGATGATGATGATGATGATTCCAGGGTTGGTTATGAAACTAATGAATGTAACTAATCTCCCGAAAACAATTACGACATTTATGAAAAGGGGATAATGATCATCATGATGATGATACTTACGTGGATGGTGAGGAAACGTCAACAATATCCTACACCTGAAGGTGCACAACACGGTCAAGTAAAGTATTGTTATGGAAGCTAATAAGTAATGCATTCTTCTAGAAAGTGAATAAAGAATGTTAGATAGGCAGGGAGCGAGAAGCGGCTCGCCGAGTGGGTACAACGCCGGACTCTCCTTCGGGAGACCCGGGTTCGATCCTCGGTAAGGTGTGGGATTTTTTTCTGTCGGGGGCAAAAAGAAAATCCTAACCTGCACAGTTCGCAGTGCGACTGCACTAGCCAGGTGGCCTTAATTCCTCAGGCTCAAAGACCCCTCTGCCATACACCGAAGGTACTATATTGGCAGTGATTGACAGTTTTTAATGACAGATAGGCAGCGGGACAGAAAGTCAGGCATGACTGGCAGATAGTAACACTATTTGTATTCGAACCCGATTGTATAACAAGGTGACAAGTTTAATTGATTCACTACTAATAAAAAAGATCGTATCTAGTTCCAAATTCTTTGTTTACTATTAGCTTATCCTACGAAATACTTACTCACTAAACCATGCCTATTGCTATCCTAATGTAAACATTGACACCTTGCCGTCTTGACAGACGATAGTTTGTGCTATAAAAAGGCATAATAACCTTTACCTATGGCGGTAGCGAATGTGACTGATAAGGCCAATTCGCGCTGTAAATGTTCGTTCACAGTGGGTGCATGTGAACACGTGGTCATTTCCACCATCATGCACCATCTTACGTCTCACACGCTCGGTTTTTGTCTTATCTGCAATAATTTTCTCCTTTGTCTTTATTCCATTTCTGATGTCTGCCCTCCATGCAACACGTTCAGCGGCGACTTGCTCCCAATGTGCATTATCAATGCCTGTATTAATCATGTCCCGCTTACACACATCTGTGTATCGTAGTAGAGGCCGACCCTGAGTTCTCTTACCCATCTGCAATTCACCAAAAAAGATGTCCTTTGGTATTCTACCATCATCAATCCTCATAAGATGTCCTATCCATCTAAGTCTACGAAGACTAAGCATGGAATAAACCGTCACACAACCTGATCTTTCCAATACTTCAGTATTTGTGATTTTGTCTTGCCACTTAATACCAAGAATTCTTCGCAGACGCCGCTTATGAAAGCTGTTTAAAGGTTTTTCTTGGTGTGAGTAAGTTGTCCAGGTTTCACTGCCATAAAGAAGAGTACTAAGGACACAGGCTTGATAGACAAGGACTTTTGTTTTGGCAGTAAGCCTCCTGTTCTCCCAGACTCTTTTTCATAACCTGTTCTTTGTTGTTGCTGCTTTACCAATCCGAATGTTGATTTCCTGATCGAGGGATAATTTGCTATTTACCTCTGATCCTAGATATGTAAAATGGCCTACCATCTCTAGTTCAGCGTCATCAATAAAGATTGATGATACCCCATGTGCACCTTGTGACATAATCTGTGTCTTCTTTTAGCTAATTGTTAAACCAAATTCAGAACAAGCATTGGAGAATGCAGATAATAGTCATTGCAATTCTTCCTCAGAGTGGGTCATAACTGCAGCATCATCTGCAAAAAGCAACTCTCTGATCAGTACCCTCCTAATTTTGGTCTTGGCCTTCAATCTGTGAGCATTGTAGAGGCCGCCATCTGAGCGTGAGTGAATACCACCATCCCGATCACGAAACGCATATTTCAGTAGAAGTGAAAAGTATATTCCAAAGAGGATGGGAGCTAGTACACAACCTTGCTTAACTCCACTCTTGATTTCAAACTCTTCAGACGTTGAACCATCAAACTTGATTATACCCTTCATGCCTGTATGGAACGATTCCACAATGGACAGAAGAGTTGGTGGACAGCCAATCTTCTTTAGTGCCTTGAACAGACCCTCACGACTGACCAAATCAAATGCTTTTGCGAGGTCGATGAAGGCAATAAACAGTGGTTGATTCTGTTCACGGCATTTTTCTTGCATTTGTCGTAATGAGAATATCATATCAATGGTAGACCGGTTCTGTCGAAAGCCACACTGTGATTCAGGGTAGACTTGTTCTCCTAGGACTTGAAGTCTGCGCAGAACAATTCTGGCAAATACTTTTCCGACAATACACAGAAGCGAGATACCCCTATAGTTGTTGCAGTCGCTCCGATCGCCCTTGTTCTTGTACAGTGTTGTGATGCTTGTATAACAGAGTAGCTCTGTAGAGGGTTTAGGTGGCGTGCAAAAGGGGAAAAAGGGTTTAATAGCTGATGCACGCGTGAGCACCCGGTAGGTAAGTATCTAGGGACGCTGACGCGTTGACGTGGGGGCAGAACGGAGATTAGTTACCACCAAGCTTTCTGGCCAGTAGGACGTGAGTCTACATCTATGCAATATGCGTCGTTTTTTATATGAACATGTCTCTTGTAATACACTCAGACAGCATTTACTACTAGGCCTCAGTGTTCCTTCAGTCACATTTGTGTCCTGTCGCTCTGTAACAGGACACGAAATGGTGCCGTGACCTCAGACTTCGAACCTGGCTTGGCGTAAAGAAAACGTGAAGAAAACGTAAAGAGCTATACGGCACAGTGGGAAACGTTTATTGAACACGCCTTAAAGATGGATTCCATGGCCACAACATTGTAAGAGACTCACAACAGCCGCAAGCCCGTCCAGGGGTGGTTGTTTGTAGATTTCTCAGGCCGAATCGTCGGGATACAGTCTCTGCTGTTCGTGAGAGCCACTATTCAGTCAGCTCCGGGCTCTGTTGTACGTGAGAGCCACTATCAAATCATCTCCGGGCTCTGTTGTTCATGAGAGCCGCGTTATCAAATCAATCGTGAGATCTTTGCAGGGTTGTGAAGCCCGCGTTATCAAATCAATCGTGAGCTCTCTGCACGATTGTGAAGCCCGCGTTATCAAATCAATCGTGAGCTATATGCAGGGTTGTGAAGCCCGCGTTATCAAATCAATCGTGAGCTCTCTGCAGGGTTGTGAAGCCCGTGTATCAGGTCGATCTTGAACTCCTCTGATCGTGCTAAGGCCTACTGAAAGCTGCTCTGCACTGTCGTTTGTTTTCAGAAGCTGACCAACGCCGCTGCTCTGCACTGTCGATCATTGCTGATTTCAGGGGGCTGGCCAGTGCTGCCCTCTGATTACTGTCGTTCTTTACTGATTTCAAGGGGCTGAACAAGGCCGATGATTACTGTCGTTCATTACTGATTTCAAGGGGCTGACCAAGGCCGATGATCGCCGTCGTTCATTACTGACTTCGAGGGGTTTCACCATAATCACAGTCATGCATTATTGATCCTTGTGAGGCTTGCTGTCGAAGAAGTGCTGTTCTCTGATCTTGTGAAACCGCTCTCGAAAACGTGCTGCTCTCTAACCGTTGATGAGGCCTAATATCAAGACACCTACTATCTAGATTCGAAACTGAACTGTTAACGTAACAGAAGCGTGAATAATTTCCAAAGGAATGTATTAAACAATAATTAATTAATTAATTAAGTAAATTTCTGTAGAAGTGGAATTTAACATATAAATTATAATATTGTATTATAGTATTAAGTTAGAATGGAACAGCAGGATGTGTTATTGGAGCAGGTATTGAATGGGGTAGGGAGAGCCATATCTAAGTTGGACACAACTTTGAAACAACAGAGCATAGGTATTGATATTGAGAGATTCAGTGGTCAGGCCAGGTATTTCAAAAAATGGATTGTAGCCATCGAGAAACACGCTTTTTTGGTAGGAGCCACAGATGAAGAGAAGAAAAAATTTGCTTACCAGACAAGTGTAACACCAGTGTCGGATCATATTAGGAGAAAATTAGAAGCAATAATAGATGAGACTTGGGAACATTTTAAAGATGATTTAGCACATAAATACGCAGAGATCACAGATCCCCAACATGGATTTTCAGTATTGAGACAGTCTAGACAAGACAATGGAGAAAGCGTTCAGTTGTATAGTGATAGGCTAATTAATCTAGCTGAAGAGGCGTTTTTAGGACATAATGTACAAGGTGAAGAGGTAGAAAGGATTCTGGTTGGAATTTTCGTGGATGGAATAAAGTCGGATGGACTGAAATTCAAGCTAATAAGGGAAAATCCAGCTAGGTTATCACAGGCTGTGGATATAGCCATACAAGAAGAAAGTTTGAGAAGGAGATTCAGCTTAAGGGTAGGAAGAGAAATAGGAAGCAATAGAGAAGACAGAATGGAGGAACCTATGGAAATAGGACAAGCAAGGTATGAATAGAGAAGAAGAGGAGAAATACAGACACTGCAGGGAAATAATGAAAGTACTCACGATAGAGGAAGACAAATGAGAAATCCTATAAGAGAGACAGTAGGTAGTATAAATATGGTATGTTGGAATTGTGGACAGAAGGGACACACTTATAGGTTTTGCGGCAACAGACGCGCTCAGGTAAACACACAGAATCATGTAAATGGGAAGCAAAATAGAAATAGCTGGAGACGGAATAGGATAAGAAATATAGAAACACGGACATATAATAGAGGTCGACATAGTCGGGGTTTCAATCCAAATGGCCAGTATAATGCCACTACGCTAAGGCTCGTCTTGCTTCAACCTGCTTTAACTGTGAGCAGGAAGTACACTTTTGTAGACCGTGTCCAAATAGTAGACGGCCGTTTTATAACAATGACAGAAAGTACCACAGGCGTGATATAAACTGTATGAATATCAAATCTGACTTGACAGGGACACGGAGGTATATGGAGAAACAATATAACAAGCCAGAAGTAAATGCTTATCAGAGAAAGAATTTTAATAAGAAACGATGGACCTGGCCAGCTAATAATAAGGATGCGAGAACATTACGGGATCAATGGTTCGAGATCAGACGGTTGAGATATTCACTTTCAAAATCAAACAAAAGAGAAGGTCAGGCCAATAGAACCTCAGGTAGTCAAAAGGTGTTTTCAGTTTTTAGGGGCAGACAGGAAAGAGAGACACAGACGCAGATGATTGAAATGGTAGATAATAACACACAAACACAAATTGATACCGTAGAAAAGAAAACCCAGGTACAACCAGCCAGCAAGATAACGAAGGGAAGTCAAACCGAGTTACTGGAAATTGTAGAAACTCCTCATGTGAAATTAGAAAAAGGAGACACAGTTAAATTTAAGGAAGATAGACAGACAAAGACCAAAGATGTCAGAAGACAGGTTAGAAAAAGTATTAAGGATAGGAATACAACTAGTCTATCAGTCAATGTAGGTACGACTAGTGTATCAGGTTCCTCAGATAGAGACATTGAATTTATCCCTAACCGAAGCATGAAAGGTAGTGGTATAAATAAGAAGAATGTCAGGAGTTCTAGTTCCGACTATAGGGATGTTATTTTCGTGTCTGCAGTAAAGTATAATAAGCCTGTTGAGGGAACTATCATTAGTGAATCTTCTGAAGACGAGAAGGGAAGATATAAGAGATATATGACTTATACTGAAAATAGCGAGCAGACGGACGCAGTAACGACACGAACAACAAATAGGAATAAACGAATGAAAGCAATTAAACCGACCTATACAGAAGATGACGCAAGAAAGATTAGAGAGTATATGAGTTTAAGACCTCAGTACTTTACAGTCCACAGATATTGAAATCGAGTTTGATTGCTACTACTCATGAAGACAGACACTATTATCAGAAGATACTTGGTTATAGTAAGAGTTGAAAAGTTAATAGATGAGTGACGTGACGGAATACGTTGAGAGAATCTGACTCGTTAATAGTGTAGGATGAAGTGATGAGGAGGTTGAGGAGAAGTGAGTGAGTAGTTGACTATCGGAGTGATTTGATGTGGAGAATTGGGTAGGACGGAGAGTAGTGTTTGGTTAGTGATGAGTGGAGAGTGGACGAATGGGAGTTTAAGCGTCACTTGTCCAGAATGGTCAGATGGATTGGGGTGTTCACGTTGAGTGATGTGTGCTGGAGTAGTGGACGTAAGGTAAACTTGACACGGTGGTAAGCTTATTATGAATGTTGATTGCTAGAGCTAATGTGTTGTTTGAGTCGAGTTGGCTCTGAGGCTTTTGAAAAGGAGTGAATGATTGAGAAAAGTTGAAATAAGAAAGTAGTTGGGTTGTGAAAGTCCTGTGGCAGATATTGAATTAACGCTTTGGAAGTCGTTTCATGAAACAGATTCAGTATCGTTGGCAGAAGTATCCTGAGATGAGATTGCCTGATGCAGAGGAATGAGAGAATATAGAGAGGAAGTGATTAGTATGTATCATCGGAGTGAGAGTTGTTATGAGGGGCCGTTGATAAAGTGGATAATGATGGTTAGTGTCTAAAAGAGTTTATGTGTGTTGAATTGGTTGTTGGCCGGATGCGATTATGGTTATTGTTTGCTTCGAATATGGCTCGAGAAATGTGAGTAGCATAACTGCCAGCGGTGTTTAGTGAAGACATATGAATGAACCAATCAATGTGTTAGATGAGAGATGAGAAGTTTATGGAGATTGATGAGGAATTGAGGAGTCAGTGTAAGCAAGAGAAGAAGAGAGCTTCGTGACGTGACTAACCAACTGAGTGTGAGAATGTTATGAGTAGAAAATTGTGGAAGATGATGTTTGAAGAATGCGAATTATTGCTGATGGGGATGAAGTAACTAGGGATTGCAGAGAAAGAATAGATAACTGACTAAAAGAAAACTTGTTGTGTAAAGAAGGAAGAAACATGTTGGAATGAAATGTTGGTCACGAGATTAGTTTGAGGAAAGTCATGGAGTGCTGAGATAGTGATGGGAATGAAACTTTTGTTATCACGGGATGGACAAGAGACTCGATTTATGAGAATGTTGTTGCAAGGCAAAAGTTGTGATAGTTGATGATACAAATAAGAAAAACAGATAGGCTAGATTACGCTTATCTATAATAGGTTGGAAGTGACTGTTAACTTTCAAAAATCTGATAGCGTTGAGTCTATAGGAGGAAATAAGATTACTAGATAAGCAGTGAAAAGAAGAATAGATAGACACAAAGAAAGAGAAGTTAAGAGACAAAAAAGACTTAGAGAAGTCGAGTGACGAAGACATTCCACTGTTAGAAAGGTCATTAAGGAACCAAGACAAACAAATTAGATTAGATTTAGAACGGAAAAAATTAGAGGCCAGTAATGTAAATACAGAAGAACAAGAAATGGATGAAAAGTCAGAGACTGATTGAAATTATAGTATGAGTGAAGACATTACAAGTTCGCATCATGAAAATGAAGACTTTGGATATAGGGATGGCACTTATAGAGAAAAATCTAGCCTTGTTGAAAAAATTGAGAAATGGCAAATAGATTGATAAGAAATTTTGCAGATAGCAGGAGAGAAATTTTTTGATTAAGGATGTTTTAAAATGTGAGACCTATATATGGAGGTTAGAAGAAAAATCATTGTATATCACTGTATTTATTGAAATACAGTAGTTGTAAATTACAGATGAATGTGGTAATTAGAACAGGTTAGTAGATAGCCTGGTTAAGATTTGTTGTGTTTTTCTTTAGCGAGTAGACAATTGGCTATGAGTCCAAAACAGTGACTCATAATAAGTAAATAGGTTTTAATTGAATATGATTTTTCGATGCATCATGTATATTATGTATATTATTTTAATTAATGAGCTCTATAGTAAATAGACATTTTTGGGTAGTTTTCGTATTACGGGGATGACGTGGTTAACGGGATGCATATTGTTTAGTTGCCATTTAATTTTAGGATATGACTTGTTGTGTTTTCCTTCTTTTACGTGTAAATTACCGGTCCGTAAAAGAGACCGGTAATGTTAGATGACATTAAGTAATTTTGTCTTGATTTAACTTGATGCTTGTTTTATTATGTATATTATGTCGGGGATAAAACCATGTATGTCAACTTGGGGGGAAAGCGTTTGTTTTGAAATGCTTGGTTTAAAGACTCAAAATTTGTAGTTTCATTTACGTTGACTTGTTTAAAATTAGTATATTAAGTTGATGACTGTTAACACTTGTTTAAAAAACTGTTATTATTTTGCTCTGAGTAAAGAGTTGTTTAAATCAATAAGACTGGGCCTCATCGAATAAGTAATAGGATTCTTCGTTCAGATAATAATAAGCAAACGACTTTAGACTATAAAGAGAGACATATTCGCATTGTTAGTAGTGGTAAGTTTGGATAAACATGGAGTGAGGGCCATGTTTGAAAGCTTAGTTTAACTGAGGGTGGCTAAAGATGGAGCTGTAGATAACAGCACATATCATAATGGTCCAGAACGAAATTAGATACGTTCATAACAAATGAACGATGAATGCCAGATATGTTTATAATGGGATGTGGGGGTTGTAATAGGTGCTGCACTAGTCAGCGTTAATAGAAACACATGGACTGAAGGCCATGTTTGGATTATGGGGGAGATTGGTTTAACTCAAAAAGGGGGCTGTGGTTGTCAGCATTAAACATATGTCAGCACAGTATTTGGGGAGTAAGTATGGATGCTGTGGTTACAGCATGAAATAATATAGGAACAGTAAAATATTTTTTTAACATGGATCGAAAGCCATGGAGGTTTGGGAAGGTGTGTTATAAATAAAGGGGGAAGGTACAGTCATAAAGTCATATTTTACTGGCTGTTGGCAGCACAAATGATACAGGTCAGAGAGTAGAATAATATTTTTAATCTTGATATTGTATAAAGATGGAGTTTTAGCTCGACGTAACTTTTAACAAGAATATTTGCTAGGAACAAAATTGAAGAAAATATCATTTTCATGGATTATATGATTATTTTTTTTTTTTTTTTTTTTTTTTTTTTTTTTTTAAACTTTATTTTATAAAGTTTTGTGAGTGCAAGGGAGGATAAATGTGACGACTTCTTACTATCTTCTTGGTGCGCACCAACCATTTCTCTGTCTATCCTGTGTTGTTTCGTTGATGGTCGCGAGAGTATGATATGTTGCATAACGCATGATAATCTTCAATGTTTGTTTATATACCAATGGTTTCGATTGACATACGTGTATATGCAATATGTAGGCGGATTGCTTGTGAAGTGTATTATAAAGTGAGATCTTGTAGAATGTTACGATGTTACGGTGGGAAAATATAGAAGAAATGTTGATAGTGAATGAAGAAGAATTATAAGTTCACGGTAAATAATAGAAGAAGTGTAAGGTTGGTTGGAGGACATAGCGGGTGGCAATAAGACATAAGTAGTAGAGTAGTGGAGTTATAGGAGTAGAGGGACTGTGGAGTAATGAATATAAGTCAGTTCCAGCTTAGAGGTATATGATTTTCGTGGTTAATGAGTTGAGCCATGTTAAATTTGTTAAAGACATGTAAGCGGGTTGCTTGTGATTTTACAGAAACGAAGAAGAAGTAATGCTGAATAGCCTTTGGTTTATTTGGGGTAAGATGGGTAAGAATATAGATTTAGTGGATAGTGGTCTTGAAGCATAACTCTGGGGTCATAGATTTAGCTTGGGTGAGTTTGGAGTAAGACTTTTCGGGGAAAAATCTCGTTGAGGGTAGAGAGGAAATATAACAGAGTAGCTCTGTAGAGGGTTTAGGTGGCGTGCAAAAGGGGAAAAAGGGTTTAGTAGCTGATGCACGCGTGAGCACCCGGTAGTTAAGTACCAAGGGACGCTGACGCGTTGACGTGGGGGCAGAACGGAGATTAGTTACCACCAAGCTTTCAGGCCAGTAAGACGTGAGTCTACATCTATGCAATATGCGGCGTTTTTTTATATGAACATGTCTCTTGTAATAAACTCAGACAGCATTTACTACTTGGCCTCAGTGTTCCTTCAGTCACATTTGTGTCCTGTCGCTCTGTAACACTTGAATCTTTGAAATCCTGTGGGACTTGTCCTTCTGGCCAGCATAGCTCTATTAGCTGGTGGATCTGCAGAGTGAGTGTGTCTTGCCCACTCCTGATAACATTTATTGGAATCCAATCCTTACCTGGAGCCTTGTCAGATGCAAGTTCATTTATAGC
Source organism: Cepaea nemoralis (assembly GCA_014155875.1). NCBI lineage: Eukaryota > Metazoa > Mollusca > Gastropoda > Stylommatophora > Helicidae > Cepaea > Cepaea nemoralis. The sequence continues at coordinate 10,316 of JACEFZ010019718.1, forward strand.
ACACTTAACTTCTGTTATGGTGGGAAGTGTGTCCAGGTGGTCAAGAGTTGGTTGAACCTCTATGGCGTTGAGGGCATCATCCGATAGTTTGGTCTCACTTGAGTAAAGCTCCAAATATCTCTACCCATTTGTCCATCTGCTGTTTCTTATCAGTTATGATTTCTTCAGTCAAGGTTTTCAAATGGTGCACTTCTTTTGATCATTGGACCACAAGCTTTTTCTTATTCCTTCATACATGCTTCTGATGTTTCCCTTATCACTTGCGATTTGAATGGACTCACATAACTTGATCCAATAATTATTTGCACACTGCCTGGCAGCCTTGTGCACATCCTTCCTAGCTTGCCTTAGCTCATTCAGAGAGTTACGCGTTGGTATTTCCTTGTTTCTTAAGAGAGCTATCTTCTTCTTATCAATCAAGGGCTGCAGAGCCTGGCTGTTTGCCGTAAACTAGTCCTGCCTCTTATGATCCACAGTGCCGTAAACCCCTACAGCAGTTTTATAAAGAGTTTCCTTAAGTTTACCCCACTTTTCATTTACTGTACAATGTTCTGGTGTATCAGTGAAAGCGTCTTCAAGTTGCTGTTGAAACTGAAAGCACTTTTCAGGATCGTGAGTGTTAATAATATTAATCCTGGGGCTAGATTTGTGTTTAGATGTGTAGATTCTCTTTGGTCTCAATCTAACCCTTGCAACAACCAAAGAATGATCTGTATCACAGTCAGCACTGTGGTAACTTCGAGTCAATGATATATGGTTCAGATGTTGTCTCCGTGTGATGATGAAGTCCAACTGGTGCCAATGGCCGGATCTTGGATGTTTCCATGTGACCTTATGCAGCTCTTTTGTTTTAAAAAAGGAGTTTGTAATACATAGGTCATTTCTGGTGCAATGCTCCAGCAGCCTTTGCCCATTTTCATTCATGCCACCGATGTTGTATTTTCCAAGGCACACTGGCCATGAATTCGAGTCCCGTAACAGTTGCCTCTCCGCTTTGATTCCGAGACCAGTTAAGACCAGGGATGTAGTTATTGCCTCTCCATAGCACAAAGCCTGGGCTGAAGTATAGAGATCATGTGTTGCCCATGCAGCATGATCCCTCTCTTGGCCTGCCTAGTTCACTCCAGAGGAAAGGTAACACCTCTACATCTGGAACAAGACAAGCTGCAGAAGCTGCCGTATCAGCAAAGCAATTATCGTATTAATTATCTTATCCTAATGTAGTTCAAGTTAAAAGGCACACGTTAATGTGCCTGCCAAAATAAAAAAAATAGTAATATAATCCCAAACGGCACTAAATAAATGCCACTGATAACATAAATGTATGATGTTTATTAGGAGAAAAAATGCTTTAGAATATTATCCATAAGGAAATGAAGAGTTAAAGTGACTTAAAGAGGTTGTTTCAAAAAATAAAATATAAAGCTGGAGCCTGCAGGATTGTAAATGCGAATGCGTGTTTCTTAAAATTTCCAAAGCAATTATGTGTTATTACATTTAAAAAAAAAAAAAAAATTATAAATATTGATATTAAAACGATAAGTCCCATTTCAATTATGCCCCTCATGTTATATAGTGTTATTTTCCATTATATCTTTATAGTTGCTAAATTTGTAAAACAGTGTTATTTAATCTACACATTCTGTGATCGGATTACGACATGGGCCCATGATTACGGTGGAGCCCACGCTAGCGCAATGGCTAGAACGCTTGGCTGTCGACTTGTTTGTCATGTGTTCCAATTCCTTATATGATAATTATAACACATTAGCAGGGCATCTAGGTCAACCTAGATTTAAAAATAGTATCAAGAATTTATGGGGAGCCAAGGGGGCTGGCAAATTAAAGACCACATCACCCATCTATTGTCGAACTTTCTTCATCTTTTTATCCTTTTTTCGTCTCCTAAAGGATAATATTGAATACAAAATAAATGACATTTTAACACAGTTACGGCTCATAGCGCACATGGTGCTGGACCATATTCTGTGGACTAATCGGCACTCAGTGGATGACGTGGTCAGCATAAGGCCGGTAATTGATCATAGGCCTCAAGGAACTCACACCAAGCTATTTGTGAGGTTGATTAGACTTTGTGTCTAACGTTTTCGAAGAGTTGGAATAGCCAGTCTTACGCCAGACATCGTTAATGGCCTCCAACGACATCCATGACAAAATACTGATGATAACGTTGATAATAATAACACTAGTCAACATATTTGTTAAACGTTATTTGCATCTGGGTTTAAATACACCATTTCTTATTGATTTTGACATGCTACTTTCAAATATCATAACGAAATTCACCAACTATCTCGGTTTGTTCATTACTGTAATGATGATTTACTTTACAGTAATACAAATAATGCATGCTTATTTAATTCTCCGAGGTGAACAGTT
>JACEFZ010019719.1:0-117590 GCA_014155875.1 Cepaea nemoralis
GCCTCATTGTCCTCTGATCAGTTTCTTGTTTTCATGTGTGCTTGTAAGACTTGCTCATTGTCCTCTGATCAGTTTCTTGTTTTCATGTGTGCTTGTAAGACTTGCTCATTGATTTTTATGTCTGTCTATGGTATTCTTTACATTTTCCCCAGACACCACATTTCTACTGCCATTAGTTGTTTTGTTTTTTGTCGGTTTGTATGCTAATTGTCCACGTTTCATATCCATATAGAAGTAAAAGTTCTATTTAGCACTTTAACACTAATTTTCAAATAAGACGTGACAAGCGCAGAACGTTTCAGGGCAGGAAAAAAAGCTGGGAGCAGCCACCGTGGTGGAGTGTCGAGGTGGAGAAGGCTTGGGTGGATAAGCGTAGTGCTGTAAGGAGATGGCAAAATGCCAAGAAGAACAGAGCTGGTCATCCTAGTCCCTGCTTGCACTTAGAAAGAGAGATGCACACAAAAGTAAGCTATTTCAAAAAACTGGTCAAGGTGGTTAAAAGCGAAAAATGGGCAGAGGTGTGTCAAAGAGTAAGCACAGACAAGTCACTGAAATTGTTCTGGCGACTACATAAAAGCATGAGTGGTGTAGTCAAGAATAAGAGCATTTCTGACTTCCAAGGTGCTGACCTCATCTGGCAGAGGACTGACGAGGACAAGGGCAAAGCCCTCTTTGAACGCTACCTTGAGCAGAGCAACCAGACAGACATGGGAGGCCGAAATCTGGCCAAGGAGGTCACCTCAGACAGATGCAAGGCCCAGAACACTTCGGATGAAGACACAGTGACAGTGAAAGAAATCAAGGCTGTGCTTCGACGATCAAAAAACAGTGCTCCAGGTCCTGATGGCATAAGATACGACGACATAAATAGGTGTACCGACAATGAGCTAGAGAAACTAGCAGACATGTACAACAACAGTATAGGGAGTGCTAGCATCAAGGAGGAATGGTTACACAGCTATCTGATTCCCTTGCCGAAGCCTGACAAAGACCACAAAAAAATTCAGGGATATCGAATTATAACCATGCAGAATACAATAGGCAAGCTGCTGGAGAAGGTAATTGCCAGGAAAATATCAAGCCAACTAGAGAGGCAAGGTGTTTTCCCACCTACCCTGGGTGGGTACCGTCCAAAAAGAGAAACCTGGACCAATGCAGCAGTCTTTGCCCATGATGTCTATGAAGGTTTCCACTCAGGCACTGAAACCGTTGCTGCAGCGATTGATCTTGAGGACGCATACAACAGAGTACCACTGGATTTTTTAATGTTTCAGCTTCTTGAACTAAACGTAAGTCCATTCCTCCTTAGTTGGATCGCTGCAGCCCTCTACCAACGGAAAGTAGTTTTTAGATGTGGCAGTTGGACTTCGGAACCAACAACAATATATCCTGGCCTACCACAGGGATCACCATTATCTCCGGTACTGTTCAACGCCTACACAGTGAGAATCACCAGTGAGCAGATCACTGGACCTGGCAGGACATTGTCGTATGCCGATGATGTTTTAGTGTATCGTCAGGGTAAGGATAGAGAGGAGGTTGCTGTGGAACTACAAACCGAACTAAATCGCATAAGTACTTGGTGTGATGAAGCTGGGGCAATGGTCAACCCAACAAAGGCAACAGTGACTTGGTTCTCGTTGAATAATCATATTGTCAACAATCCAACACCAACTGTAATGCTGTGTTCAGAGACGGTGGAAAGAACGCAGGCAATGAATTACCTGGGGATACGGTTTGATCGAAGCCTTGCTTATAATGTGCACATAGACCAGGTGATAACAAAGGCCAAGCGGGGTTTGGCAGCGATGCGGGTGATGGCGGCAGCAAACTGTGAGCAGCGCCATCTATGTCTTCTGTACGAGGGGCTGGTCATGTCTGTTTTGGAGTATGCAATGGCAATCCTGACTCTCAGCCATAAGCAGATAGAAAGGATGGAAAGGATACAGAATGAAGCTATGCGCATTATTCTTGGATGTACAAGAGATACAGCATGCAGGGCGATGCGCTACCTTCTTGATTTTCCAACCATTGAAGAGAGAATACAAGTTTGCAGGGCACGCGCCTACCTCAGAATTAACGCAAACACACAACATCCACTGCATAGTGAAATTAGGAAGGTGAAGGGCAGCAGGTTAAAAAGAGGACGGTCGTGGATGGGTCAAGCCGAAGACATTCTTCAACAGGTGTGTTCACTTGAGGACTTAGAACCTGGCGAGGAGTGGGTGCAAGTGCCAACAGACTTCTGCACATCCTTTTCAGTTTGCATCCAACTAGATAGAAAATGCAGACAAGAAAATCCGGCTGCTGTTGAGGCTGAAGTACAAGCGTTGATTTTCGAGAATTCGCTAGACGGTGACGCGGTCATCTACACAGATGGGTCGGTCGTCCGACATGTGAGAAGCTCATGGGCCTTTACAGCTCGGGCCGGAGGGAGAATTGTGAAGGAGGACTCTGGTGCTTTCACTGAAACCACAAGTAGCCTGACCATGGAAGTCATGGCAGTAAGTAAAGCAATAACATGGCTCGAGACACAGACATTCACTAGGGCTTGTTTCCTTAGCGACTCAATGAACATGATCAAGAGGATAGAGGAGGGGTCGATCCGAAGAGAATGGTTGCTGCCTCTGAAGCGGTCTCGGCTGGCAAAGATTAGTTTCATCTTCGTGCCAGGTCATGCGAGAGTACAAGGAAATGAGCGGGCTGACAAGCTCGCAGGTGAGGCTACTGTGGAGGGCGGACGCGCCATGGACCAGGCTGACATTCTGAATGCTCTACGAGAAGTGAGACTTTTGCGAGAACCAAGTGATGACTGTGAATCTACAACAATGGCCAGACTGCGAGAGCAGCAAATTAAAAGAGGGATGGCCAAACAAGAACACTACGCAGGAAGCCAAAGAAGATTGATAAACCAACACAGAACTGGCTTCGTTAGCCGCTACACGCTGCGGGATTTGCTGAGGAGGGGATCCGAGCACTTATGGACTGAATGGTTCGATGTGCAACGAGGATGATCTGTCGACTAACTAACTAACTAACACTAATTTTCTCGTTGCAATTGGCATCTTTTTATTGGTCAGTAAGTTTTCCTCCGATTCACTTGTTTACGAATATTCCAATTTACCCCCATATTACATTGTAGTGTTTCTTTCTTCATAGAGAAGACCATAACCTTTGTCTTGTTACAATATAATTAAAACCCTAGCTCTCACTGATTACAATAGCCGCATCTACTAAATGTGTCAGGCCAAATTCGTTGCCCTGCAATCAATACTGTATCTATCATGTGTCAAACTGTCATCTACGGCTTATATAGGGCAGGGGGGGGGGGGGGGGGGGTCTTGAGCCTAAGGTATTAAGGCCTGCCTGGCTTGTGCATTCGCCGCGAACTGTACAGGTTAGGGTTTTCTTATTGCCCCCGAAAGAAAAACAATCCACACCTTACCGAGGATTCGAAACCGGGTCTCCCGAAAGAGAATCCGCAATTCTAGCCCCTCAGCCAGCCGGTCCTCTATTGTATCATCCGCATACCTAATACTATTGATGTTATTGTTTATGTTCACATCACTCGCTTGACAATGTTTTTTTTTTTTAATTCTATGTGAATGTAACATGCAATATAGATAATTTAGAAAAGATAGAAAGATAAGTGAATGGAAGGCCCGAATGTAAGACGGGCCTGCGTGCCCAATTTGTGACCCCTTGAAAATAAAATTCCTTCGGTCGTTCATTCGTTCGTTCGATGTTATTCCTTTAATGACGATTCCTCTCACATCTTCAAAATTTCCAATAATGTTTTCACTACAGGGGGAGAAAGATCTGGGAACATTACACATTAGCCCCCGACAAATTCTAAGCCTTGACATGTTACGCGGGGAGGCGGGTTCTTTTACTCGGCCTAGCCAAGCCAAAGAAAGTTCTGACAATTGTCTGGTACCCAATTTGATCAGGTTTAAGTTCACCTTCACACCTTACTGGCAGGGAAACAAGTTAGCTGGCCTTTGTTGGCGATAAACGAGGAGCACTGTTATACGAGGGGGTTTCAAATTAAAACCTTACATGTGACATAGAAATTACAATAATCATGCCGTTGTCTTATCATCTGTCAATATTGTTGATAAGGATGTCAAGAGTGTTAAGCACGTGACATCACTGTGCAGACGTACATGGAGACGTCATAAGAACAGTTTAAAGATGGTCGACACACTTTTGACGTGCAACAAAAAGGAGCAGAGACATGTTATCCGTTCTTTCTTTTATCAGTGAAGGGGTTAAATCTATAAAAATGCATCGGCGAATGAAGGTCCAGTATAGTGATGCATGCTTGTCAGTCCAGCCAATGTATGAGTGGAGTTGGAAGTTTTAAAACGGCGTGACTTCTGTGACAGACTGTTTACGACCGGGTCAGGCACACCGAGTAGAAATCAAGACATTTTTTGTTTCTTCTACAGGAGTCCAAGCACTTAATCGGCGCTAGAGGACTGGCATTGAAAGCAGTGATAACTGCATTGAAAAATGAAACATATGTTCCCTACTTTCTCAGAATATATTCATTTAAAAATAAAGAAGCGTAATTAAAGTTTTCATTTGAGTCCCCCATGTAGTAGGCAGCCGGTCTCCCTGAGTAGAGGTTAAACGACTTTTTCCGTAATCCCGTTTATCCACGTAGGCAACGTAGCGCGCAAGAATTAGAAGCGGTTCTCACCGCGTTGGTGACTTATGGGATAAGTGAGCCGGCCGCTCAGAAAGCAATGGCAAACTACTGAACGTAATCTTGCCAAGAAATCAACAACAACGGTATAATGTTGGTGTTGACAGCGATGTCCTGTAAAGGATATGCGAAAAACAAAACGTAGTAGGCAAGTTCATTAAACACTATGCCAGCGCTGACACGTATGTTAAGTAACAAGTAAGGTGCCTCCTACATGTCTTAAACACATAGGGCGCATGGTGCTAGACCCCAGTGTGTATATATAGGGTGTATTTGTAATGATTGTGCAGTGTTTGAAAATATTGCATGTCCAAGATTTGTATTCACCCTCCATAAAGTTCATGCAACATAATAGGTAAATACAAAACGTGGACCGGCAATATTTTCAAACACTGCTTAGTCATTAAAAATACACCCTCTACCAATCGGCACTTGGTGAGTGATGACGTCAATATCACGCCGGCTTTCTTAATTCCCTGGACATTCCCTGGACATTCTCTGGTATCCATGTTAGTAGGGTCTACCTGGTAGCCTGGGTCAGTTTCAAAACTTCGAATCAATCAATCCACCCATTCTTGTATCCACCCACCCACCCATCCATCCATCCATCCATCCATCCATCCATCCATCCATCCACCCAACCATCCATCCATCACCCATCCATCCATCAATCCACCATCCATTCATCCATTCGTTCATCCTTCCATCCACCCACCCATCCGCTCAGATACCCATCCATCCACCCACCCACATACCCATCTACCCATCCATCCATCCTACCATTCATCGATCCACCAATCATGAATAAGCCAAAAGAATATTTTCTTCAATATTGAGATGTGGGCAGTGAGAACCTGAATTGACCTGTAGACCCCCCTTCCCTCCATTTTTTCCCCACCCTGCATCCCAATTCTAGCCAATTGTTAAAATAGTTGGAAATCCATCTGTAGCAGTATAGCTGACCTGCCTCTGGCCATCCTTAAAAATTACGAGCCATCATTCAAATTTCCCTCAACTCATCCCCGAATCATGGACTTTGTCGCGTAAGAAGAGTACCTCCGAATGTAAAGCTAAGGCAAAGCTACTAACAACTCATAGAGAAAACTACAGAAATCAAGTCAATGTTAGTTGTGAGGAAACGAAGTCGGCGCTGGACAGCATACACATTTGGAAAACCTGAAGACAATATGGCTGGACACTCTCTTGTCTGGTACCATACAGGCAAACGAAATAGCGAGATATATAAAAACCCAGGGAGAAGAGAAGTACAGGCAAAGATGAATAATATTGGGATGATATGGGAGGAGATCTGGGGATACCAGCAGATAGGACGGCTTAGTGTGGGTTGGTTGAGGGAGAATGCCCCAATTGGAGATAAAGTGCAGCAGCAAGAAAGAAAGAAAGAAAGAAAGAAAAGAAAGAAAGAAAGAAGGACGGACGGACGGACGGACGGACGGACGGACGGGCGGGCGGACGGACGGACGGACGGACGGAAGGAAGGAAGGAAGGAGGGAAGGAAGGAAGGAAGGAAGGAAGGAAGAAAAACAAACATTAAAATGAAGATGGCTACTATAATTCAAGAGTTACTGAAATGCATATCTTACGTCTAAGTTCCTTCCTTATTTGTGGAGAATCTAGGCCAGTGATATCACGATCATCATTTCCGTAAGATCCTGTCAAGAAGCGACGGAAGGACAAATTCGAAGGTAGCCAGTTTCTTGAAACTAAACGCCCAACCCCGATCAAGAATTGAGATCATTCTGAGCTTAAACATGAAATTGGCGCCCTCTCAGACAACGATTCGTCATCCTTAAATTGCCGAGAATTAGGTTGGCTGGAGAAGTCTGCGACATTTCCAGAACGGCTCCAATATTAGTCCCTCTGAGTAACCCCGCAAGTACTGATGCGTGGTATATACCAGGGATTCTTAACCTTCACTACGCGGAGTGATGGTTCCACGAGGTATTAAAAGTAAAGGGCTTTTTTTACTTTTTCACCGTGACATTTTGGGGATATGGCGTTAGGTTCATCAAACAAGTAATCAGGTGCCATCTCCACAATGAAGGATGGTTGCAAGTGGTTTCCAGCACTGTATGTCTCTCTGTCTCTCGCCTTGACTGTACGTTCTGTCAGATTGTTGTTCGCCCATCTCGTGATGTTATATCCCCCCCCCCCCCCCCTTGCATCGTTGTCTACCTCTTGCTCGTTTGCTTTACACCTTACCTTCCAGTATGGTTTTTATAAGAGTGTTATGTCTGTTAACGTAGCCGAAATAATTCACTTGCCTCTTTTTTTTAAATTTCGTTTGTCAACTCTCTTTAAAAATTCCAAGTTTTTCTAGAACTGCTTTATTTGATTGTTTTTGTTTCCTTGAAATACGACATATTCTTCCGTATATCCACATCTCCAGAGCCTCTATTAGACTGTCTAATTGCTTGTTCATTGTCCAGGCTACACCGCCGTTTACTAGTGTTGAATATACTTCATCCTCATTGTCACAAAATAAGACCTTGCGTTTACCCAGTTGATTATTATAGAGGCTTTCTGATAAAACGGACTATCTGCCAGCGACAACTATTTTAACTAACAGTATAAACAAATCGGATGTCAAAATCCCAGGACAATATTTGTAGCGGCACGTGTACATCTGGTCGACGGATTGGGAACAGGAGTGAGACAAATCCCAGCATCGCTTTGACAGTTTGTCAACATTTGAATACAGATGGAACCCGTGGGATCATGGTGGCAATCGGATGTCGGCCATCACATGTCGGGCAAAATTAACAAGTTGCAGAGGTGTAGGGGAAGTGAATGAGCTGAATCATACATCGTTTTGACAGATTATAAACAAGTCGGATTGGAAGCGGAAGTACTCAGCTCGGAAGAAAACAGTCCATCTGTCAATTTATAGTTTCCGGACGTAAAGAAGATTGGCAGCTTGTTGGGGAAAACTGTTGTTGGGATCATACAGTAACTCATTAGTTGGTTGGGGGAGTCCAAACAACTGATGACAACTTTGACAGTGACTAAGCCAGGGAAAATCGATTCTTGACAATGGATGATATGCCCAAATAACACCTGCAGGACATCAACCATGTCACGTGACCAAGTTTAGGGGTTTGCCAGAAAACTATGATTGGGAGAAACAGAGTTGACCAAAACCGTGGATTATGATGGACGTGTTTGTGGGAGAGCTCTACAGTGTTAGATTAATTTAATATTAACTAGCATGTGTCGTTATGGCAAAGTGTAGTAGCCATCCCGGGAATGAGGCGGTTTTGCATAAGGTAGTCAATATAGTCTATTAGTTCTAATTAATATAGACTGTAGCCTTGTTAAAACTATAGTGTGATGATTAGCACTGTTAGTGGAAAACTAGCTAGAGTAGGGAAGTGATACTTGGCTCTGTTAGTTGAAAATAGATTAGTGAAGTGTTGATAAGCTTTACTAGTTGAGAATTGAGTAATGAGGGATAATTGGGATCTTCCCGTAGGTGTCCCTGGTGGGCGGGGTTCCGCATTCTGTTTGCTGATTTTTTTCTTGTCTTGGCCTGATGATAACCTATGTGGTCAGTTCATCTGTCCCTGATAGGTTCATTATATTTTCTGAGCGAGGCGATTGGCCCACGATCATCTAATAGAGATCAGTGACGGGGAGGCTATCACCTGTTATATGATTTATGTTACAGGTTCCCTCTGGTTGGAATGAAGAACACGAAACCAAGAGAAAATCCGATCCCGGATAAAGTTTGGCGCAGGAAGATTGGCCAGCAACTTTACAACAGAGATTATGCTAGAGGAAGATGATCAACATTGCTCAGTGGAGCTGAATGGTATATGTATCCTACAGGATAAATACCGAATGAGTTTAAGTCATACCAGTTTTAACACACCAGTAGTGATGGATATTCAGTTCACTTATGACTAGAACAAAAAAATAAAGGACTCTATTGGAGTATAGACAATAACTTTTTAATAGTGAGACTAGAGAACATTTAGCAAGAGACAAAAAGTCCTGTTCATAGGACAGTGTTCCAGGTTTGTTTCACCGCGCCGGAATTATGAAGCCGGAGTTTCTATAACTATTAGGAACAGTGGTGTTAGGAACAGTACGAGTATTTTCCACGGATTATATATTTACATGAGATTCAGATCTCATGGTCATCAGAGTTCCTGGAGGAGGACATGTCTGGGGAGAAGGACACGACTTCGGTGAGGTCCCTTGTGATGAGTCTTGTGATGTCGTGTGATCCTTGCCATGATGTGTACACTATGATCCTGAACTTTGAGGGCTGACACATACATTTATGTTATAATACACGACACACGTTGTTTTCGCATACACGTTTCATATACGTTACACTTTTCTTTTAATAAATTAATCTTTATTAATTTTTAGAAGCAAGAGTTGTTGAGTATGTTGCGTTGGGGAAGTATGAGAGGGGGCATAGTACGACAGTGAGAGAGTGATAGGAAAAGGTGTCCACGGGCTGATGGAGTGTGTTGGACGGAAGCTGGTGGATTCTCCAGGATATTGATAAGGGAAATAATATTATAATGTGAGTGTTGACTCTCCTCACTCCAGGGACTACACTTTAAAGGAGGACACGACACTCATCAAGCATACCACGTGGCCAAGTCATCCAGGTATTTACGTCTCTGTCTTACCTAGTTCTTTTCCCATCGGTCGTGCTAGTTGTTATCACATTCTCCAATGTATTCCTTCTCATAATGTATCGAAAACTTTGTGACTGCCTACGTCTAATTTCTTTAACTGATTGACTGCCAGAAGCCGATACGTCGACGCAATGGAACTGCTGTGAACTGCCAGAAGCCAATGCATCGGCTAGTTATAAACAGTGCATTATTTGTTTCATTTCTCTTATTTTCACAATTTTTAGTGCCTGGTAAATTAAAATTGACACATAATAGATTGCTCTTCGATCAGTGTCAGACAAGACGCACAGATTCATTGTTTTTTAAAGGACAGAAGGAGTTTTTTAAGTAGTTTGTTTTGATTATTTTAAAAATGGCAACACCTTCTGGTTTGCGACCGCGCAGATTTTCATAAAATTACCGTTTTAAACAATTTTAGATTATAGTTATTCTTATTTAAAGGATTTTGTGAAAGATTCTAAAACTAGTACCACGTGTAGTAGTCATCAGTTAAATTATTTAGTAGGCGGTAATAATGGAAAATAACACTAACAGCGAAAGTTCGTCATAATATGATGGCACATGTCGAATTATGCTTGCTCTAATGGGCCACACTTATGCCCCTAAATTTGCTTTGTCTATCACAAAGTATTTAAGGAGTATTTCAATAATTAAATTTAAAAGAATAATAATTATAACTAAATAGAAAATAGTGTACTTATTGTTTCTCAGTACAATCTGACATTTTCCATTTTGTGCGAAAATGGTATGCTTCAAAATATGATGTTTTAATTGTGTTTTATTCGTGTTATGGAATAGTTCTTGTGATATTGGTAAAGAAAAGTGGTGTGTTTATCATTATTCAGTAAATTTAACAGGATTATCTTCAAAAGATCAGAAATAACGCCTTGGTAAGAGGAAATTTTAAATAATTTTCACCCTTTTTATTTACATTGTTGTTATATACCATATCATTATTGTTGTACTTTATCTAACATCTCACATAATTATTAACACTGACATATCCCTTGTGCAATCTCCTTTAATTTGATATATAATACAATATATCTGCTACAATTTTAACTATTTTTACAACATTATTGAAAGCACAACCCTACTTTCCATTTTCTGCCATTAATTTTTGTTTGGTCCAAACCCACTTTTGTTTGTTTGGCAGTGAATCAGTTAATACGTTTACGGTGTTCATGTATTTCTTATAAGACTTGGTCATTGCTTATACTTTCTGTCCATGGTATTCTTTGCATTCCCCTCAGAAACCACATTTGCACAGTCATCCGATGTTTCTAAGCTTGTCTGCTCATTATCCAAGCTTCACATCCCTACAAAAGTACAGGTTCTATGTAGACAACACTTTTATTCTCCTTGCAAATTACATCTTTTTATCAGTCAGTATGTTTTCCATCTTGTAAAAAGCTACCTTCGCCAAGGCTATTCTTGTTCTAATCTCTTCAAGCATCTTTAATCAGCTGTTACGACTGTTCCGACATCATTGTACCAGTTCATTTGTTCAAGAATATTCCCAATTACTTGTGTATTACATTGTGGTGTTTCCTTATTCCTAGTGGCGACCATAATCTATGTCTTCTTACAATTTAAGTCTAACCCTAGTTGTTCACTGTGTGCAACAACCGCATTTACTGAATTTTGCAGATTCTTCTCATTGTCTGCAATCAATACTGTATCATTCTACTATCTAACGTTATTGATGTCACGTCCCCCAATGGTGATTCATCTCAAATCTCCTAAATTTCTTAAAATACGTATATATTACTGTATAGGGAAAAAAGATCTGGAGATCCCTTCGCACAACTCTCTTAACAGGCTGATATTTACCTACTTTATAATCAATCCTTATGGCCGCTTGTTGTTACCAATATATGTTTTTATGTCCTTCCCATCAATTTGTAGATCTGCAAGCACTCTTATCATATTAACATGTTTTATTTTATCGAAAGCCTTTGAGTAATCAAGAAAGCAAAGATGCAGGTTGTTATTTACTTCTATACAATGGTAAATCAATGTTCTGAGCATGTCCACAGCATTTACTGTACCCTTGCCTTCTTCGAACCCACATTGTTCTTATTCTATTTTCAGTTGTATTTTTTTCCTAACTCTTTGCATGAAAATTCTTCGCATAATCTTCGGGATGTGGCTCACTATGCTGATTGTTCGATATTGTTCACATGCCAAGGCTTCTGACATTTAGGAATTTCAATAAACAGTGATCTATATAAGTCACTGGGAATATCACCAGTATCGTGTATATTGTTTAGCAATCTGGTAACTTGGCCGAAATAAGAAAGCACAATGTCATAAACATTACGTAAATTATTTATATTATGCCCACCAACCAAGATCCTTGACATATTTTCTGTAGATCTCATTATATAATCAGTCTACAATGAGAACAAATCAGGAGACAATACATAATCTTGCCTGGCGCCCTTCTATAAACACTGAAATGTTCCTACAAGGTTGTTGATTCTTATGGCTACTGATGTTGCTAATAAATGTTCTTTATTATTCGCAGATATTTGCCGTCAATGTTCAGATGTTTTAGTAATGTTATTATTTTGCCATGTTTCACCCACATTGTCAAATACTTTTGAATAGTCTGAAGCATAAGTACAGATCTGTTTTTACTTCTATAGCTCTTTCTAATAGTGTCCTGAGAATATATATTGCATTACATTGGCACCTTTCCGTCTTGACAGACGATAGTTTGGTACATTGTGCTTTAAAAAGGCTTTATAACTACGACCCATGGCGGTGGCGAGTGTGGCTGGTAAGGCCAATTCTTGCTGCAAATGTTTGCCCACAGTAGGTGCATGTGAAAACATGGTCACTTCCACCATTTTGCACCATCTTACGTCTCTCACGCTCTGTGTGTGCTTTATCTGCAATCATTTTCTCCTTTGTCTTTATTCCATTTCTGATAGTTGCCCTCCATGCAACACGTTCAGCGGCGACGTGCTCCCAATGTGCATTATCAATGCCTGTATCAATCATGTCCCGCTTACACACATCTTTGTATCGTAGTAGAGGCCGACCCTGAGATCTCCTACCCGTCTGTAATTCACCAAAAAAGATGTCCTTTGGTATTCTACCATCATCCATCCTCCTAACGTGTCCTATCCATCTAAGTCTACGAAGACTGAGCTGAGAATATATATATATATATATATATATATATATATATATATATATATATATATATAATATATATATATATATATATGTAGCGTATTTGTGGCCCTTCTTCCCACAAATCCACACTGTTAATCACTAATTTCTGGTTTAATCTTGTTTCTTATTCTTTTCATAATTATTCTGAGTAACAGCTGTGTCATGTTACTCATAAGACTTATTGTGCGATGTTCTTCGCATTCTAAAGCGCCTGTTTATAGGAGAACGAAATATTTGAATTTTGTCACCAAATATAAAATACCACAGGGCATTTTTTTAATGAGTAACATTTTCGATACTATATTAGAAATGTTATTTCAGCCTTTTGCCTGAAGCAGTCGCAGGGAAACAAAAACCCCTAACCAAAAAAAAAAAATCAAAACAAAAGACCAAAACAATAAATAGTGAAAATAAAAAGCAATAATTGCTTCTAGCAGAATGTCGTATCTCTTAAAAATGCTCTAAAATCCCTACGCCTGTTGTTTTTCGAGAGGTTTCTCCAGACATTGGTTGATGTGTTTGAAGTAGACATTTGCGGTGGTTACTACGTCAGTCAACATGGTAAATTTGACCTTCCATTCATAATGTTGCATGACCTTCACAGGATGTTACGACCAACCCCAAACTGATTTTGCAGGCAATTTTACGTTCAGTAGTTTGCCATTGCCGGCGCTGTGGTGAAGGGGTTATGATTGCATTTCATAATCCCGCATGCCGCGTTCAAAACATCGCTACGGGCGATTTGGCAGCAGACCGCCATCCATGGTGTCTATACAAAGGTATGAGTGTTGTTGTTCAGAAAGCAAGTGCAAAGTATTAAAAGTAAACTTGCTAAGAAATCTCAAACAGACCAAAAAAATCCTGGGGTTGACTGCGATGTCCTGTAAAGAAATACAACTAAGTAACTTTAGTTGGCTATTGCTTTCTGAACAAGAAGTCAAAGTTTACGCTACAGTAGTAATGTAGGTGTAGTGAGTGTAGTGAGAGACCGCCTACCGTGTAGGAGCGATCTTATTCTTTCGGAAACGTCAACTGCTCTAATGAATTATATTGAACTATAATAAACTGTAATGAACTATAATGAACTATAATAAACTATAATGAACTATAATAAACTAAAATGCATTTTAGTGATTGAAATTTTACTAATTGGGGAAGAGGCTGGAGTACAGCAACCAGATTTGCAGTTTCATATCCCTAAACGAATAACCTATTAAAACACATAGAAAGCCACGTGGACAGCATTGGACAGTGTATTTCATCAGGCACAAAACAAGACAGCAGATTCGGTAGTCACATTGTGTACACAAAACTAAAGCTAAGTTCTCAAGAAATGTGTACATGCGGACAAGCACCTCAAACTGCAGAAAATATACTATAACTTTGTTCTGAAAACTCAGAAAATATACTATAACTTTGTTCTGAAAACTCAGAAAATGTACTATTACTTTGTTCTGACAAATCAGAAAGTATAATATAACTTTGTTCTGAAAACTCCGAAAATGTACTATTACTTTGTTCTGAAAACTCAGAAAATATAGTATAACTTTGTCCTATAACTAAAGACAGTTATAAGAAAAGAGGGTTGGTAGCTGCCGAGATCTTGCTGGAGTAGCGTAAGCACAAAATATAACAATGTAGTTCAACGAAAAGAAATGAGCACACATATACAGGCGAACATTTCAATGAAAGTCTGTATCAGCGTAAAAGAAACACAAAACACGAAACAAACAAAAGTGTAAGCGCACACGCCATAAATAAAAAAAACAAGGTCCTTAACTTTGGATATCAGCAAGATTTTTTTTTTTTCTTTCTCTCCTTTTGAACTCAGTCATAGTTCTTCTAGTGCACTAGATTAATTTTTGCGTGTGGGTTAGCTTTCCATTTTAACAGTATCCCTCGTCATCAGGCGAACCCACTCCGAATTTGAGGTACTTGTAATTTATGTTCCCAAGTCAGGGACGAGAAGTCAACATTTTAGTCCAGGTGACAAGTGTAGGGGTTGAACCCGTTAACTCTGCATCAGCATAAAGCAAGTCTAAGAATGAGCAATCTTATTCATTCGACGATGTTGACCTTCTCAGCAAGATAATCGGGTAAGTCTGCAGAAGGCCGTACAGTTCATACAGAAAGCTACACTGCAGACACAGGTTGACTCCAAGAGAAAGATGAGCAGATGACAGAAGAAGCTAATTTAACATTTTAATTTTATACCTAGCGAACCGATTTTGTGGCGAAGGCGTTACGGAAGCAATTCGTAATCCAGCATACCGCGTTAGAAACACAGCTGCGGACGATTTGACAGTTGGCGGACTTGTGTTGGTGTTGATGTAAGTATGTATGCAGGTATGTATGTGTGTGTGTGTGTGTGTATGCGTGTGTGTGTGCGTGTGTCTGCCTGCCTGCCTGCCTGACTCATAACATATGCATTGCTTATGTTTACAACATTCATTTGACCATGTACGTTTTTCCATATGTAAATGTAACATGCACAATAGGTGAACGAAAGATACGTGACTGGAAGGGCAGAATGTAAGACGGGCTTGGGTGCCCAATTCGTGACCCTTTGAAAATAAAGTTCGTTTTTTCCCGTTCGTTTCTCCTCTTTCTTCTCCTTCCTTGTTCGGGGGCATATCTTCACGCCAATAACTCAACAGCAGTCGTTCTAATATTTAACAAAAAAAAAATACAAAATAAGTAGTAGTTAGATTCAGGTTCATGACAACACTTTACACTTTTAGTTGGAAGCAAGCTAGTTAGTGTCATGTTTGTTTACCTTCGTTACTGTAAGTTGAACAGGGCTTTAGCGTCTAGTCGTCACTGGAACTAGCTATATACCCCTAGACCCAGCCCTAGGAATACACTATTGAAGATACGTCAGTCTCTTGCGTCGTGTTCACAATCGAAAAATAATAGCCTTCTATTGCCTTCAGAAGCTGATTATCTCCATAGGTACTTACCCAAGATCTCAAACATCATGGTGTAGTATTTCCCAGATCATATGACTTCTAGCTAATGTAATCACTCATAGCTTAGGCTGCAATATGCCTACAACTTATCTGGGGTCTAATATAACTAACCTGTTTCTCCTAGTTCTCCTCCATCTATTTTTGTGAGTTTCGGTAAAGCAATGTAAATTTACTTCTCCTGTTGTTGGTATTTTGTGGGCTTTGGCAACAGTACATATTATTGTCTTCTAGATTTTCGATCATTATCATTACCATTATTATCATCATCCTCGTCATCCTGTGCCATCCCTACAGTGGAAGTTAGCGGTAATGGATATCCATGCGTTTCTGTTTGAGTATTTGTTGTAAGTTCTCTTATCATCAAATAAAATCCCTATTCAGTTCGTTTATTTATACATTTGACACCATAAAGCTCTTTTCCTCAACCTGTCCCTCCACTTGAAGGTTATCCAGCCAACATGTTGCAGTTCTCTCGCTCCAATATGCAGCAGTTCTTTCGCTCCAACATGTAACAGTTCATTAGCTCCAAAATGTAACAGTTCTTTCGTTCCAACATGTTTCAGTTCTTTCGCTCCAACATGTAACAGTTCTTTCGTTCCAACATGCATCATTTCTTTTACCCCAGCATGTAAGAGTTCTTTCGCTCCAGCACGTACCAGTTCCTTCGCTCCAATATGTAGCTCTCATCATAACACGTCCATAAATCGCTTTATCATTTGCTAGCTGTCTTTCTTCACGCACTTTCATGCCCACTGTGTTCTCAGTCCTCTTCGTGCTAGTCCACCTCTGGTCGTCATTAATTATAATAATGTTATTATTTAAACACATAAGCCACTTCTTGCTAATCCATCTCTGGTCGTCATTAATTATAATAATGTTATCATTTAAACACAGAAACCACTTCGTACTGGTCCACCTCTGGTCGTCATTAATTATAATAATGTTATCATTTAAACATAGAAACCACTTCTTGTTAATCCACCTCTGGTCGTCATTAAGCCACTTCGGAGACGGTTGTGACAAGATCTCAAGAGGGACTCAATGCACTTAAAACTATGGCTGCAATGGACACAGAGCAGAGAATGCTTTTCACACTATACCAGCACATGGTCCTCTCAGTGATTGATTATGGACTAGAAATGCTCACTGTCTCAAAGAGTCAGCTGGTGAAATTAGAGCGCATACAGAATGAAGCTAAGCTGGTCATTCTGGGATGCACCAGAGACACCCCAGTAGTGTGTATGCGTTACATCCTTGGTTTGCCGACTGTTGTTGGTAGGCTCAGGGTGATGCAGGCGAAGGCATACCTCAGAGTAGCTGCAGACACAGATCACCCGTTGCATGAGGCGCTGGACGCCGTTAAGGTTCAGTGACTGATAAGAGGGAAATCATGGATGGCTCAGGCGGAGGATACGATCAGACAAGTGTGCCTCTTGGAGAACATTAGGCGAGGAGAGGAGTGGGTCAGAGTGCCAGCGGAGCAGTCAGACATGTGCAGAGTTATAATTACATTGAGCCGGGAGTGCGGGGAGTGGCCTGCAGGGGCCACGGAAGTGGAGATCCAGCAACTAATTCAGGATAATGCTCGCTCGGGTGATGTGATTATCTACACAGATGGGTCGGTGTTGAGAGGTAGGAGAAGTGCATGGGGGTTCTTAGCAAAAGCTAATGGTCGACGTTTGGTGCAGGAGAGTCTGGCATATCCACAACATCTAGCTTAAGAATGGAGGTGGAGGTGGTCAGTGCAGCTTTCCGCTGGATGGAGATTTCGATACAGACACACATCGTGATTGTAACTGACTCAGAAAGCATGCTAAGGAAAGTGAGGACAGGCAGGCTTCGTGCAGAGTGGCTTGCTTCGCTTCGGAGGTGTGGCAAGCATCGCCTGGATCTTTTCTCCGGGGCATGCTGGTGTGCTGGGGAATGAACAGGCGGACAGATTGGCTGGTTCTGTAAAACTTGGTGGAGTATTGATGCATGACAAGGCAGACATGGTTGCGGCCTTGTGGGAGCATCTGTACACCTCGGGGGAGCAAATGGATCACCATGGTCTGGCAAGAATGAGACAGCGAGGGGTGACGAGGGGATCTGGCCCAGATTGACGCTCAGAGGAAAGGCGAGACTGACATATAATCAGATTGCTACTGGTACTATTATTGTTAGAACTCTTCGCTGGCTGCTGAGGATGGGGACGGAGCGCTTATGGAATACCGCGAATGCTGTGATGTCGGTTCCTAAATCAATCAATCAGTCAATCAATCAGTCAATCAATCAATCAATCAATCAATCAATCAGTCAATCAGAAGCCACTTCGTGCTGGTCCACCTCTGGTCGTCATTAATTATAATAATGTTATTATTTAAACATAGAAGCCACTTCGTGCTGGTCCACCTCTGGTGTCAATAATTATAATAATGTAAATACAGAAGGCACTTCGTGCTGCTCTACCACTGGCCTCATTTATAGTAATAATGTTATTATTTAACAAACAATACTACGTGTGTCTATTTAAACAAAGAAGCCTCAAACAATATCTTGCACGATTTATTGCCTGGCATATTTGTTGCATCTCGTCCGGTGCATACTACAGAGGTATATATCATATGCGGTGAATAAATGAATCATACTTGTATTATTGGTCATGTGTGTGTGTAGTTCTTAACAAAGCTTCTTTTAATCCTAACGTTGATCATTTCCTAATGTTATCTTTTTTCACAGAGCCAGAGGTCTTTGTAAGGTATGTTAACGTGATAGATGGTTGGCATGTTTCTTCACAAGATTTTATCAGTCCTTTTTATTTCACACTATAAGATATATCTTTCTTTTTTTTTTACTTTTAAATTTGAAACATGCCAATCAAAGATAGGGAGCATTCATTGAAACGTTTCCCCAGGGAATGCTGGTGTGTTGGGAGGGAGGATTCCTTGAAACTTTCTCCCATGACCCGCTGGTGTGTTAGGAAACGAGCAGAAGGCACAGACTGACAGGGTCTTCTCCGCTAGGTGAGATAATGGTGCAGGATAAGGAATATGTGGCCAGACTCCTTGGGATCATGTGTCTTCTATGTTTGTCCATCAAGAATAATGATGACCATTCATTTCATCATGTGGGGTTGAGAGTTTGGGGCCATGAATTCTAAGACGGCTGGTAAGGCCTAATTTGGCTCGAAATGTTCTTTGGCAATGTGGACAAGGAATGCTTGACGCACCAGGAGGTGGATCTCCTGCTGTGGTTTCTTGTCCAATATTTTTTTCCACAGTTCTTGCAGTCCTGTTTGTTTCACAATTGACACATCTTTGCGTAATGATATACGCCATGAGTTTCGGTCTTTGGCAGCAGTCTCACAAGTGTCGTCATGATTTACAAAAGCTTTTAGTGACATCTTTAGAGTGTCTTTAAAGCGATTCCTCTGACCGCCTTTGGAGCGTTTACCACAGGTTACGTTTGTGTGGTTCTTGACAAAGCTTCCTTTAACCCTAACGTCGAGTATATATGGCGTGTTGTAGTCTACGTATTGTTCCTGTCACGTGTATGGTTTGGAAGAACAGATACACCATCACTGCCTGGAGAAAATGGAGCGGAAGTGAGTGACCGGAGAATCCAGTCAACACTCAGTGCTCATAGGAAAAGCCAGATGGTAACATAATCAGATTGCAGCTGGTAAAATTAGTATTGGGACTCTTCGATAGTTATTGGAGATGAGGACGGAGTGCGTATGAGAATGTCCAGAGTGTTGTGATTGTACTTACGTTCTTGTGTTTGACTCAACTAAACATGTTTCACTTTGTTCCTACAGAGGACGTTATCCTCGCAATGCATGAAATTGCACGCAGTGTAACTTATTTTCATTCTGAGCCGGCTCTGTGGCGAAGGTGTTTAGATGAAATTCGTAATCCCGCACACCACGTTCGAAATACAGCTGCTGGCGATTTGGCAGAAGACCGCATTTCGTTGGTTTTCATGCAGTGACATGCGTGCCGATCGTTCAGAAAGCAATGGCAAACTACTGAACGTAAACTTGCCAAGAAATCACAAGCAGAAAACAATGTTGGGGTTGACTGCGACAGTCTGTAAAGGATATGCAACTAACTAACTCTATCGCTTGAATGTAGGAAAATAAATGAAAATAAATAATACAATTACAGAAACAAACAGAAGAAAAGTCACGAACAGAAAGAAAGCCCAGAGATACTAAAGTAGCAAATCTTCCTTCACATGCGTGAATAATCGAAACACAATCAATTCAGATTTGAGAACATCGAGTTAATGTAAGTAAACGTTGGTTCAAGTATCGGTGTCAGTCGATTCTATAAGGATATTGCAGAAACTAATAAATGCATAGGTCGATTTGATCGGATTGTCAGAGGTAAGTACAATTGATCTATTACAAGCGTATTGACAGACGCCTACGTGGCAGAAAGGGTAATGCGCGTTCGTTCTTAGATTTCATGTGCGCTGATAGCGGGTAGGCGATTCAACGCCTACACAGGCATTAACTTGGCCTTAAATGTCGATTTCTGGTTCAGAAAGCAATGGCAAACTCATCATCATTATCATCATCATCATTATCACCATCATTATCATCATCAAGTTCATTGCCAGCTAGCATAGGTGTTATGGCTCTCAACAGATCTAGGTCTTTGGTGTTCTGGATCAACTTTGTTTATGATATTCCTCCATGCCACAGTCTCAGTCAATCCAGCATCATTTCTCCTGGTCTGCCTCTGCCTCTCATCTCCTTGATCTTTCCAGTTCTGAAATGTATTTAGACATGAAGTCTTGGGAAGATAATGTGGTGGTTTCCCCTCGTCTTCCACTTCCTCGTGGGGGGGGGGGGGGGGTCTTTTATCTCTGCCTTTGACAGCCATTTCCGACTGTCAGGACAGGTGAGTGCTCTGCTCTGCTCAGCTGCAGAGTTGTCCACATATCCCCGTGTATACACTGTCCACAGGGCTGCGTTTGCAAGACATGCATCATGTTTTAAGAGAATTGGTAGCTGTGTCATCAAAGGACATGCATCATGTGTTAAGAGTATTGACAACTGTGTCATCAAAGCGCATGCATCATGTTTTAAGAGTATTGATAGAGACATCAAAGGACATGCATTCTGATGAAAGAGTATAGCAGGGCGATCACTGAAGATACGTGAAGGGTTGAGTGAGGACGTGGAAGGCCAGCTGGTCGTGGTGAAACATTCTCTAGCCGAGCAATTATGTCGATGTTGGTTGTTTGCTTGGTTGGTTATTTCCTTGGTTCGTTGTTTGTTTGCTTGGTTGGTGTTTTTTTACTGGTAGGTTATTTGCTTGGCTGGTTGTTTGTTTGGTTGGTTGTTTGTTTGGTTGGTTATTTGCTTGGTTGGTTGGTTGCTTTGTTTGTTTGTTTGTTTGGTTGGTTGGTTGTTTGCTTAGTTGGTTGTTTGCTTGGTTGGTTGTTTGCTTGCTTTGTTGTTTGCTATGTTAATTATTTATTTAGTTGGTTGTTTGATTGTTTGGTTGATTGTTTTCTTGGATGGTTGGTTGCTTGGTTGGTTATTTGTTTGTTTGATTATTTGTTTGCTTGGTTGTTTGTTTGATTGGTTCCTTGTTTTGTTTTTTTAATTTTGTGTGTGTGTGTTTGTTTGCTTGGTTGGTTACTTGCTTGGTTGGTTCTTTGCTTGGTTGGTTGGTTGTTTGTTTGGTTGTTTGATCGTATGGTTGTTTGTTTTTGTTTATTGTTTGCTTGGTTGGTTCGTTGTTTGCTTGGTTATCTGGTTGTTGCTTGGTTGTTTGTTTGTTTGGTTTATTGTTTGCTTGTTAAGTTGGGTGTGTGATTGGTTGGTTGTTTGCTTTTTTGATTGTTTGTTTGGTTGGTTGTTTATTTGGTTGGTTCTTTGCTTGGATTTTGCTTAGATGGTTACTTGTTTGTTTGTTTTTTGTTTGGTTGTTTGTTTGCTTGGTTGTTTATTTGTTTCTTTGATTGGTTGTTTGCTTTGTTGGTTGTTTGCTTTGTTGGTTGTTTCCTTGGTTGGTTATTTGCTTGGTCGGTTGTTTGGTTGCCTGGTTTGTTCGGCTGTTTGTTTGCTTGGTTGGTTGGTTGCTTGGTTGGTTATTGATTGGTTTGTTGTTTGCTTGGTTGGTTGTTTGTCTGTTGGGTTGGTTTTTGCTTGGTTGGTTGTTTGCTTTGCTGGTTGTTTGCTTGATTGGTTGTTTGCTTAGTTGGTTAGATTGCTGCTTAGTTGATTGGTTGGTTAGATTGCTGGTTAGTTGATGAACGATGGGGTGGAAGATGGAGTGGATGCTGGGGTGGATGATGGAGTGGATGATGGGGTGGATGATGGCGTGGTTGAATGGGTGGAAGGCGTTGTGGATGATGGGGTGGATGATGGGGTGGATGATGGGGTGGATGATGGGGTGGAAGGTGGAGTGGATGGTGGGGTGGTTAATGAGGTGGTTGATGGGGTGGATGATAAGGGGGTTGATGGGTTGGATCATAGGGTAGATGTTGGCGTGGATGAAGGGGTGGATGATGGGTTATATGATGGGGTAGATGATGGAGTGGATGATGAGGTAGATGATTGAGTGAATGATGGGTTATATGATGGGTGGATGATGGTGTAGATGATGGGGTGGATGAAGGGTTATATGATAGGGTAGATGATTGGGTGAACGATGGGATGGATAATGGGTTATACGATATAGTAGATGATGGAGTGGATGATGAGATAGATGATGGGGAGAATGATGGGTAGATGGTGGGGTAATTATGGAGTGGGTGATGAGGTGGAATGGGGTTGTTGTTTGGGTGGATGATGGGGTTTAAGATAGATGTCATGATAGACGTGTTCGCAGACTGTATGCCATGTTAAACGAAAGGCTAGTTTATAAGTTAGTTGACAGAAGTTGTTTATTGACAGGTTTATTGATGGGATTTGGTTATTGACAGGTTTGTTGATGGGATGTGGTTGTTGACAGGATTGTTGATGAGATTTGATTATTGACAGGTTTGTAGATGTGATTTGGTTATTAACAGGTTTGTTGATGGGATTTGTTTATTGATATGTTTATTGATGGGATTTGTTTATTGACATGTTTATTGATGGGATTTGTTTATTGATATGTTTATTGATGGGATTTGTTTATTGACATGTTTATTGATGGGATTTGGCTATTGATTGGTTTGTTGTTAGAATGTGTTTATTGATAAATTGTTGATAATACATGCTGATAGAATCTGTTAATTATTTGGTCTGTTGTGGAATATGGTTACAGGTATATGGACAGGGTTTTTGATGGGATATGGTTACTGACAGATTTGTTGATGGGGTTTGGTTACTGACAATTATGTTGATGGGATTTGATTATTGACAGGATTATTGATGTGATTTGGTTATTGACAGGTTTGTTGATGGGATTTGATTATTGACAGGATTATTGATGTGATTAGGTTATTGATTGATTTGTTGTTAAAATGTGTTTATTGACATATTGTTGATAATACATGCTGATAGAATCTGTTGATTATTTGGTCTGTTGTGGAATTTGGTTATTGGCAAGTTTTTATAGGATTTTGTTATTGACAGTTTTGTTGATAGATTTGGTTATTCACAGGTATGTTGATGGGATTTGGTTATTGATAGGTTTGTTCGTGGGATTTGGTTATTGATAGGTTTGTTGGTGGGATTTGGTTATTGATAGGGTTGTTGATGGGATTTGGTTATTGATAGGTTTGTTGGTGGGATTTGGTTATTGATAGGTTTGTTGGTGGGATTTGGTTATTGATAGGTTTGTTGGTGGGATTTGGTTATTGATAGGTTTGTTGGTGGGATTTGGTTATTGATAGGGTTGTTGGTGGGATTTGGTTATTGATAGGGTTGTTGATGGGATTCGGTTATTGATTGGTTTGTTGTTAGAATGTGTTTATTGATAGATTGTTGTTAATTTCTGCTGATGGAATCTGGTTATTATTTGGTCTCTTGTGGGATATTGTTATTGACAGGTATGTTGATGGGATTTGGTTATTGACAGGTTTGGCGGTGGGATGTGGTTACTGACAAGTTTGTTGGTAGGACGTGGTTGTCGACAGGTTTTTTGATGGATTTGGTTATTGACAGGTATTTTGATGGATTTGGTTATTGACAGGTATTTTGATGGATTTGGTTATTGACAGGTTTTTTGATGGATTTGGTTATTGACAGGTTTTTTTTATGGATTTAGTTATTGACAGGCTTTTTGATGGGCTGTGGCTACTGATTGGTTTGTTGTTTGAATTTGTTTATTGATAGATTTGTTTATAGATTTGTTTATAGCACCTGCTGATAAAATCTGTTTATTTGATAGGTCTGTTGGTAGGATTTGTTTATTGATTGATTTGTTGATAGAATCTGTTTATTAATAGATTTGTTGATAGCATCTGTTTATTGATAGCTTTGTTGATAGAATTTGTTTCTTGTTGGGTCTGTTGATAGAATTTGTTTATTGATAGGTTTCTTGATAGCATATGTTGATAGAATTTGTTTATTGATAGGTTTCTTGATAGCATATGTTGATAGAATTTTTTTATTGATAGGTTTCTTGATAGCATATGTTGAAAGAATTTGTTTATTGCTGGTGTGTTGTTAGTTTGGGTGATACACAGGATGATCAACTGAAGATATGTTGTGAGAAAAATTGGATGATAAACTGGTTGATACGTTGGGAGATAGGCTGGATGATAGATTCAGTGTCAGACTTAGTGATATGGTGCGAGATAGGTTGGATGATACATTGTATGATGGATTGGGTAATACACTGGGTGATACGGCGGGAGATAAGTTGGATGACAGATTGGATGATAGACTGGATGATAGATTGAGTGATAGACTGGGTGATATAATGGGAGATAGGTTGGATAATAGATTGGATGATAAATTCGATGATAAATTGGATGATAGATTGGGTGATAGACTGGGTGGTATGATAGACGATAGGTTGCATGATAGACTGGGTAACATGATGGGAGATAGGTTGGATGGTAGACTGAATGATATGGTGGGAGATAGGTTGGATGGTAGACTGGGTGATATGGTGGGAGATAGGTTGTATGATAGACTGAATGATATGGTGGGAGATAGGTTGGATGGTAGACTGAATGATATTGTGGGAGATAGGTTGTATGATAGACTGGGTGACATGATGGGAGATAGGTTGGATGGTAGACTGAATGATATGGTGGGAGATAGGTTGGCTGGTAGACCGAATGATATGGTGAGAGATAGATTGTATGATAGACTGGGTGACATGATGGGAGATAGGTTGGATGGTAGACTGAATGATATGGTGGGAGATAGGTTGGATGGTAGACTGAATGATATGGTGGGAGATAGTATTGGATGGTAGACTGAATGATATGGTGGGAGATAGGTTGTATGATAGACTGGGTGACATGATGGGAGATAGGTTGGATGGTAGACTGAATGATATGGTGGGAGATAGGTTGGATGGTAGACTGGGTGATATGATGGGAGATAAGTTGGATGGTAGACTGAATGATATGGTGGGAGATAGGTTGTATGATAGACTGGGTGACATGATGGGAGATAGGTTGGATGGTAGACTGAATGATATGGTGGGAGATAGGTTGTATGATAGACTGGGTGACATGATGGGAGATAGGTTGGATGGTAGACTGAATGATATGGTGGGAGATTGGTTGGATGGTAGACTGGGTGATATGATGGGAGATAGGTTGGATGGTAGACTGAATGATATGGTGGGAGATAGGTTGTATGATAGACTGGGTGACATGATGGGAGATAGGTTGGATGGTAGACTGAATGATATGGTGGGAGATAGGTTGGATGGTAGACTGAATGATATGGTGGGAGATAGGTTGTATGATAGACTGGGTGACATGATGGGAGATAGGTTGGATGGTAGACTGAAAGATATGGTGGGAGATAGGTTGGATGGTAGACTGAATGATATAGTGGGAGATAGTATTGGATGGTAGACTGAATGATATGGTGGTAGATAGGTTGTATGATAGACTGGGTGACATGATGGGAGATAGGTTGGATGGTAGACTGAATGATATGGTGGGAGATAGGTTGGCTGGTAGACCGAATGATATGGTGAGAGATAGATTGTATGATAGACTGGGTGACATGATGGGAGATAGGTTGGATGGTAGACTGAATGATATGGTGGGAGATAGGTTGGATGGTAGACTGAATGATATGTTGGGAGATAGTATTGGATGGTAGACTGAATGATATGGTGGGAGATAGGTTGTATGATAGACTGGGTGACATGATGGGAGATAGGTTGGATGGTAGACTGAATGATATGGTGGGAGATAGGTTGGATGGTAGACTGGGTGATATGATGGGAGATAGGTTGGATGGTAGACTGAATGATATGGTGGGAGATAGGTTGTATGATAGACTGGGTGACATGATGGGAGATAGGTTGGATGGTAGACTGAATGATATGGTGGGAGATAGGTTGTATGATAGACTGGGTGACATGATGGGAGATAGGTTGGATGGTAGACTGAATGATATGGTGGGAGATTGGTTGGATGGTAGACTGGGTGATATGATGGGAGATAGGTTGGATGGTAGACTGAATGATATGGTGGGAGATAGGTTGTATGATAGACTGGGTGACATGATGTGAGATAGGTTGGATGGTAGACTGAATGATATGGTGGGAGATAGGTTGGATGGTAGACTGAATGATATGGTGGGAGATAGGTTGTATGATAGACTGGGTGACATGATGAGAGATAGGTTGGATGGTAGACTGAATGATATGGTGGGAGATAGGTTGGATGGTAGACTGAATGATATAGTGGGAGATAGTATTGGATGGTAGACTGAATGATATGGTGGGAGATAGGTTGTATGATAGACTGGGTGACATGATGGAAGATAGGTTGGATGGTAGACTGAATGATATGGTGGGAGATAGGTTGCATGATAGACTGGGTGACATGATGGGAGATAGGTTGGATGGTAGACTGAATGATATGGTGGGAGATAGGTTGGATGGTAGACTGGGTGATATGATGGGAGATAGGTTGGATGGTAGACTGAATGATATGGTGGGAGATAGGTTGGATGGTAGACTGGGTGATATGATGGGAGATAGGTTACATGATAGACTGGGTGACATCATGGGAGATAGGTTGGATGGTAGACTGAATGATATGGTGGGAGATAGGTTGTAAGATAAAATGAATGATATGGTGGGAGATAGATTGTATGATAGACTGGGTGACATGATGGGAGATAGGTTGGATGGTAGACTGAATGATATGGTGGGAGATAGGTTGGATGGTAGACTGAATGATATGGTGGGAGATAGTATTGGATGGTAGACTGAATGATATGGTGGGAGATAGGTTGTATGATAGACTGGGTGACATGATGGGAGATAGGTTGGATGGTAGACTGAATGATATGGTGGGAGATAGGTTGGATGGTAGACTGGGTGATATGATGGGAGATAGGTTGGATGGTAGACTGAATGATATGGTGGGAGGTAGGTTGTATGATAGACTGGGTGACATGATGGGAGATAGGTTGGATGGTAGACTGAATGAT
Organism: Cepaea nemoralis; assembly: GCA_014155875.1. Classification (NCBI taxonomy): domain Eukaryota; kingdom Metazoa; phylum Mollusca; class Gastropoda; order Stylommatophora; family Helicidae; genus Cepaea; species Cepaea nemoralis. The sequence continues at coordinate 27,106 of JACEFZ010019719.1, forward strand.
ATGGTGGGAGATAGGTTGTATGATAGACTGGGTGACATGATGGGAGATAGGTTGGATGGTAGACTGAATGATATGGTGGGAGATTGGTTGGATGGTAGACTGGGTGATATGATGGGAGATAGGTTGGATGGTAGACTGAATGATATGGTGGGAGATAGGTTGTATGAGAGACTGGGTGACATGATGGGAGATAGGTTGGATGGTAGACTGAATGATATGGTGGGAGATAGGTTGTATGATAGACTGGGTGACATGATGGGAGATAGGTTGGATGGTAGACTGAATGATATGGTGGGAGATAGGTTGGATGGTAGACTGAATGATTTGGTGGGATATAGTATTGGATGGTAGACTGAATGATATGGTGGGAGATAGGTTGTATGATAGACTGGGTGACATGATGGGAGATAGGTTGGATAGTAGACTGACTGATATGGTGGGAGATAGGTTGTATGATGACTGGGTGACATCATGGGAGATTGGTTGGATGGTAGACTGAATGATATGGTGGGAGATAGGTTGTAAGATAAATGAATGATATGGTGGGAGATTAGATTGTATGATAGACTGTGGTGACATGATGGGAGATAGGTTGGATGGTAGACTGAATGATATGGTGGGAGATAGGTTGGATGGTAGACTGAATGATATGGTGGAGATAGTATTTGGATGTAGACTGAATGATATGGTGGGAGATAGGTTGTATGATAGACTGGGTGACATGATGGGAGATAGGGTTGGATGGTAGACTGAATGATATGGTGGGAGATAGGTTGGATGGTAGACTGGTGATATGATGGGAGATAGGTTGGATGGTAGACTGAATGATATGGTGGGAGATAGTATTGGATGGTAGACTGAATGATATGGTGGGAGATAGGTTGCATGATAGACTGGGTGACATGATGGGAGATAGGTTGGATGGTAGACTGAATGATATGGTGGGAGATTGGTTTGGATGTAGACTGGGTGATATGATGGGAGATAGGTTGGATGGTAGACTGAATGATATGGTGGGAGATAGGTTGTATGATAGACTGGGTGACATGATGGGAGATAGGTTGGATGGTAGACTGAATGATATGGTGGGAGATAGGTTGTATGATAGACTGGGTGACATGATGGGAGATAGGTTGGATGGTAGACTGAATGATATGGTGGGAGATAGGTTGGATGGTAGACTGAATGATTTTGTGGGATATAGTATTGGATGGTAGACTGAATGATATGGTGGGAGATAGGTTGTATGATAGACTGGGTGACATGATGGGAGATAGGTTGGATAGTAGACTGACTGATATGGTGGGAGATAGGTTGTATGATAGACTGGGTGACATGATGGGAGATAGGTTGGATGGTAGACTGAATGATATGGTGGGAGATAGTATTGGATGGTAGACTGAATGATATGGTGGGAGATAGGTTGCATGATAGACTGGGTGACATGATGGGAGATAGGTTGGATGGTAGACTGAATGATATGGTGGGAGATAGGTTGGATGGTAGACTGGGTGATATGATGGGAGATAGGTTGGATGGTAGACTGAATGATATGGTGGGAGATAGGTTGGATGGTAGACTGGGTGATATGATGGGAGATAGGTTACATGATAGACTGGGTGACATCATGGGAGATAGGTTGGATGGTAGACTGAATGATATGGTGGGAGATAGGTTGTATGATAAAATGAATGATATGGTGGGAGATAGGTTGATTGATATATTAGGTGATATGGTGGTAGATAGGTTGGATCTTACTTTGGATGATAGACTGGGTGATATGTTGTGAAATAGTTTGGATGATTCATAAGATGGTCGACTGGAGATATGTTGGGTGATAGACTGGATGATAGATAGGATCATAGACTGTGTGATATTGTGGGAGATAGATTGGACGATAGGTTGGACGATAGATTGGATGATCGACTGAAGAAATTTTGGGAGATAGGTTGGGTGATATACTGGGTGATATAATGAGAGTAAGATTTAATGATAGACTGGGTGATATGGTGGGAGAAAGATTAGATGATAAACTGACTTACGTGTTGGGAGATAGGTTGGATGATAGGCTGCATGATAGATTGGATGATAGAGAGGGTGATATGGTGGGAGGTAGATTGGATGATAGATTGGATGATAGATTGGATGATAGATTGGATGATAGATTAGATGATATGGTGGGAGATAGGTTTGATGATATATTGGATGTTTAACTGACCCATATGTTGGGAGATAGATTGGAAGATAGATTTGATGATATGATTGGGAGATAGGTTGGAAGATAGATTTATTGATATGACCGGGTGAAATGGTGGATGAAAGATGGATGATAGACTGTGGTACATGATGGAAGATAGATTGGATTATAGATTGGATGATAGACTGGGTGATATGGTGAGAGGTAGATTGGATGATAGATTAGATGGTATGGTGAGAGATAGGTTTGATGAAAAATTGGATGATTAACTGACTTGTATGTTGGGAGATAGGTTGCAGGATAGATTGGATGATAGACTGGGTGATATGGTGGGAGATAAATTGAATGAAATACTGGGTCATATGGTGGGGGATAGGCTGAATGATAGACTGTGTGACATGGTGGAGGATAGATTGGATGATGGACAGGGTGATATGGTGGGAGGTAGATTGGATGATACATTGGATTATGTGTTTGGGGATAGATTGGATGATAGATCCTGTGGTATGTTGGAAGATAGGTTAAATGATATATTGGATGATAGATTGGGTGATATCGTGGGGATAGATTGGATGATAGACCCTGTGATATGTTGGAAGATAGGTTGAATGATATATTGGATGATAGACTGGGTGACATGGTGGGGGATATATTGGATTATAGACTCTGTGATATGTTGGAAGATAGGTTAAATGATATATTGGATGATAGACTGGGTGATATGGTGGGGGATAGATTGGATGATAGACTGGGTGATATTTTGGGACATAAGTTAGATGATAAGTTAGATTATAGACTGTGTGATATGTTTGGAGATAAGTTGAATGATAGTTTGCATGATAGCTTGGATGGTCGGCTGAATTGTAGGCTGTAGACATGTTGGATGGTTGGTTGCTGGGTTACTCAGTAAGTTGTCTGTATAATTGCCTTCTTCATTAAATGGTTGCTTAAACTGTTGGTTGCTGAGATAATTGGTTTTGTGGTTGGAGGATGATAGACTGGATGATATGTTGGAAGATACATTGGATGATAGATTGGGTGATATTTTGGATGATAGACTGGATGATAGACTGATTGATTTTTTTTTAGATGGTTGTTTAAACAGTTGGTTGCTGAAATAATAGATTCTGTGGTTGGAGGATTGGCAAGAATAAAGGATTACCCACATTAATCACATCAGTCATCACTTTACATCGGGAGCTGAATGCCCTCTATATGAACGGAAGATCGCATTTTACTCTACAATTGCCACGTTTATTCAAAATTCAGTGAGGGAAATGTTCAACTTCAGCAGCTTCTGCAAACCTTGAAATCGATGGCTATAGAATTGTCCATTTTGTTAGCTTCCGCACTATTTACTCTACACTAATGGACTTCTGTGAGTCCCTGTTTTAGAAGATTGTCAAGGAGAAATGACAAAGAAATTACAGCATTTCATATTTGCTTGTGAAATAATAGTGCGGTAACTGCGTTTTGCACTTTGCTGTGGTTTCCGTGTTGGATCCGTCAAACACATCTCATAGACCAAACCGCAGCGGAGGAATGGACAGCAAATTTGCCAAATTTTGGCATCCTGAGATCGGCAGCGAAACTTAAAGGGCATCTTAACTGGGAAGGGGAGAGAGCGGGTTTGGGTTTGAAGAAAAAAAATATAAGGGCCGTAACGATTTTTCCTTGCTGGAACTCGGGTAGTGGGAGAACGACAAGTGACGAGTTAAACAGATAAAGGGGTATTCGGAATTCCTTTTCGATTTTCCACGGAACCTTTCGGGAATGAATAACTGATGCTATAGAAGTTGGCTATCTGGATGAAGGGGATGTCTACAGACTGGACAGAAAGCTTATGGGGGTAGGGTGGTCTATGGGCCTCATTCCGGTATCTGTAAGAGAGGAAACCAGACACGAAGCGGTTAAGTGGGATCGTGTGCTAGTTGTAATATGTAGCCAAATAACAGTAAAGTAATCCAATGTGGGCATGGAAAATGAGATAGCTGGATTATCTTTAAACATCTTAGAAAACGTAATGTATGGAGGAATATAAAAACAAAAAGCACAATTCCAATATGGTCCATAAATAGTACGGGTGAAACAATCACAGTTAGCTAGTTGCATATCCTTTACATGAAGTAGCAGTCAACCCCAGCATTATTCGGCAGTTTGTGATTCATGGGCAAGTTTACGCTCAATAGTTTGCCAATGCTTTCTTAACAACCTGCACTCATACCGCTGTGAGGAAACCAACACAATGCGGCCTGCTTCCAAATTCCCCCGCAGCTATGTTCGAATGCGGTACGAGGGATTATGAATTGCATGCGTAACGCCTTCTCCGCAGAGCCGGTAACAATCAAAACAGAGTATTTAATCGTGTGGGTTATGCACTGACAACTGCTGGAAGAGGCCACTCAGAGATCCAGAGAAGAATCGACCTATACAGTATATCTTTTATATTAATCTGCTACGTATACAGTATATCTTATATTGTAATCTGTTACCTATATAATATATCTTTTATTGTATTCTGTTACTTATACAATATATCTTTTATTGTAATCTGTTACATGTACAGTATATCTTTCATTGTAATCTGTTATGTATACAGTATATCTTTTATTGTAATCTGTTACGTGATAGGCAGCCTCTGGTCCGGTGTCTGCCTCTGGTTCACGAGGTAACAAGTTCGATCCCCTATCGGGTTGGAAAGTTTTCCAAGAACCTTTGGTATCTAATCTCAAGAGATATCAGAATAAGAGGAAGATATGTAATGTCATAAAAAACAAAACATGAAGCAATGTTCGGCAATACTATTTGGCTTGTCAATAATAATAGTAGTAGTAGTAGTAGTAGTAGTAGTAGTAGTAGTAGTAGTAGTAGTAGTAGTAGTAGTAGTAGTAGTAGTAGTAGTAGTAGTAGTAGTAGTAGCAGCAGCAGCAGTAGTAGTAGTAGTAGTAGTAGTAGTAGTAGTAGTAGTAGTAGTAGTAGTAGTAGTAGTAGTAGTAGTAGTAGTAGTAGTAGTAGTAAGTAGTAGTAGTAGTAGTAGTAGTAGTTATTGTTGATGATGTCGTTGTTATTGTTGTTGTTGTTGTTGTTGTTGTTGTTGTTGTTGTTGCTACTGCAGCAGCAGCAGCATTAGTGGTGGTGATTGTAGTAATAGTACAGGGTGCATGTTTAATGACTGTACATTATTTGAAAATATTGCCTGTCAAAGTTTCGTATTTACTTATTATGTTGCATGAACTTTACAGGGGGAGAATACAAAACTTGAACCGACAATATTTTCAATAACTGCATAATCATTAAAAATACACACAGTAGAAGCAACAGTAGTTGATGTATTTCCTCGTCAAGTACAGACGCAGGATGGACACCAACACTACTGAAAATCATGAAAAACGAAACAAATAACTGTTCGCTTTAATAAGTGATAGCTGTAGTTAGCAGCAGCAGCAGCAGCAGCAGCAGCAGCAGCAGTAATAGTAGTAGTAGTAGTAGTAGTAGTAGTAGTAGTAGTAGTAGTAGTAGTAGTAGTAGTAGTAGTAGTAGTAGTAGTAGTAGTAGTAGTAGTAGTAGTAGTAGTAGTAGTAGTAGTAATAGGAACAGTATTAATAGTATTTGTTGTTGTTGTGTTGTTGTGTATATAGAACCTGTTTTGTTGTATGGCAGTGAATCTTGGAATGTAAATGAACAAATTAGAAAGAGATTGAAAGCGACAGAAATGTGGTTTCTGAGACGAATGTTGCGAATTCCTTAGACTGCCAAAGTAACTAACAACGACTGCCTGAAAGAGGCTAATGAAACTAGAACATTGTATACAATAATTAGAAAGAGGCAAACAGCTTTCTTTGGTCATGTTGGGGCATAATTGCTAACCACCATTATTCAGTTGACAAGAATTCAAGCCAAGAAGAGGAGAAAATATAAAACAATGGACTTTACTAACGCAAACTGAAACCAAACCTTTAAAACTTAATGCAACATCAAAACTGGAACTGGAACAAGTGACAGATGACGTCAATTCTAGGAAACATTTCATCAGCCCAAACTCAGGAGATCATTGGATAAACAGAGACACGTGACAACGCCTCTATTCGGAAACCCGCGTAGAATATGTTAATCGCGCACTCTTCCTAAAACATGCCTGATGAACAGACGTGAAAGCTAATGTGACCAAATTTTTAAATAAGGACGGCAGAATGTCTGGATCCCAGGTGAGCTTGTTAGTCCTTAGATTGAACTGATGACCAGATGTATCAAAGGCCCAGGAATGGTATCCAGTGTTTGTAATGTCAATTGAAATATATTATTATAAATTAAAACCTCTGAAGTGAAAAATGTTTGACTGTTCAAGATAATGATTAACTTTAAGAAGTGCATAATAATACTACATTCTATTCTAAACAACTGTACGAAGTGATGATTCTAAAGCAATCTTGTGCATTTCCTCAGAAACACTGCTAAAAATGCTATCACTATCTACAGCTAAAATGACAGTTCGTGTACTAGAACAAGTGCCTTGTTCTAAAACAGACTTATCTATGCCTATTTACAAACTAGAAAGCTGAAAGAGAAATCAATCTTTCCTTTCTGCTTCATCTATTGAATAAATAGGGTATGATGGAATAAATATTTATATTTGTGTCACAATTTAATTAGATAAGGGCACTTATGAACTGCATTACATCAGAAAAGTTGTGCTTCGCGGAACTCCACCACCAGAAGTTGACTTAACTCATTACTCAACACAACTTAATAAACACTCAACACCACACCACCCAACACTCAACACAACAACAGCAGATAATGGGAAAGGAGTTATTATATAAAGAAGAAGAAGAATTTGGTTAATTGGGAAAACACAGAGAATTATTTATACACACTACAAACACAATTGGGTGATAGAAATGTTATAAATGTATGTCATTTATTTACATGCATCTTGACACTTCCTCACTCTTGTCACTGTCTTACTGTACACGTCTCACTGACCCCAGGTCCAATGAGAACTTACATACAGCAGGAACCAACTGAGACAAGGCGTACACAGTGTGATAAACTCTGACCACCCCACATTGACCCAACACTAGATTAGAGAAAAGAGGAGGGGGGAGAACTAGTTCCTACTTCAGGAATTTAGGTTTTTTCCCGACCTACTTCTAGAATATTGTATTGGGAAGATTGTATATGTTTATGTGAATCTTACACAGTGAAATCTTGGTGGCAACCCATTGGCAACCAATGGGCATCCAACTGGCAACCAACTGGCCAACAACTAAACCAGACCACAGAGAGAAAGAGATGAACCGCACTTGAGATGGAGGATGACTTGGCCATGAGCAGAGTATGGGGAGGCCTTCAGAGGAGCTACACGGGCAGACCTGAAGCGGATCTATCAGTCAATGGATCCAGGCCTATCCTAATCCTCCAAATCATAAGGGCATCACTTTCTTAGAAAGAAAACACACAACACTCAGTTTTCAAGAACTCATAACTAAATAGATTCATCATCTTCACACTTAACATGTACAACATTCAAATGTATACCATGTTTCCACTCTTATTGACATCTCATGTATTGATGCTTGTTTGTTGATGGTCTGTGACATTGGTCCTATATGTATTTTTCTAATTTATCTTGTATAAACCAACATAGAAAATGAATAACAGGCCAGAAGACACAGGCCCATTCAATAAATAATTAACTGTCACTGATCTTATGTTGATTATTGGTTCAACGTATCTGTGATTCTCCATCTTATGTGTGTACACCAATTTGTCAAGATCTATTGTGATTGGTTATGTGTTTAATTGTTTAAAACCAATTTAACTCATGAAGAAATATTAAATTGGGAGAGACTCAAGGTCTATCAACTGCTCAACATCCATGCTTTCTTAATATAAATCAGGCTGAGAGAATTCTCCAGACTTTCCTCAGATTTGATAAACAAAAGGGGGGCTCAAGAGCTATAAGAATCTTTGGAGAAGGGGCAGAATCCCAGTTGGTATTTATTATTCTCACCAGGGCCATAATCTATATCTCCTAGACAAAATTAAATAAGACGAGGCCTGCAGATAACTCGAGGGTCATATTCTGGGGTTATTGAAGACAGAAGAGGATGGGGCCCAACTTCTTTGTTTAGAAATGGGGCATGCACTACAGTGATCTCCCACTCCCTTCAAAAATATATGACATATGTGATGAGAAGAGAGGCATTGGAGAAAATCCTGACAACTGGAAAGATCGAGGGGAAGAGAAGCAGAGGTAGAACAAGAGAAATTGTGCTGGATGGATTGAGAATATCAAAAGCGGAGTTCATCCAGAAAACCGAAGACCGAGTTCTGTGGAGAGTCATGAACGCCTACGCCAGCTGGCATGGCACTTAATGATGATGAGGATGATGTTGTATCTATTAGTTGTGCCTACCCGGGCCACCTACACGACCAGAACATTCAAACTTAGAATTGCACCCAACTCTGTGCAATTAACTATAATACGGTTTAAAGGATTCCATAAAACTTACCTTCTGTTTTAGATGACGATTTCTTGCAGCGATAAGGGCCACAGAGATCTGTGTTGTGATGTTAGTAAGCATGTACCACTTCTACAAACTGCCTTCTAAGACCGTGCAACGACTTGCAGCGTATGGCTTGCAGGCCCAAGTTAATCCCAGTCTCACCTTGGCAACGATGCTACCAGTGTTTTCAGGTAAGCCACAGCAGAATCGTTTAATCCTTTCTATAATTGAGCTTCCCCTGTCGCTTGACAAAGCAATCATTGCAGGTTTAACATGCCCGCGTTGTTGGTCCTATTTAAGTCCTTTCCATTTCGATCAGTTGTAGGTATTCATGTTTCTAGCCCTGAAAGGAGCAGGTGTGTAGGCAGTATTTGAGCATCATTCCGAGTAACCGTGCATGCTTCATCATCGTCATGTGTCATATCGGTCAGCGTGGGTGGTTATGTTTCACCATCTCGCACTTCCACTAGAGTTATGGATCAGCTCCTTGTTCTTGTCTCGACCATGCCACGTGGCCAAGCCATCCAGATATTTGTTTCTTTGCTTTCGCCTTGTTCGTTTCCCTTCAATCGTGCCTTCGTACTTTTCCGACAGAGTGTATTTTTAATGAATGTGCAGAGTTTGAAAATATTGCCAGTCAAAGTTTTGTATTTACCTATTATGTTGCATAGCCGGTCTCTCTGGCTGTGGGATTACAACACTTTCTCTCTGTAATCCCGTTTATCACGCAGAGTCTCGTAGCGGAGCGAGAGCTGAGGCCGTTCGACCCCCCGCTCGTGACTTGCGGGATACTGAGCCGGCCGCTCAGAAAGCAATGGCAAACTACTGAGCGTAATCTTGCCAAGAGATCAACATACAGCTGAAAGATGCTGCTGTTGACAGCTAAGTCCTGTAAAGGATATGCTAAAAAAAAAAAAAAAAAATTATTTTGCATGAACTTTACAGAGCTTGGACTGGCAATATTTTCAAACACTGCACAGTCATTAAAAATACACACTATATTATCGGCAAGTGAGACTACACGACTGTTGCCCGTGCCACACAATGTCCAACAGCAACAGTAGTTATGTAGAATCAAGTTCATTAGCTGCAACACATCTTTGTCTCTCCTTCTCCTTCTCTGCCTTATTTCTCCATGGAGCCTGGGTCCTTAACCAACACTTACCACGATATACCTCCTGCAGCTTCCCCCGCGCCCTGCACGAGTTATTCACGTCCATGTCAACGCAATTCATAATCCCGCATACCCGTTCGAAACACAGCTGCGGGAGATTTGGCAGCACACCGCCTTGCGATAGTTTTCTCACAATGGCATGAGTATCGGTTGTTCAGATATCAATGGCAAACTACTGAACGTAAAAGTCCCCCATGAATCACAAACTACCGAAATATGCTGGAGTTGACTGCTACATCCTGTATAGGAAATGCTACTATCTTAAGACCGTATGTAGGGTGTCCTAGCTAGTCAAGTCTATCATTTTCCTACCACCGTTTCTAACCTAGAGGCAGTGAAAATAATTTCAGAATCTCGCATACCCGGTTCGAAACCAGCAGCAGGCCTTGCGTTGATTTTCACAATGGTAGGATAGTCGATTTATCGAAATGCAATTGCAAACTACCGAGCATTAATATGCCTAAAAGGTCATAAACAGCCCAATATAATAATGAGATTGACTGCGAAGACCTATACAGAAATTGACATGCAGCAAACTTAATCTCTCTCTTGAACGCACTGCTATAGAATAGGAACAGAACATGTGTCCAGTCATTGAAATAGCATGAGTCGAGATAGTGTTGTGGATGGACGCTCGCCAGCTGGCCCGACAACCATGGGTTTGATGTACATCAGGTCCAATTGTAAGTTTTGGTTCCCAGATTGACCCAGCCTAACATGGGCATCAGGAAATGTATTGGGGAAGTAAAGATGTCCAGTTTGATACTGACCACATCACGTCCTGATTGTCGATTGGTCTATAGAAATTATGGATACGCAATGAGCCTTAAAGCGTGTAATGGAGCCTTTTACTTACACTTTACCTTCAAATGGTACCAGAGGTTTCAGAAATGCATATCATCCAAACTCAGGTCAAATAGCAAACGCACCTGACCGCAATTTTGGACTGGACTGAACGGGACATGTCTCAGACTACCACACATCTGATTGGATTTTGCAAATGCTCACATCGTAACACAAGGAATGTATTTACTTCATACATAATTAACGAATGGTGATTGGTCTATTAAAAATATGGGTGTGGCTCCTCATGTTCAACAATAATAATAAACCCAACAGTAAATGGGGAAAAAAAACGATAGGAATAACAACAACTAAAGACAATAAAACAGCGAGAAACACAGAACAGTCGATGTTAGGAATATGGATAACTAGGAAAGAGCAATACGGGGTAAAACAGAAAAAAATAAATGTCAGTATAACTAAAATAATTAAAATAAGATAAATAAAGCCATTATAATGAAATAAATATCAAGTTGCAAAGGAACAATCCTCGAAGATAGCGTCAACGAAGGACAATGGCAAAGAGACACCCGTCCAGACAGGCATCAATTGAAATCGACTACAGCACAAATGACAAGGAACGTATTAACCGCACCATGATTCACCACAATTATAACCAAGGCCTAAGAAGCAGGTTGAAACGTTTGTTATTGTTATTTCTACATATCGCATCGGATCCGTACGTCTAATGCACCGTAATAGTGAGAAATTTTCAGTGCCTTTTTAGCTAAGTTCGAAATAGCACAACATATTTCAGAAATTGATATTACCCTAGCAAATGTCCAATAACAAACACACATACATACACACAGGCGCATCGGGCCGCAATGTTGGAACATTTCTCAATCAAACGCATATCTGATTGATTTTTGCAAATGTCCACATCGTAACACCAGGAATGTATTTACTTCATACACACTTAACGGACGGCAGTTTAATTTTGACAAGTGTCATTAAGTGCATGCGCAATCATCACGTAAAATTGCACTTCCTGTAGACATTAATAGACCGACAGCACAGCTGGTTCCAAGGACAAGGAAAGAACGACACTTGGTTGACGCGCTAACTAGATAACGTGGGGATAATTTTGTCTTCCGCTGACGAAATATTCGCCTATTTCAATTACATGTATCTTCATTTGTTCTAAACACTGTAGTAAATGTGCAACAATCTAATGATGATGATGATGATGATGATGACGATGATGATGATGATGATGATGATGATGATGATGATGATGATGATGATGATAACATTATTATTATTATCATCATCATCATCCACATTATTATCATCAGGAGCAGCAAACAATCATTATGATGATGATGATGATGATGATGATGATGATGATGATGATGATGATGATGATGATGATGATGATATTATTATTACTTTCATTATCATCATCAGGAGCAGCATTACTATTGTAATTTTTAGGTCTTTGCATCTAAAAAAATTTATATTCTTTTATCCATTGCTTTCTTGAACATTTATCTTTGAAAACTCATGACGTCTGACGGAAGATTAAGCCTTCTGAAGATTAGGTTTAAAAAATGGGAATGGTAAAATGAGCATGTTGTGTGATGGAATACAATCTTCTTAGTTATCTCATGCAAATTTGTCTTGTATATTTCCCATTTTATGTTTGTTTGCACTTTGTTGCTTTGAACTCAAGCATTGTCCATACACGTGCTATTTCTTCAGTACATTGGACTGATTTGTGCGTGTGGATAAGCTTTGCCTACTTCCTGTGTCCATTGCCATCAGGTGAACCAACTCCGGCGTCTGAGGCACTTGTAATTTACATCCCCACGTCAAGTTTGAGATGTTAACACTTTAGTAACTAAGTCTATGACCTATCGTATTATTCATTTCTGTCTCCTTTTCTCATCCCAATGTAATGATAGGCTTTATTCTTTTTCGTTTGTCCTGTGCATTCCTGACACGGGTGGCTTTAGTTGTGTTTTGGCGAAGGTAACCTTTTGTCCCGTGCATTCCTGACAAGGGTGTCTTTAGTTTTGTTTTGGCGAAGGTAACCTTTTGTCCCGTGCATTCCAGACAAGGGTGGCTTTAGTTTTGTTTTGGCGAAGGTAACCTTTTGTCCCGTGCATTCCAGACAAGAGTGACTTTAGTTTTGTTTTGGCGAAGGTAACCTTTTGTCCCGTGCATTCCAGACAAGGGTGGCTTTAGTTTTGTTTTGGCGAAGGTAACCTTTTGTCCCGTGCATTCCAGACAAGAGTGACTTTAGTTTTGTTTTGGCGAAGGTAACCTTTTGTCCCGTGCATTCCAGACACGGGTGGCTTTAGTTTTGTTTTGGCGAAGGTAACCTTTTGTCCCGTGCATTCCAGACAAGGTTGGCTTTAGTTTTGTTTTGGCGAAGGTAACCTTTTGTCCCGTGCATTCCAGACAAGGGTGGCTTTAGTTTTGTTTTGGCGAAGGTAACCTTTTGTTCCGTGCATTCCAGACAAGGGTGGCTTTAGTTTTGTTTTGGCGAAGGTAATCTTTTGTCCCGTGCATTCCATACAAGGGTGGCTTTAGTTTTGTTTTGGCGAAGGTAACCTTTTGTCCCGTGCATTCCAGACACGGGTGGCTTTAGTTTTGTTTTGGCGAAGGTAACCTTTTGTCCCATGCATTCCATACACGGGTGGCTTTAGTTTTGTTTTGGCGAAGGTAACCTTTTGTCCCGTGCATTCCAGACAAGAGTGACTTTAGTTTTGTTTTGGCGAAGGTAACCTTTTGTCCCATGCATTCCAGACACGGGTGGCTTTAGTTTTGTTTTGGCGAAGGTAACCTTTTGTCCCGTGCATTCCAGACAAGGGTGGCTTTAGTTGTACTGTTCCCAGGTTCTGGCGGAGGTAGAATTTTACAACAACAGGAAACAAGTTAAAGTTCTTGAGGACATGCATCTTCCCTGTGACAGTATGTCGGTGTGAGTCATGGACAATTTGCAGTTCAATCAATCAATCATGTGCCATGCCGGAAAGCGTGGGCGGTCATGACTCGCCATTTCACTTGATCACCAGTGTCGTGGATCAGCTCAGTGTTCCTGTCTCGTCCATGCCATGTGGCCAAGCCATCCAGGTATTTTCCTCTCGGTCTTCCTCTTGGTCTGTTCATCTCGATCTTGCTAGTTGTCACTAAGTTCTCCAATCCATTTCTTCTCATAACATGTCCAAAAAATTTTGACTGTCTACGTCTAATTTCTCTAATCAGTTTACGATGTTCATTTGTCTCCTGTAGTACTTGGTCATTGGTTTTTCTGTCTGTCCATGGTATTCTTTGCATTTTCCTCAGAAACCACATTTCTTCAGCCATCAGATGCTTTTCAGCTTGACTGCTCATTGTCCAAGTTTCACATCCATACAAAAGAACAGGCTCTATGTACCCCCTCAACACTCTTTTTCTCGTTTCAATTGACATCTTCTTATTGGTCAGAATGTTTTTCATCTTGCTAAAGGCTACTTTCGCCATGGCGATTCTTGTTCTAATCTCTTCAAGGCATCTCCCATCAGATGTTATAACTGTTCCAAGATAATTGTACCGATTCACTTGTTGAAGAATATTTCCATTTACTTGTATATTACATTGTGGCACTTCTTCTTTCCTACTGACGACCATAACCTGAGTCTTTTTACAATTTAATTCTAACCCCAGTTGCTCACTGTGTACAACAACCGCATCTACTAATTGTTGCAGGTCCTGCTCATTGTCTGCAATTAATACTGTATCATCTGCATATCTAATGTTATTGATGTTTCGTCCTTGCAGTAATTTGCAGTTACTAAAGAAGAAAATTTGAGCTTTTGTTTTTAAATGTTAGAGACTAATTATTAGAATTTGTAGACCAAGAAGATGTAAAATACTGAAATTCTACCCGATCTGTATATCGAATAATCTGACTCATAAACTGTATCACTTCTCGGAAACTGAAATACTTTGGTCATTTGAAACGTGACAGTGGCTTGGGGAGAACGATGATATACGGTGTGGTCCCTGGTAGGAGGGCATGGGTAGATAGACCAGCAGGAACGCGGACACAGGACATTGTAGACACCTTGAACATAAAGGTGCACAAGACAGAAGACAAGGCCAGAGATCGAGAGGCTTTTCTACGCGCCGTGGTGAGCGCGACGTTCTGCACAGGATCTGCTACATGGAAATAATCTTTTGCAAGGTGGGGAGATTTACTCTGACGTATTTAGAGATATGACAATACTTTGTGAGAGATCACCAGGTATATGTCCACTGTTACAGATACGACCTCCAGCATGAGAATGGAGGTGGAAGCAGAAACAGCGATATTCCGTTGGTTGGAGGAGAGCATTAGAACACACATTGTTTCATTGCAGACTCAAGGAGTATGCTTAGTAAGGTGGAGAAAGCAATGTTTCGCGTGGAATGGCTCACCTCGCTTCAGAGGTCACAGATTGTGTGAATTGTATGATTTTTTTCCTGGCCATGCTGGAGCCCGGGGAAATGAATAAGCTTATAGGCTGGCAGGCAATACACATCTTGGTGGTAGATTATGTATGGGCCTGTGGGACCAGGTGGAGAACGTGGAGGAATAGATTGAGAATCCGTATGTGGAAAGGATGAGATTGCGAGGAATTGGCAGGGGTTTTGGAAGAATGTCACAACGGAGAGGGAAGACCAGGAAAACTTTCAATCAGATAGCGATGAGAACGATTAGTAGTGTGACTCTTCACTGGCTGTTAAACAAGGTGACGGAGCCCATATGGGAATGTCCCTCAGTGCAGTGATGTCAGTTCTTATCGCAACTCAACTCAACTGTACTGTTACAGATACATTTCAACAGTTTTGTTATCTCGCCTGTACTCATTTCACTAACAGATTTAATATCTTCAAAGCTTGTGTTGTCTGGCCCAGAGATTTATCTTTCCTAATGTGTTGTATAGCATCTTCAACCTCTGCTTTCATTGTTGGTGGTTCTTCACAATGATCATAATTGTTTGTTTCTGTTCTACCATCATCGTCATTGTCATATTTATTCTGTCCACCTTTCAGTTATCTCTCTAGTTTTCTCTGTTCAATAATAATTCTTTCGTTGTCAAACCAATACTTGCTGTATGCTTTCTAATGCTCGATGATTGCTGTATCTTATTGTTTATGTCTCTCGTTGTTCTTCAATATCCTTGCACTGACTGTTGAGCCAGATGTGTTTAGCTGAATTAAATCGTCCTATTTCTCAATGTATTATGTTATTTTTATTTTGACTTTGTTTACTCGTTATGCTAATGTACTAATGTTTCTGACGAGACGTGATAAGAGCAAACCTCAGCTTTGGACTTGACACATAATGATGATAATAAATGATGCAAACACTTTATATCTCACAACACACCTCCCGACTCTAACCCTCATCTCCTCCTCGGTGGATGATGTAGCGGTGGCCTTACACTCCGACTGTTGAAGTCAATCTCGCGAAACTGCAAGCAAGAATGGCTTTTTTCAATCTCTGACGGTAGCGTGAAAAATATGGCTTTTGCCAGCAAACAGCGAGTGCCAGTTTTATTAAATTCAAATGTTGATTTTCCGGTTTGTGTCAACGCAGCCCTGTTTGTGGGCGTTTGGCGGTCAATGCTCGATTTGTCCAGGGACACACACCAGTCTGGTATGAGAACAAACACTCCCAGCATATGAGGGGGACGCCTGTCTTCTATTTTTGATTGGATTTTTCCTTCGCTTCTTCATTTATTTGTATCAGTGTTTAAAACGATTTGGAGGCGATGATATTCGTACTGGCTAGAAATCAGTATCTGTATCCACACCCACCCCCCTCTCTCTCTCCATCTCTCTTTCTCTCTCTCTCTCTCTCTCTCTCTCTCTCTCTCTCTCTCTCTCTCTCTCTCTCTCTCTCTCTTTCTCTCTCTCTCTTTCTTTGTTCGTGTTCAAACTGAATTTACCGCACGGCTGTACACACATATGGAACCTCTCCGAGAGAGTCTCAGTGCCGATGTGGTTACGCCGCGTGTCTCGCTCTCCGAAGGTTGTGGGTTCGATTTCGATATTCGTCATTCGGTTCACAAGTGCAATGTTCTCGAAGACTCGTGAGGGTCGTTGCTGGAATCGCGGTGTATTTGCTTTGTGCTATGCTTTCAGCAGGCCTCCATGTGGAAAAAACACGAAACACATGGAGTAAAACCGGATGCAATGAAGTCGATCCTTTTGCCTTTTGAATCATTTGTTTTAACCTCTCCGATGCTATTCTGGAGTTCGTATAATGCGCCAAAAATATCTGTGTGTAGTATATAGGAGGAGAATAAAACACTCGTAGTGGTGGTATCCGTGCCGTCACCCTGGCCTAGTATTTAAAGACTTTCTCCGTAATCCCGTTTATCCACGTGGGATAACGCAGCGCGCGAGAATTGGAAGTGGTTCTCGTCGCTTTGGTAACTTAGGGATGAGTGAGCCGGCCGCTCAGAAAGCAATGGCAAACTTCTGAGCGTAATCTTGCCAAGAAATCAACAATCACCTGAAAGATGTTGATGTTGACAGCGATGTCCTGTAAAGGATATGCGAAAAACAGTGGTATCCGTGGGTGCAGTGATGGCCGCTATTCACAAACGTCAAATTAATATATCTTAGCTTTAATGCATTTATGTAGTTGTATTAAACTCTGTTTCCTGTTTGCATGCTGACGGAAACATGTTAGCCGCGACGTGTGTTCTGTCATTTGTCAACTATGTTTTTGTGAAATTGACCAATTCGACTTCTACCCTTCGCTGATTTACTGGTTAGTGTCACTGTAATTAATGTGCTGCCGCTGAAGTCCGTTTTCTCCATAACTTACAACACTACAACAGATCTGTGTTCCTCTGCTGTTCATTCCTCCAGTGGACCACCGGCCATCAGCCAACTCACTGCAACGCCTCCTAGGCTTGTTCATGAGACTTATTCTCGAAACTTGTTCACGTGACATGTTCACGGGACTTGTTCACGAAACATTTGTGTGATACTTGTTCATGAGACTTGTTCCTGAGACTTGTTCACGGGTCTTTGTTCATACGATATGCCCATGAGACTTGTTCACGCGAGACTTGTATATGAATGGTTGCATTTTATAAGTAACATTTGCTTGTTGTGACATTTCTCATGTCTCAGCCTTGCAGCCGCATTCAGAATTCGGAATAAAAGCGTTTTATCATGGGAAAATATTAAAGCAGGACACTCCCGGATTCTTAAATGTAACACTAAACCACCTCTCCCCTTCTCTTCTGGAAATTGGCGCGCCAGAAATCATAAACAACATGTTCCTACACATTCCTGGAACAGCGCCTGTTAGCTGATGAAATAGTCACGCCAGACAAACAACAGCTCGGAAGAAAATGTGTTTGGAGCAGCCCAAGGAATTGAGTGGGTGTATCTAAAATACACTTCGTCCACACTGAGAGAATTAACTCCAGCGCAAGGACAGGGGCTACTACAAAATTACCCCCCCCTCCCCCACCTTTCCTCCTCCGCAATTCTTGGAGCAATCGGCACCACCCCCAACAGATTGAAGTCATCTTTTCCGCCGGGGAGGGGGGGGGGAGGCTGAGCTGCAGAGCAGACCACATTGGTGTGGCGAGAAGGATTCGTATGGGACATCTGCAGGAGATTCCAGGATTTGGGCCGACTGCCATGATTATTCGCCAGGAAAGGACATGTGGTTTAGGTCCAGGAAATGTTGTAGGTTTTTATTCTTGGTGACATTGGTAAGGTGGAGATGATAGTAAGTAAACATAGACTAGAATATAATATAAAGGATCTGAATTTATAACAGAGGTTTCTTTGTGAAGATCTTGAGAAATTATCAGATGATAAATGACTTTTCTCTGACTTAGAGAATATCTTTCCTTGTTGGTTTATGTACATCCTGGGGGATGGATTTCCTTTTACTCATAGTCTTTATGTGTAGCTCATGATTTTTGGAGAGTTGCTAACAAGTTCTGAGCTATCACTCATAATCTCTGTAAGGATAATACTTTTTTGAGATATCTGTTCTGATGTTTTTTTTAATGAATGATATTTTTCAGACTATCATTTATTATCTATTGATGTATTACAAGGAGAATATGTTTCTTTATGTATGCATTAATGTATGGGGTGATTGATGATGAACTTCTCTATAAATATGGATATGTGACATACATATGATGTCTTGGCTTGACTTGATTCAAAAACAAAAATTCCAAATTCAGCCTAATTCAACCTGCTTCTTCAACATTGGTTAGAGTTGAGGTCCATAATTGTGTGGGTTTTATCCTATTTCTGTCTGTGTGGGCTGTTAGTCCTAATTCGGACTGGTTATATTTGTTCCACTCTGGTTTTTGGGAAATTGTGGTTCTTGTGTTGCTAGGTAATTTCATTATTGTCTTATATTCGTCCTGATAAAGACCGGTCCTCAGTCGGACCTACCAGGTTCCGTAGTCTTTCATTTGTTGGTTTCTTTTTGTATTAGCACTAATAAGTGCTGTTTGTTTCTTGCGCTGTCCTCACAAGGACTAGTTATATTTTTGGGTTCTTTCTAAATTTATCCTGGAGAAGAGAGGCAATGCCCGGACACTGACAGGGTGTTATTCTTGCTGTTGGCCAACCAGTTAATCTTCGCACTAGGGCCTTGAGCACACAAGGATGATCTACCGCCACAGCGTAGGCGTGAGAGAGACATATTATCTCAATATAAAGGGAGAAGGACTGCATCAGATGTTAGAGAGATGAGACCCTACAAGGCCAAGTAGGGCTGGCCTGCCCTTAGTAATCATCCCTTCACCTTCCCTCTTTCTTGTTCTCTCTCTCTCTCTCTCTCTCTCTCTCTCTCTCTCTCTCTCTCGTTCTCTCTATCTTTTTGTTGTTTGTTCTTGTTTTTTAGCCACTGTTTCTATGAGTATGGCTATATGTTTGGCTCCTATCTTACACAGTGAAAGGTGGTCTGTATTTTGCCTTACACTGAGGGTATAGTCATGAGTGCTGTAACTTGCCATCAGGAGGGTCAAGGTCATCTATGAAAGATGAAGGGATTCGCTTTGATATTAATGAAAGCGCGAATTTTCATAGAACATCATGGAATCCTCCTAGGGCAAAGCAACCCAACTGGGTGGAATTAAGCAAAGCATCTTTTGAAATACCCTCTGGCTTCATCTGGTCCACTAGCCAACAAGGTTTACAACGACATTTATAACAACAATATTTATAGCAATAACAGCTATATCAACCACTGTTGTAAACACAACCATAATATCAGTAATTTTAGCGTCCGGATTTCATAGACATATATATTAACACCATGGACAATTTTAGAAGGTGTTACAGCTTCATTGACATATTTGGAAGTGGTGATAGCATCATGGACATTGGTATAATTTGTTCTAACCTCATGTACTTTGTTAAATAGACGTGTGGTGATCTCTTAATCTTTAAGTTTTATATGTTCGGTAAACTTAGGAAGAGTACAGCAACTCAAGAGTGAATTAACAGTGTTACTTTATTACTCCCATGTGAGGACACCGGAACAGAGTTTAGTACTTCATAGAGATATTTAGTGATTCTATCATGTCTTTGATTTGTGTATTATTGTTGGAGTTGTGTGAAATGTCATGCCAGGTGAACAAACCCCCCCCCCCCCCAACCCCAACCTCCCCCTTATACCATTATAATACTATAAATTATATCTAAGAATTAATCTCTTTTCTTGTAGAGTTGTGTCTTTGTTTATTTTGTTAAGTGTGATACTATTACAAATTGAAACATCAACTTTTGAGAGCAGAGTGTGGCGAGAGAAGAAACAAAACCAACACTTCTTCAGGTACCAAATAGTGAGTTCGATCCTCTCTGAACAAAGTGACTTTCTTGGCTCTCAGGACCCTCTGCGTGAAAACCTGTCTTATATCTATTAATACCTGACCTTATGACCCGTCTCCACCCCTAGGGAGTCTCACCAGCCAATTCGAGGTTTCTGTAGTAGTCGGTGTTAGTTGATAGGATATCTATCTTCCCTGTGCAACATTTACGTTTCATACTACACTTGTAGTTAAATTCCCATACTCAACTTGACAAAATGGTCATGTGATAATCTACGTGACAGAACCGCCATGTTAGGTCATTTGATAATCTTCTTGACCATATTGCCATGTCTGGTCATTTGATAATCTTCTTGACCATATTGCCATGTCTGGTCATTTGATAATCTTCTTGAACATATTGCCATGTCTGGTCATTTGATAATCTTCTTGACCATACAGTCATGTTAAGTCATGTGATAATCTTCGTGAATATACAGTCATGTTAGGTCACATGATAATTTTCTTTACCATACAGATATGTTAGATCATGTGATAATCTTCGTAACAAAACGGCCGTGTTCGGTCATGCGATAATATTCTTGATCCAATAATTATGTTAGGTAATGTGATAATATTCTTGACCTAATGGCCAGATTAGTTCATGTGATAATCTTCTTGACCATGTGGCCATGTTAGGTCATGTGATAATATTCTTGACCCAACAGCCATATTAGTTCATGTGATAATCTTCTTGACAAAACAGCCATGTTTGGTCATGTGATAATCTTCGTGACAGAACGGTCATGTTAGACCATGTGATAATCTTCTTGACCGAACTGCCGTGTTAGATATGCTCAGCTTGATCAAACAGCCGTGTCATGTCATTAGTCGGTATTACGCTCATTAAGTGCAAAAATGTTTTGCTGCAGATCCAAATTTACCTCTAAGTTGGGATCATAACTATACTGAGCACCCCTGAGCGTCTTACTTACAAAGAGACACCCTTGAATAAAATGTATTGTGCTTACATAGAAAGAAAGAAAGAAAGAAAGAAAGAAAGAAAGAAAGAAAGAAAGAAAGAAAGAAAGAAAGAAAAGCCAACGGGCTAGAGAAAAAGAACAAGCTACAAAGGAGCGGGACAGTTAAGGGAACGAGAGTGATAGGAGAGAGAAATAGAAAGATTGAGAGAGAAAGAGAGAGAGAGAGGGTCAGTGAGTGACAACCAGAGTGCAAGCCTTAAAGCAAAGACAGTAGAAAGAAAACAAAAAGAAATAGAGAGAGCGAGCGAGAAAGGAGGCGAGATGCCGCGAGAGAGCAAGCGAAAACAAGAGATCGAGAGAGCAATAGAGAGAATATAAATTTAGCCCACTCGCTGGACTACTCTCCCTTTGATTACAGTTGTAAATAAAGAAAGAAAAATCAAACTTAAAATCAGCTGGCCTGCGTCTAGTGACACTAAATGAAATGTCACAAATGTACAGCAATGGTGTAGAAAACATGGGAAAATCCTCCTATCGTTAAAATTGATGATAATAATTATAGATTTCAAGTTATAGAGATTTCAAACATGCGTCTTAAAATAAAATCTCATCTTTTAAAATAAAAAAGCACACCATTTCAAAAAAACAAGTAAAAACGTTTCAAAAGTAATTTAAATTGCCAAAACATACGACAAAACTATTCTATCAAAAGGTGTGAAAGGTTATAGGGAAAAATGTTTCTGGATTTTTTGGAAATTATTTGTAAAATAAAACATTAACGATAATATTACGTTGAAACCTGTGGGGAATTGGTATCGCTCATGTAATATCAATACAGATAAGACATCTGAGAACGGGTGGGGGGGGGGGGGGGGGGGGGGGGGGGGGGGGGGAGAGAAATGTAATGTCATATTCAGAGATGTTTTAAAATAGTTTGATAACTTTGGTTTTTAGTTCAGTTGATTAGTTTGCCTGCTCTGTGGCGAGGGGGTTGCAAATGCAGTTCGCAATCCCGCATACCGAATTCGAAACAGCTGCGGGTGATTTGGAAGCAGACCGCCTTGCGTTGGTTTCATTATAAAAGTATGAGTGCTGGCCTTTCAGATAGCAACGACAAACTACTGAACGTAAACTTGTTGAGAGTTGAATTGAGTTGAGTTAAGAACCGACATCACTGCACCCATACGTGCAACTTGTTGAGAAATCACAAACAGCCAATATATTGATGGGGTTAACTGTTACGTCCTGAAAAGGATATGCAAATAACTTATTAGTTTATTAAAGTTTAGAGAGTATATCGTTTCTGTTCAGCAACCAAGAGGAAACGAGGCATGTTAGAAGAGGCATGAGGCGATCCGGAATCAGACGCAAAAACGTTTGTATCGCTGATCATTTCTGATAACTACATTCCTACATACCATGATGTCAGGCTGCCCAGCATCTTCTTTTGTGTTCTCCTCTGCCTCTCTTCCCCTACAACTTTCCCGTTGTCACAACATACTCCATTCGTCCCTTTCTCATGATATGTCTAAAGAATGTAGGCTGTCTTCTTCTGAGGCCAGTACCCAGCTTTAATTTTGAGGTATCTTCTTTCAAGATATCTTCTTAACTTGTATCTGTTCATGGCCTTCTCATTATTTCACTATAAAACTCCATCTTCGCTGCTTCCACATAATAACTCACTTGTTTGCCAATTGTCCTTGATTCGCTTCCGAATATCAGAATTGAGTCGATATATCTCTAAATAAATCTTCCTCGTCTCGACTGACAAAAATAAAATGTATAGAATAATCTTCATCATATAAACTGCTGCTTTGACTTGGAGTTACTAGGCTGAAATTTCTTAATACATCTTAAGTCTGATGTTTTTAAAGTATCACAATATTTACATACAATGATGTATTTCAAACGAGTTCCATTTAACTTTTCGTTGCATTTGGGAAGACGTTTTGTCTCTGTTATTAACACTGCTTGTTTGTTATTTTTTTTTTCTGGGCTATAGACAAGGTAAGGTATGGTCAGGTGAGATAGCACATGTAAGATAAGGTGTGGTACAGTCAGGTGAGATAGCACAGGGTAAGATAAGATAGGTATAGTCAGGTGTAATAGCAAAGAATAAGATAAGTAAGGCGAGGTTAGAGTTAGTTACATGTCCTATAGAGGACGTTGCATTCAACCCCAGCATTTATTGGCTGTTTGTGATTTATTAGGCTTAGGCAGTGTTATTTCAGTAGGTTACCGTTGCTTTCTGAACGTCCGACGCCTCACAACATCGAAATCAACACAAATGGTCTGCTTCAATAAAGTCAGCAGCCGATTTGAAACCCAACGAGGTAAGGTAAGATAAGGTAAGGCAACATGTGTGAAGATAGTGTAGGCGTTGCACGGCAAGGTTAATGAACGGCAAGGGTATATTAGGTAAAGGAATACAAGGTAAGCCAAGACAAGACAACACATGATATAGTAAAATAAGATAACACATTGTTAGGCAGAGTAAGACAAAACAAGATAAGAAGTAAGATCAAATGAGACAATACAAGGCAATGTAAGACAAAACAAGATAAGAAGTAAGATCAAATGATACAACACAAGGCAAGGTAAGACAACGCAAGATAAGAAGTAAGATCAAATGATACAACACAAGGCAATGTAAGACAAAACAAGATAAGAAGTAAGATCAAATGATACAACACAAGGCAATGTAAAACAACGCAAGATAAGAAGAAGGATCAAATGATACAACACAAGGCAATGTAAGACAAAACAAGATAAGAAGTAAGATCAAATGAGACAATACAAGGTAAGGTAAGACAACGCAAGATAAGAAGTAAGATCAAATGATACAACACAAGGCAATGTAAGACAACGCAAGTTAAGAAGAAGGATCAAATGATACAACACAAGGCAATGTAAGACAACGCGAGATAAGAAGTAAGATCAAATGAGACACCATAAGGTAAGGTAAGATAAAGCAAGGACAGGAGACCAGCATGGGGGAATGGATAAAAGCACTGACTTTTAAACATCTGGTGTGCTGATGCCAAGGTAGTGGGTTCA
Source organism: Cepaea nemoralis (assembly GCA_014155875.1). Taxonomy (NCBI): domain Eukaryota; kingdom Metazoa; phylum Mollusca; class Gastropoda; order Stylommatophora; family Helicidae; genus Cepaea; species Cepaea nemoralis. The sequence goes on from JACEFZ010019719.1 coordinate 51,648, forward strand.
ACCTCTACACCGGATATTTGGACTAACATGTTGACTTTAGGACGTACATTTCAAGCAACTCTGAATACGGATTGAGTTCGCTGATGGCGAGGGACATGGGTAATAGGAAATGCTAATCCACACACAAATCAGCTCAATGCACCAGAAGTAGTAGCAGATATGTGGACTATGTTTGAGTTCAAAGAGAGTGAACATCAAATTAATAAACAACAAGAACAACACAAGGACAGATAAGATAAGACAACACAAGGAAGTGTAGGGCAAGACAACTAGAGCGGGAGGTAAGGTAACAATACACAAGAGAAGGTAAAGTAAAACAACACAGATAAGGCAGGTTAAGGTAAGATAGTACAACGCAAGTTAAGGTAAGATAGTACAACACAAGTTAAGGTAAGATAGTACAACACAAGTTAAGGTCAGATAAGACAACACAAGTTAAGGTGAGATAAGACAACACAAGTTAAGGTGAGATAGTACAACACAAGTTAAGGTGAGATAGTACAACACAAGTTAAGGTAAGATAGTACAACACAAGTTAAGGTGAGATAGTACAACACAAGTTAAGGTAAGATAGTACAACGCAAGTTAAGGTAAGATAGTACAACACAAGTTAAGGTGAGATAAGACAACACAAGTTAAGGTGAGATAAGACAACACAAGTTAAGGTGAGATAGTACAACACAAGTTAAGGTGAGATAGTACAACACAAGTTAAGGTAAGATAGTACAACACAAGTTAAGGTAAGATAGTACAACACAAGTTAAGGTAAGATAGTACAACACAAGTTAAGGTCAGATAGTACAACACAAGTTAAGGTAGATAAGACAACACAAGTTAAGGTAGATAAGTACAACACAAGTTAAGGTAAGATAGTACAACACAAGTTACGGTCAGATAGTACAACACAAGTTAAGGTAAGATAGTACAACACAAGTTAAGGTAAGATAGTACAACACAAGTTAAGGTCAGATAAGACAACACAAGCTAAGGTAAGATAGTACAACACAAGTTAAGGTAAGATAGTACAACACAAGTTAAGGTAAGATAGTACAACACAAGTTAAGGTAAGATAGTACAACACAAGTTAAGGTAAGATAAGACAACACAAGTTAAGGTAAGATAGTACAACACAAGTTAAGGTAAGATAAGACAACACAAGTTAAGGTAAGATAGTACAACACAAGTTAAGGTAAGATAAGACAACACAAGTTAAGGTAAGATTGTACATCACAAGTTAAGGTAAGATAGTACAACACAAGTTAAGGTAAGATAAGACAACACAAGTTAAGGTAAGATAGTACAACGCAAGTTAAGGTAAGATAGTACAACACAAGTTAAGGTAAGATAAGACAACACAAGTTAAGGTGAGATAAGACAACACAAGTTAAGGTAAGATAGTACAACACAAGTTAAGGTAAGATAGTACACCACAAGTTAAGGTAAGATAAGACAACACAAGTTAAGGTAAGATAGTACAACACATGTTAAGGTGAGATAAGACAACACAAGTTAAGGTGAGATAGTACAACACAAGTTAAGGTGAGATAAGACAACACAAGTTAAGGTGAGATAGTACAACGCAAGTTAAGGTAAGATAGTACAACACAAGTTAAGGTAAGATAGTACAACACATGTTAAGGTGAGATTAGACAACACAAGTTAAGGTGAGATAGTACAACACAAGTTAAGGTAAGATAGTACAACAAATGTTAAGGTGAGATAAGACAACACAAGTTAAGGTGAGATAGTACAACACAAGTTAAGGTGAGAAAAGACGACACAAGTTAAGGTGAGATAAGACAACACAAGTTAAGGTGAGATAAGACAACACAAGTTAAGGTGAGATAAGACAACACAAGTTAAGGTAAGATAGTACAACACAAGTTAAGGTAAGATAAGACAACACAAGTTAAGGTAACATAAGACAATACAATATACGGTCAGATAAGACAACACGAGTTAAGGTAACATACGACAATACAAGTTAAGGTAAGATAGTACAACACAAGGTAAAGTAGAGTAAGGTAGTAACGTAAGACAATACAATATACGGTCAGATAAGACAACACAAGTTAAGGTGAGATAGTACAACACAACGTAAGGTAACATAAGACAATACAAGTTACGGTCAGATAAGACAACACAAGGAAGTGTAGGGCAAGACAACAGAGGGGGAGGTAAGGTAAGAATACACAAGAGAAGGTAAAGTATAGTACAACACATTTAAGGTAAGATAAGACAACACACGTTAAGGTAAGATAAGACAACACAAGTTAAGGTAAGATAGTACAACACAAGTTAAGGTAAGATAGTACAACACAAGTTAAGGTGAGATAAGACAACACAAGTTAAGGTGAGATAGTACAACACAAGTTAAGGTAAGATAGTACAACACAAGTTAAGGTAAGATAAGACAACACAAGATAAGGTAAGATAAGACAACACAAGTTAAGGTAAGATAAGACAACACAAGTTAAGGTAACATACGACAACACAAGTTAAGGTAAGATAGTACAACACAAGTTATGGTAAGATAGTACAACACAAGTTAAGGTAAGATAGTACAACACAAGTTAAGGTAAGATAGTACAACACAAGTTAAGGTAAGATAGTACAACACACGTTAAGGTCAGATAAGACAACACAAGTTAAGGTCAGATAAGACAACACAAGTTAAGGTCAGATAAGACAACACAAGTTAAGGTAAGATAAGACAACACAAGTTAAGGTAAGATAAGACAACACAAGTTAAGGTAAGATAGTACAACACAAGTTAAGGTAAGATAGTACAACACAAGTTAAGGTAAGATAGTACAACACAAGTTAAGGTAAGATAGTACAACACAAGTTAAGGTAAGATAGTACAACACAAGTTAAGGTAAGATAAGACAACACAAGTTAGGTAAAGATAGTACAACACAAGTTAAGGTAAGATGGTACAACACAAGCTAAGGTAAGATAGTACAACACAAGTTAAGGTAAGATAGTACAACACAAGCTAAGGTAAGATAGTACAACACAAGTTAAGGTAAGATAGTACAACACAAGTTAAGGTAAGATAGTACAACACAAGTTAAGGTAAGATAGTACAACACAAGTTAAGGTAAGATAGTACAACACAAGTTAAGGTAAGATAGTACAACACAAGTTAAGGTAAGATAAGACAACACAAGCTTAAGGTAAGATAGTACAACACAAGTTAAGGTAAGATAGTACAACACAAGTTAAGGTGAGATAGTACAACACAAGTTAAGGTAAGATAGTACAACACAAGTTAAGGTGAGATAAGACAACACAAGTTAAGGTGAGATAAGACAACACAAGTTAAGGTGAGATAGTACAACACAAGTTAAGGTAAGATAGTACAACACAAGTTAAGGTGAGAAAAGACGACACAAGTTAAGGTGAGATAAGACAACACAAGTTAAGGTGAGATAAGACAACACAAGTTAAGGTGAGATAAGACAACACAAGTTAAGGTAAGATAGTACAACACAAGTTAAGGTAAGATAAGACAACACAAGTTAAGGTAACATAAGACAATACAATATACGGTCAGATAAGACAACACGAGTTAAGGTCAGATAAGACAACACAAGTTAAGGTAACATACGACAATACAAGTTAAGGTAAGATAGTACAACACAAGTTAAGGTAAGATAGTATAACACAAGGTAAAGTAGAGTAAGGTAGTAACGTAAGACAATACAACGTATGGTAAGATAAGACAACACAAGATAAGATAGGGTTACTTTAGGTAAGACAACATAATGTAAAGTATGGTAAGGTGAGGAAAGACAACACAGGGTAAATTGGAGTAAGGTGTGGTAAGACAACACAAGGTAAAGTGGTGTAAGGTGAAGTAAGACAACACAAGGTAAAGGGGAAGGGGTGTAAGGTGAGATAATACAACACAAGGTAAAGTAGGGTACAGTGAGGTAAGACAACACAAGGTAAAGTGGGTTAAGGTGAGATAAGACAACACAAGTTACAGTTGGGTAAGGTGAGGTAAGACAACACAAGGTAAAGGGGAAGGGGTATAATGTGAGGTACGAAAATACAAGGTAAAGGGGGAGGGTGTGTAAGGTGAGGTAAGAAAACACAAGGTAAAGGGGCAGGGGTGTAAGGTGAGGTAAGACAATACATGGTAAAATAGTGTAAGGTCGGGCTAGACAACACAGTTAAAGTAAAATAAGACAACACAATATAAGGTAGGGTAAAGTGAGGTAAGACAACAGAAGTTAAGGTAAGCTAAGGCAACACAATGTAAGGTAGTGTGAGACAAGACAATGTCAAGTACTGTACTGTAAATATAATGCAAACACAGCGTAATTCAGAGTAACGTAAGATAAGTCAGCCGGTCTCTCTGGCCGAGGGGTTACAACACTTTCTCCGTAATCCGGTTTATCACGCAGAGTCTCGTAGCGGGCGAGAACTGGGAGCGGTTCGTCTCCCTGCTGGTGACTTGCGGGATAACTGAGCCGGCCGCTCAGAAAGCAATGACAAACTACTGCAGCGTAATCTTGCCAAGAGACTCAACAGACAGCGGAAAGATGCTGCTGTTGACAGCGATGTCCTGTAAAGGATATGCGAATTTAAAAAAAAAAAAAAAGATAAGTCAACACAAGACTAGGTAGGTATTTAACGTAAGACAACACAAGGTAAGGTAAGATGAGACACTCAGGGTAGGGTAAGGTAATGTAAGGTAAGACATCTCAAGGTAAGCGACGATAAGGTAAGTTAAAACAACACAAGGTATTGCAGGGTAATATAAGGTAGGATATGGTACAGTAAAGTAAGACAACACAAGGTAACGTAGAGTAAAATAAAGTAAAAGTAAGACAAAGTAAGACGAGAAAATACAAGGTTAGGTAAGACGTACGGTAATTTAGGATACTCTAAAGTGAAGTCATTGCAAGGTCAGGTGCTGAAACGTAAGGTAAGAAAACACACGGTGAGGTAAGACAAAACAATATAATTAGTTAGTTAGTCGACAGATCATCCTCGTTGCACATCGGACCATTCAGTCCATAAGTGCTCGGATCCCCTCCTCAGCAAATCCCGCAGCGTGTAGCGGCTAACGACGCCAGTTCTGTGTTGGTTTATCAATCTTCTTGGCTATAAGGTAACATAAGACAATACAATATACGGTCAGATAAGACAACACGAGTTAAGGTCAATGTTGACTTTCAACACACCTGTTGAAGAATGTCCTCGGCTTGACCCATCCACGACCGTCCTCTTTTTAACCTGCTGCCCTTCACCTTCCTGATTCCACTGCATAGTGAAATCAGGAAGGTGAAGGGCAGCAGGTTAAAAAGAGGACGGTCGTGGATGGGTCAAGCCGAGGACATTCTTCAACAGGTGTGTTCACTTGAGGACTTAGAACCTGGCGAGGAGTGGGTGCAAGTGCCAACAGACTTCTGCACATCCTTCTCAGTTTGCATCCAACTAGATAGAAAATGCAGACAAGAAAATCCGGCTGCTGTTGAGGCTGAAGTACAAGCGTTGATTTTCGAGAATTCGCTAGACGGTGACGCGGTCATCTACACAGATGGGTCGGTCGTCCGACATGTGAGAAGCTCATGGGCCTTTACAGCTCGGGCCGGAGGGAGAATTGTGAAGGAGGACTCTGGTGCTTTCACTGAAACCACAAGTAGCCTGACCATGGAAGTCATGGCAGTAAGTAAAGCAATAACATGGCTCGAGACACAGACATTCACTAGGGCTTGTTTCCTTAGCGACTCAAAACAATATAAGAGAAGGTAAGGTCCAAAACACAAGGTAAAGAAGGACAACACAAGACACTACATCAGGAGGGAATACAAAGTAAGAATGATAAGTTCATATTTCGTAACCAAGATTCAGCATCAAAGTAGATATGTCGGTTAATTTCAGAGCATACGTTGCAGCACTTCCCTCTGAACAAATTGTTCTAAAAGTGCATTGTCCTTTGCAGGACATTGCAAATCACTCCCATGTTTCCTCCGAGGTCGGAGAGTGTCTGCCTGTACGACGAGGACCCACCAGTCTGCACACCAATAAGCCAGACATGGGACAACGGATACTCACGCAAACTTTAGGTCCTGTATGACATCACACTGATGTTGGACAACAGGATGTCTTCATCCGACATACAGGACTTCACGCTGGAGCTCAAGCCAACGAACACAAGCAAGCAAGCAAGCACTCCCATGTTTACGTTAAGTAGTTTGCTAATGCGTTCTGAACGAGATGTCAGCGTTTAAGTCCAAATTATCAGCGTGTGATACGAACCCACTACCACGATATCACACACACACACACACACACACACACTCCCACACACACACACACACACACACACAACCGACTTACACAAGGCACTGACAACAGACTGAATCACCAAAGACGTCAAAATATCAAATTATTGAGAGGATTAGAAACACCCTAACAGAAACCCCGTTATATATTTCACGTTTTTTGGTTCTGTTTTGCATTTAATATTTAGAGGTAATAAACTACAAAGATACGGGTTGGTCTGGGCTTAGACGGCTCACAGCCTGTGAGTAACTTTCTTTAATAGTTTGCCACGGCACATTCTGGTGTGTTTGACAATCTTCTGCGCCAATTCTTCTTTAGCTGTTGCTCTCGGGGGAAAAGGAAAAAAATGAACATTAATCTGTCTGTGATAAGACAACACAAGTTAAGGTAAGATAGTACAACACAAGTTAAGGTAAGATAAGACAACACAAGTTAAGGTAACATAAGACAATACAATATACGGTCAGATAAGACAACACGAGTTAAGGTCAGATAAGACAACACAAGTTAAGGTAACATACGACAATACAAGTTAAGGTAAGATAGTACAACACAAGTTAAGGTAAGATAGTATAACACAAGGTAAAGTAGAGTAAGGTAGTAACGTAAGACAATACAACGTATGGTAAGATAAGACAACACAAGATAAGATAGGGTACTTTAGGTAAAACAACATAAGGTAAAGTATGGTAAGGTGAGGAAAGACAACACAGGGTAAATTGGAGTAAGGTGTGGTAAGACAACACAAGGTAAAGTGGTGTAAGGTGAAGTAAGACAACACAAGGTAAAGGGGAAGGGGTGTAAGGTGAGATAATACAACACAAGGTAAAGTAGGGTACAGTGAGGTAAGACAACACAAGGTAAAGTGGGTTAAGGTGAGATAAGACAACACAAGTTACAGTTGGGTAAGGTGAGGTAAGACAACACAAGGTAAAGGGGAAGGGGTATAATGTGAGGTACGAAAATACAAGGTAAAGGGGGAGGGGTGTAAGGTGAGGTAAGAAAACACAAGGTAAAGGGGCAGGGGTGTAAGGTGAGGTAAGACAACACATGGTAAAATAGTGTAAGGTCGGGCTAGACAACACAGTTAAAGTAAAATAAGACAACACAATATAAGGTAGGGTAAAGTGAGGTAAGACAACAGAAGTTAAGGTAAGCTAAGGCAACACAATGTAAGGTAGTGTGAGACAAGACAATGTCAAGTACTGTACTGTAAATATAATGCAAACACAGCGTAATTTAGAGTAACGTAAGATAAGTCAGCCGGTCTCTCTGGCCGAGGGGTTACAACACTTTCTCCGTAATCCCGTTTATCACGCAGAGTCTCGTAGCGGGCGAGAACTGGGAGCGGTTCGTCTCCTGCTGGTGACTTGCGGGATAACTGAGCCGGCCGCTCAGAAAGCAATGACAAACTACTCAGCGTAATCTTGCCAAGAGACCAACAGACAGCGGAAAGATGCTGCTGTTGACAGCGATGTCCTGTAAAGGATATGCGAATTTAAAAAAAAAAAAAAGATAAGTCAACACAAGACTAGGTAGGTTATTTAACGTAAGACAACACAAGGTAAGGTAAGATGAGACAACTCAGGGTAGGGTAAGGTAATGTAAGGTAAGACATCTCAAGGTAAGCGACGATAAGGTAAGTTAAAACAACACAAGGTATTGCAGGGTAATATAAGGTAGGATATGGTACAGTAAAGTAAGACAACACAAGGTAACGTAGAGTAAAATAAAGTAAAAGTAAGACAAAGTAAGACGAGAAAATACAAGGTTAGGTAAGACGTACGGTAATTTAGGATACTCTAAAGTGAAGTCATTGCAAGGTCAGGTGCTGAAACGTAAGGTAAGAAAACACACGGTGAGGTAAGACAAAACAATATAATTAGTTAGTTAGTCGACAGATCATCCTCGTTGCACATCGGACCATTCAGTCCATAAGTGCTCGGATCCCCTCCTCAGCAAATCCCGCAGCGTGTAGCGGCTAACGACGCCAGTTCTGTGTTGGTTTATCAATCTTCTTTGGCTATAAGGTAACATAAGACAATACAATATACGGTCAGATAAGACAACACGAGTTAAGGTCAATGTTGACTTTCAACACACCTGTTGAAGAATGTCCTCGGCTTGACCCATCCACGACCGTCCTCTTTTTAACCTGCTGCCCTTCACCTTCCTGATTCCACTGCATAGTGAAATCAGGAAGGTGAAGGGCAGCAGGTTAAAAGAGGACGGTCGTGGATGGGTCAAGCCGAGGACATTCTTCAACAGGTGTGTTCACTTGAGGACTTAGAACCTGGCGAGGAGTGGGTGCAAGTGCCAACAGACTTCTGCACATCCTTCTCAGTTTGCATCCAACTAGATAGAAAATGCAGACAAGAAAATCCGGCTGCTGTTGAGGCTGAAGTACAAGCGTTGATTTTCGAGAATTCGCTAGACGGTGACGCGGTCATCTACACAGATGGGTCGGTCGTCCGACATGTGAGAAGCTCATGGGCCTTTACAGCTCGGGCCGGAGGGAGAATTGTGAAGGAGGACTCTGGTGCTTTCACTGAAACCACAAGTAGCCTGACCATGGAAGTCATGGCAGTAAGTAAAGCAATAACATGGCTCGAGACACAGACATTCACTAGGGCTTGTTTCCTTAGCGACTCAAAACAATATAAGAGAAGGTAAGGTCCAAAAACACAAGGTAAAGAAGGACAACACAAGACACTACATCAGGAGGGAATACAAAGTAAGAATGATAAGTTCATATTTCGTAACCAAGATTCAGCATCAAAGTAGATATGTCGGTTAATTTTCAGAGCATACGTTGCAGCACTTCCCTCTGAACAAATTGTTCTAAAAGTGCATTGTCCTTTGCAGGACATTGCAAATCACTCCCATGTTTCCTCCGAGGTCGGAGAGTGTCTGCCTGTACGACGAGGACCCACCAGTCTGCACACCAATAAGCCAGACATGGGACAACGGATACTCACGCAAACTTAGGTCCTGTATGATATCACACTGATGTTGGACAACAGGATGTCTTCATCCGACATACAGGACTTCACGCTGGAGCTCAAGCCAACGAACACAAGCAAGCAAGCAAGCATCCCATGTTTACGTTAAGTAGTTTGCTAATGCGTTCTGAACGAGATGTCAGCGTTTAAGTCCAAATTATCAGCGTGTGATACGAACCCACTACCACGATATCACACACACACACACACACTCCCACACACACACACACACACACACACACACACACACACAACCGACTTACACAAGGCACTGACAACAGACTGAATCACCAAAGACGTCAAAATATCAAATTATTGAGAGGATTAGAAACACCCTAACAGAAACCCCGTTATATATTTCACGTTTTTTGGTTCTGTTTTGCATTTTATATTTAGAGGTAATAAACTACAAAGATACGGGTTGGTCTGGGCTTAGACGGCTCACAGCCTGTGAGTAACTTTCTTTAATAGTTTGCCACGGCACATTCTGGTGTGTTTGACAATCTTCTGCGCCAATTCTTCTTTAGCTGTTGCTCTCGGGGAAAAAGGAAAAAAATGAACATTAATCTGTCTGTCATGAAAGATTACACATTGGCCCTAGAGCCTAATTAGCTGGAGAATAAACTGCTACATTTGCAGCAAACTGCCATGGAAAAATGCAGATTCCGAGACAATGAATTCACAGGAATGTATAACTCTCCAATTATTAACAGCGGGATCTCTTCTCTCTCTCTCTCTCTCTCTCTCTCTCTCTCTCTCTCTCTCTCTCTCTCTCTCTCTCTCTCTCCATCTCTCTCTCTTTCTTTCTCTCTCTCTGTTTCTGTCTGTCTGTCTGTCTGTCTGTCTGTCTCTCCCCCTCTCTCTCTCTCCCCCCCCCTCTCTCTCTCCCCCCCCCCCCTCTCTCTCTCTCTCTCGTTCTGTCTTATATACGTCTTTATTGTGTTTCTGTTCCTCTTGGTCCACGATATTCTAATAACTTTCCTTTAACGTTTAAGTTCAAAATTCCCAACTTTCTTCTTTAGTGATGTGAAACCGTCCATCACTCACATAAGGAAAGATGAATATTGCCACCAGTTTGACTTTAATTGATGGTGCGTGTGCGTGTGCTTGCGAGCGTCTGTAGTCTGTCACTCTCTTATTTATATATATATAATATAATATATAATATAATAAAAAATATTCCATAGGAATAGTCTATGGAATGCTATGCAGGAATTTGGAATACCAAGGCAGTTAATCAACATGACCAGACTATGCATGGAAGATACTTATAATATAGTAACATATAAAGGCAGGAAATCAGACCCTTTCCAAATTACATCTGGCTTGAAACAGGGTGATGCACTATCGCCGCTACTCTTCAATCTGACTCTAGAGAAAGTTGTAAGGAAGGTAAAGGAGGAATGTGATATTGGAGGAACATCCAAGCTGCTTGGTTATGCAGATGATATAGATATTATAGGGGAAAATGAACAAAAGACATTAGAAATATTCACTCACTTAAAGGAAAAAGCCCAACAGATGGGGCTGGTTATCAACCAAGATAAGACAGAATATATGGTAATTTCAAGAGTAAGAACGGTTAAAAACTCTGGCCATATACAAATAGATAATATGACCATTAAAAGAACGGAAACATACAAATACCTGGGTACAATCTTCAACTGCTCCAACATCATAAGGGAAGAAATACAAACTAGAATCAATTCTGGAAATAAGATATACTATGCACTACAACATCTACTAAAATCAAATTCGCTATCTCGTAACACCAAAATCACAATATACAAAACACTGATCAGACCAGTTGTGCTGTATGGCTCTGAAACCTGGAGTACAACGAAAGGAGACGAAGCCTTGTTACAAACCTTTGAGAACAAAGTTTTAAGACGCATCTTTGGACCCATTAGGAATACACAAAGTGGAGAGTGGAAAAAAAGAAGTTACAAAGACATTTACGATCTGTTTAAGTCCCCGCTAATCACTGGTATCAAGAAGGCTAATAGACTACAATGGCTGGGGCATATAGAAAGAATGGAAGATAATAGGGAAACAAAACTCGCTTACACTCAGGAATTAAATGTCCGTAGACCCCGAGGTAGACCAAGAAGACTGTGGAGAGATAATATATATATATATATATATATATATATATATATATATATATATATATATATATATATATATATATACACACACACAGACCTACAAGCACTTGGAATCAACGACTGGCAAGAGCAGGTCAACCAGAGAGACGAATGGAGACGGATTGTATCTGCAGCAAAGAACATCAATGGCTTGGAACGCTGAAGACGATATATATATATATATATATATATATATATATAATATATATATATATATATATATATATATATATATATATATATATATAGTTGCATATCCTTTACGGACGTAGCAATCAACCCCATTATTTTTTGGCTGTTCGTGATTCGAGGACGAGTTTACGTTCAATAGTTTTGCTTTCTGAACTACTAGTACCCAAAAAAAAACAGCGTAAGGCGGTCTGCTGCCAAATCGCCCACAGATGTGTTTCGAACGCGGTATGCGGGATCACGAATTGCGTCCGTAACCCTTTCATGCGTCTGTGTGTGCGTGCGTGCGTGCGTGCGTGCGTGCGTGTGTGTGTGTATGTGTGTGTGTGTGTGTGTGTGTGTGTGTGTGTTTTCTCTCAAACGTGTGCCGTTCAACCGCCTAACCAAATATCTGTCGGCCTTGAAACTCCCTGTCTATATAGCTATCCACGTATTTGTTGGATCTGTCACTTTGTGTATTCGTCCACTTACCCACTTTTCTCACCGGTCCAACCCATCTATATTTATGTTTACCCCATCCAAGGATCCGGCGATGCCAACATCCGTCTACCTGTCCGTCTCCTGTCTAGTTACTGCCAGCTCGCGCGTCCACCTGTCGACATATATTATCATTAGCCTTGGTGATTGATGCGTGTCCATGAATACAGTGTTTATCTTGTCCAAGACCTAAAAATAGCTGGTTTCAGCAAATCATGTCCTGGTTCCAACAACATCAATAAGCCGTGCAGGTCGGCGTGGCTAAGAGATTTAACGATTTTGCAATTTCTCTTCCGACAGTAACGCAGCGGGCTCGTTCCACTTATCTGTCAGAAGGATTTAAATGTTGGCTTCTCGTCCTTGACTTGGGGACGTAAATAACAAGTACCCCAAACGTCGAAGAAGGTTCACCTGATGACGTGGGACACTGGTAATAGAGAGAGCTATCTCTCACGAAAAATCACCACCGCAATTTTCTCGAAGATTCCTGGGGATCGTCGTTGGAGCTACGGAGTCGGTGCTCTCTTCGACGCTTTCGGCAGACCACCCTGCAGAAAGAGACAGAGCCATATGGGAACCCGGTGCAATAAGCCCCAACCTCTTGCCTATTCAATGCCTTTTATTTTTAAATCCATGTTTTTCATCTCTGTTTCTAATTCACTCATCTCCTTCTATTTTTATATTTCTTTTGCCCTTCCCGTTTCAGTGAAAGGACTTTATAGTTATGCTATTGTCAGCGGTGTTTCCCCATCTTTTGATTCTCTAGAGTTTGTCTTGTTCTCTCCCTGAAAATAAATTGTCCCGAAGCAAGAAATGTGATGCGATAAGACCATCACATTGTGACGCCTAAAATCACGGAGAAGTAGGTGATCAGTCTCTCCCTGGCTAAGCATTCGTGCCTTAGTTAATTAATAATTGTAGTTTATTAGTCATTAAGGAGGTCAGCATGGTCGAATAGATACGTGTGTTCGCTTTCAAACTTCCGGTGTGATTATACCACAGGTTTCGGTTCAACCTCTACACTTGTCAGTTGTACTAAAATGTTGACTTCTCATCCTTGACTTTGGGACGTCAGTAAATACCTGAGACCACAATGTGGGTTCGCGTGATGGTGAGTGACAGTGGTAATAGAGAAATCTAATCCACAAGCAAATATCAGTGCAATACACTAGAATAAGTATCACATGCACTGAATACACTTAAGTTCAAAACGAGAGAAGGCACTAACAAATATTATTATTTTAACGGTTCTCTTTCTTTCTGAGCCAAAGTAAATAGTTAGTACTGATCTAAGTTTGGTGCTTGGTTTAACTTCTTGTAAACTGCACAAATGTTCTAGTGTTATTATAGCTTCTCTTGACTTGTATATTCTTATGTTAATAGAACTGATATCTGTATACATTGCAGATCAGCGTGCAAGAAAATAACTTCTGATAATCCGTGTGTGGGCATGTGTCAGTTGCATGTCAAAGTCCCCGTCGGGCTCAGAAGATGTGGGTTCGATTCCAGGCTGCGTCCGTCGGTTCACGAGTGGATTTTATTTGGAGACTCCTAGGGGTCTCTGCTGGATCACCGGAGTTCGTGCTTTGTGCGACGCTGTCCGCGCAGCGGAAAGAGACTGAGCTATATAAGCCAGATATAAACCCGGTGCAATGAAGTCGACCCTGTCGGCTTTTAAGCCTCTTCTATTTTTAAGACATGTCAAAGTGAGGCAAGCAAGATTACATTACTATTATCAATCATGACCCCTAAATATACTCCACACAAGAAGCTGGTAAAGAAATGTGTGATCAGAGATCTCGAGTTAGGGGTACGTAAAGTAAAGCAAGCAAAGCCGAGCCGAGCCGAACTGAGTGAAGTGAAGTGAAGTGAAGTGAAGTGAAATAAAGTAAACAGACTGACGAGGACAAGGGCAAAGCCCTCTTTGAACGCTACCTTGAGCAGGGCAACCAGACAGATATGGGAGGCCGAAATCTGGCCAAGGAGGTCACCTCAGACAGATGCAAGGCCCAGAACACTTCGGAGGAAGACACAGTGACAGTGAAAGAAATCAAGGCTGTGCTTCGACGATAAAAAAACAGTGCTCCAGGTCCTGATGGCATAAGATACGACGACATAAATAGGTGTACCGACAATGAGCTAGAGAAACTAGCAGACATGTACAACAACAGTATAGGGAGTGCTAGCATCAAGGAGGAATGGTTACACAGCTATCTGATTTCCTTGCCGAAGCCTGACAAAGACCACAAAAAAATTCAGGGATATCGAATTATAACCATGCAGAATACAATAGGCAAGCTGCTGGAGAAGGTAATTGCCAGGAAAAATATCAAGCCAACTAGAGAGGCAAGGTGTTTTCCCACCTACCCTGGGTGGGTACCGTCCAAAAAGAGAAACCTGGACCAATGCAGCAGTCTTTGCCCATGTTGTCTATGAAGGTTTCCACTCAGGCACTGAAACCGTTGCTGCAGCGATTGATCTTGAGGACGCATACAATAGAGTACCACTGGATTTTTTAATGTTTCAGCTTCTTGAACTAAACGTAAGTCCATTCCTCATTAGTTGGATCGCTGCAGCCCTCTACCAACGGAAAGTAGTTTTTAGATGTGGCAGTTGGACTTCGGAACCAACAACAATATATCCTGGCCTACCACAGGGATCACCATTATCTCCGGTACTGTTCAACGCCTACACAGTGAGAATCACCAGTGAGCAGATCACTGGACCTGGCAGGACATTGTCGTATGCCGATGATGTTTTAGTGTATCGTCAGGGTAAGGATAGAGAGGAGGTTGCTGTGGAACTACAAACCGAACTCAATCGCATAAGTACTTGGTGTGATGAAGCTGGGGCAATGGTCAACCCAACAAAGGCAACAGTGACTTGGTTCTCGTTGAATAATCATATTGTCAACAATCCAACACCAACTGTAATGCTGTGTTCAGAGACGGTGGAAAGAACGCAGACAATGAATTACCTGGGGATACGGTTTGATCGAAGCCTTGCTTATAATGTGCACATAGACCAGGTGATAACAAAGGCCAAGCGGGGTTTGGCAGCGATGCAGGTGATGGCGGCAGCAAACTGTGAGCAGCGCCATTTATGTCTTCTGTACGAGGGGCTGGTCATGTCTGTTTTGGAGTATGCAATGGCAATCCTGACTCTCAGCCATAAGCAGATGGAAAGGATGGAAAGGATACAGAATGAAGCTATGCGCATTATTCTTGGATGTACAAGAGATACAGCATGCAGGGCGATGCGCTACCTTCTTGATTTTCCAACCATTGAAGAGAGAATACAAGTTTGCAGGGCACGCGCCTACCTCAGAATTAACGCAAACACACAACATCCACTGCATAGTGAAATTAGGAAGGTGAAGGGCAGCAGGTTAAAAAGAGGACGGTCGTGGATGGGTCAAGCCGAAGACATTCTTCAACAGGTGTGTTCACTTGAGGACTTAGAACCTGGCGAGGAGTGGGTGCAAGTGCCAACAGACTTCTGCACATCCTTTTCAGTTTGCATCCAACTAGATAGAAAATGCAGACAAGAAAATCCGGCTGCTGTTGAGGCTGAAGTACAAGCGTTGATTTTCGAGAATTCGCTAGACGGTGACGCGGTCATCTACACAGATGGGTCGGTCGTCCGACATGTGAGAAGCTCATGGGCCTTTACAGCTCGGGCCGGAGGGAGAATTGTGAAGGAGGACTCTGGTGCTTTCACTGAAACCACAAGTAGCCTGACCATGGAAGTCATGGCAGTAAGTAAAGCAATAACATGGCTCGAGAACAGACATTCACTAGGGCTTGTTTCCTTAGCGACTCAATGAACATGATCAAGAGGATAGAGGAGGGGTCGATCCGAAGAGAATGGTTGCTGCCTCTGAAGCGGTCTCGGCTGGCAAAGATTAGTTTCATCTTCGTGCCAGGTCATGCGGGAGTACAAGGAAATGAGCGGGCTGACAAGCTCGCAGGTGAGGCTACTGTGGAGGGCGGACGCGCCATGGACCAGGCTGACATTCTGAATGCTCTACGAGAAGTGAGACTTTTGCGAGAACCAAGTGATGACTGTGAATCTACAACAATGGCCAGACTGCGGGAGCAGCAAATTAAAAGAGGGGTGGCCAAACAAGAACACTACGCAGGAAGCCAAAGAAGATTGATAAACCAACACAGAACTGGCGTCGTTAGCTGCTACACGCTGCGGGATTTGCTGAGGAGGGGATCCGAGCACTTATGGACTGAATGGTTCGATGTGCAACGAGGATGATCTGTCGACTAACTAACTAACTAACTAAAGTAAACAGCTCTGTTCCACCGATTCGGGTGTCTTGGGTACGTAAGTAAAAGACCCATTTTCACCCATAGATTCATACTTGGTAAATGGTGCTAATCTCATAATTCATTCGAGCCCGATGCGTAAGTTGGTAAATTTCCCGGAACGCACTTGAGGCTGGGCTGAGCCAAGTCAGTAGATCTACACATCCCTGCCTGGATGAGGGTTCGATACCATGACCACCAGACCGACAGACAAGCGCCTCTAGTCGCTGCGCTACCGACACTTTAAAGATATATGGTGCTAGTCCCATATTCTTTAGACCAGCGGTTCCCAAGCTTTTCAGAGGTCCATTTCTACTGTTTCGGTAGTTAAGCGGGCCACAATGTTATAAAATTTTTTAAGTCGTACAATATCATTCTTATTTTCTTAACTTTCGTCAACAAAATTCTAAAACTTTAATGGCAGTCAGTGTCAGTACTACACTGCGGTCATTTTTTGGTTTAAAATCAAAAGTTCATTTTACAATAAATTTGTAACCAGTTTCGAAAATCGCTATTAATGTGATTAATTTACAATTGTAACTGTTCTTCATAACCAGCTGCTTAAGTTCAGATGCCACTTAATCAATGTCTGGGCACAAATGTGACGAGTCAAAAGTCATAATCGCAGCTAGGCTACTGTCGGTGAGTCTGGAATTTGTGTTGTTTATTTTTAACGGTCATTGGGGAAAATGACTGTTCGCATCTGTAAGTCGAACCAAAACGACAAATGTATCTCTGGGCGAATGAACGCAAATGTTCAAATTTTTCGACAGGTAATAGTCGCCAGAATGAAATCATATGATCAGCTGAAGGTGAAGCAGGCAGCTCCGTAAATTTACATCTCAGTGCAGAATTGCATTTCCAATCAATTACTTCGTGCTGAAGGTTTTGCTGTAATTGACGGAGCTTGGCTGTTGGAAAAACGAACGGATTTATGAAGAGGGCAAACTTATCATCCCCTATTGTGAACTCTTGAAATCTCGACTGAGAGATATCCAGAAGACTTTCAACTTTTACTTTGTACTGTAACAAGTCACATTTCTTTTCCACCACAAGCGTCTTCAGAGTTGGGAACACCTCTAAAGTCCCTTCAGTCAGCTGTACGATAAACAGTTGTTGTCTCATTTTAAATGAAGAAATGTAATCGCACAAATTTGTGAATAGTTTGTTCTTTCCCCTGGATCCTCGCATTTAAAGAGTTTAAATGAGACAGTGTCTGGACACAAATCTGTCGTGTCTAAAGTCTTAAGCGCAGCTAGACTACTGCGGGTGAGTCTGGAATGTTGCTTGTTTTTTGTTTGTTTTTTTATAACGGTCATTGCGTAAAATGACTGCTCGCATCTGTAAGTCGAACTAAAACGACAAATGTATCTATGGGCGAATGAACGCAGGTGTTCAAATTGTTTGACAGGCAATAGTCGCCAGAATGAATGGTATGATCAGGTGTAGTTGAAGCAGGCAGCTCCGTAAATTTACATCTCAGTGCAGAATTGCATTTCCAATCAATTATTTCGTGCTGAAGGTTTTGCTGTAATTGATGGAGCTTGGCAATAGGAACACGAACGGATTTATGAAGAGGGCAACATTATCTTCCTCTATTGTCAACTTTTGAATTCTCGACTGAAAGATATCCAGAAGACTTTAAACTTTTACTTTGTACCAAAAATGGGAGATCATTAAGCCAGTCATCGTTCAGCAGACATTCCCGTTCTGTAGGCAATGCATTTATTCAGACAGAAAGAGACAGACACTATTTTCAGTGCCCAGAAACGTTACAGAACTTTCCCTTTCAAATAGCCATCTGACATCACAGTGTAACAGTAGCTCACCGTATTTCTCAGTTCAAGTTTTATAGAAACTATCTGAACTAACGCCTGTTAAGCGCCTTACTTCGAATTCTGTTCACACATCTCAGAATAACATCCATTGACATGTTGCAGATTTAAAGTCTTTCCACACAGAGCTTCTTGGTGAATGATACTATGATATTTTAATATAGTGCTGCCAAGAAACTGTTCAAATAATGCTAGACATCCACACTTTTTACCCATCAAATCCGGAGCACCGTCAGTGCATACACTGTCCTATTTGGTCCATTCTTCGTTGTTGTTCTCTACACACAACTTCAGAGTTTCAAACAGATCAGTTCTTTTGGTAGTTGCAGGCATTGATTCAAGTCCTAGAAGTTCTTCAATGACTTAAAAATCATAGTTTATTGCTCGAACAAAAATTGCGACCTGAGCTGTGTCAGGAATTTTTAAAGGATTCATTCTCTGCTAATGAAAAAAATTTTACATTTGTTGTTATGTGCTGCTACTTGACGATGAACATCGTTGGCTAATTCTTCAACTCGCCTGGCCATAGTATTATTATACAAAGAAATCTGATCAAATGTTGTTTCACACTTTTTAATCGCCAAGCATTCTAGCAGCAATTTTAAGGGAAGGCTTGATTATTTCTTCTGCATCGGTGAACGGCTTCTTTTTGCGAGCCAACAGAAGAGCGACTTCGTACGACGCAACAGCAGCACTCTTGCTCTGTTCGTTAGCCTTGGTGAAAAATGACTGCTGCCTTGTCAGAGAACTTTCTCTATGAAATCTTTTCTTAACTCCGAATTGATCGGTTATTGAGCATTTATGTCTGAATGTGTGGCCGTGAAGTGTCGTTCCAGATAAAATTGTTTTGTAACAGAAACGCAAAATCCGTAGATTAAGCAAACTGGTTTACCACTACGGCTAAGCATAAACATAAATTTCTCAGTCCAATCTTCGTTGAATTCACGACAAGCAACATCTTCACAGTTTCACTTTTACCATTGTTTGATTTTACATTTTCCACACTCATGTTTATAGGCTTTAACGGTAAATTTGTATTTGAATAAATCTAATTTCAACACAATACTACAGACTCTGCTAAACAGTTGTAACAGACGACAACATGGCACCTTGCGCACTCTGATTGGTCGACAAGGCTGGGAACATGATAACGTTTCGTTGTGAACTGAACAGGTGCATTCGATAATGTTTAAGCATAATAACCACGAGCAGAGTAAATTATCGAACGCTGACGGGGCACTCCGATTGCATTTTATTTTACATTATTAAAATATATAATATTAAACAATGAGGCCTCGCTACTTTCTACTTGCCACTTTCTTACAGCTGGTGGGTCACAAGTGGCCCGCGGGCGGTGGTTTGGGAACCTCTGCTTTAGACCAATCAACACTTGATGGGTGATGTGATTATTAACATTTCGATCGCCTTTATTTTCAAATAATTTCCTGGGACCCAGGCTAGAGAGGGCCGATCTGAGAGCATTACACAATATTCCCGTTGGGTATTTCGAAAAAAAACTTACATTATAATACTTGTTTATGTGATTGTGCACCACGCTTGGTCCAATCCTAATTTTTTGTTTGGTACTGAATCAGTTACAGGCACACCTTTCCTATGTCCAACTGCTGAAGGAATCTTAAAGGGCCCTAATAACATTTTGTCGTCATCCATGAAGTCTAAGCGTGGGGGAATCCAGGAATACCATAGGGGTTTATTTATACTTAGTCCCCTGAAATGGGGGGGGGGGGGGGTCCTCCATGGCCAAACGGTTAAGCTGCATGCCTTAAGCTTCGAAAGTTGTGAGTTCGAATCCGAGCTCCGTCATTCGGTTTATGAGTGCATTTTTCTCTTGGGGTCGTCGCTGGAGCTACGGAGTTCGTGCTTTGAGCGAGGCTTTCGGCAGGACGCCATGTGGAAAGAGACCGACCGTATGGGTTAAAACCAGGTGCAATGAAATAAATCCTCTCGCCTTTAACGTCTTTATTCCTAGACCGCCGGTGTTTGCACAAATGCACAGCGCGATTCGGGCCCTCCCGTCTTTTGATTCAGGCGAACGCCATGCTATGACTTTCCGTTCTCTAATGATTCATATGCATCGACAAGCAAATATCGAGACGTTCTTATTATAGACGATTGGGAAGTCGATAGAGACGTCACAGTTTGAACTCAGGGGCACCGCTTATGTCTGCCTGATAAACGTTAGACTAAAGATTATACATTTTAATTTGTATGCTTTTTTCTTTATTTTCTTATTTGAAGTTTCTTTTATGTTTATCGTTTCGCGTATGTTATTTCTATGCATTTTATATGTTATATCAAATCTATTGTTCTACATCATCATCATCATCATATGCCATGCCGATAAGCGAAGGCGGTCATGATTCACCATCCTACACGATCACCAGCATCGTGGACCAGCTTTGTTTTCTTGTGCTATGTGGCAACGAATATCGGAACTGAAACAAACAAATTAGGAAGATCTTGAAGGCAGTAGGATTCTGGTTCCCGAGGCCAAAGTTCCGAATACCTTAGACATCTAGAGTAACCAGCAACCACTGGTTGGGTGAGGTTAATGAAAGTAGAAGATTATACACAACTATAAGACAGAAACCAACAGTGTTTTTGGGACAAGTGATACGAACAGAGACAGTTGAGTTGATTGAGCTAAGAACCGACATCACTGCACACAGGACATTCACATACGCGCTCCGTCCCCTCGTTCAACGGCCAGCGAAGAGTTACATTACTAATCGTTCCCACTGCAATCTGATTGAAAGTTCTCCTGGTCTTCCCTGTCAGTTTTGAGATTCTACCATAACCCCTGCCAATCCCCCGCAATCTCACCCTTTCCACATAAGGGTTCTCAATCTGTTCCTGCACCTTCTCAACCTGGCCCATAGGCGTACAACCACTTTTCCCTTGTCCACAAGTAATCTACCACAAAGAGGTGCATTCTCTGCCAGTCTATTAACCTGTTTATTCTCCCGCACTCCCGCATGACCAGGGCAACAAATCCATATATTCTCACAATCTGTGACCCCTGAAGCGAGGTGAGCAGTTCCACACGAACCATTCCTTTCTCCACCTTACTAACCATACTCCTCGAGTCCGTGATGAAGACAGTGTGTGCTGAAGTGGTCTCCTCTAACCAACGGAATACCACTGTTAGTGCTTCCACCTCCATTCTCATGCTAGAGGTCGTAGCCTCAAATGCCATTCTCTCCTTTTTTAAAGAATCATCCGTTAGCCTTCGCAATGAAATCCCAACAACTCCGTCTGTTTCTCACTACTGACCTATCAGTATATATCACTATGTCACTTTCAAGTGTATTACTCTGGATCAACTATTGTACCTCCGACTCTATGCGGCCCGATGCTCATTGTCTGCACTGACGACCTAGTGTTACTATACATGTGCCAGTCCGTCTTGTCTGACGGTACTTCAACCCACTAGATGCCATCGATACACATCATCGACAGCTGGCGTAGGCGTCCAAGTATCTCAATACACTTCCATGTTCCGGTTCAATTCTTGTGATGATATTCCTTCATGTCACAGTACCATGGCACCTATACTCATCATCATCAACTGGCTTTGACATCCATGTATCTTAACATACCTCCATGGTTACGGGTCAGTCAGAGCACTTATGGACTGAATGGTTCGATATGCAATGAGGATGATCTGTCGACTAACTAACTAACTAACTAACTAACTAACTAACTAACTAACTAACTAACTAACCAACTAACCAACCAACCAACCAACCAACCAACCAACCAACCAACCAACCAGCCAGCCAGCCAGCCAGCCAGCCAGCCAGCCAACCAACCAACCAACCAACCAACCAACCAACCAACTAACTAACTAACTAACTAAACTAACTAACTAACTAAACTAACTAACTAACTAACTGATGCTTACGGGTCAATTACTTTTATGATATTGCCACATGCCAAGTGCATTATTATTAATATTACTTTTAAATTTATAAATGACAGCTTGGATGAACCAATCAAAATTAAATCACAACAATATATTTAAAAAAAAAAAAAAAAAAAATAGGCACCGGTGGTGATAACTGCTTGTTGTTAATTGTCTGCATCTTTGATTTATGCCACTACACCACCGGCACTCGAATGCTATTTGCAATTGTTTAATTATAAAGCAGATATTGCCAATCTAGACGTTTTACATTTGTGTATTTTGGTGCTTCTTACCGTGACGTGCAGCATTAAGATTTACGAACAAATTTGGTTGCTGTGTACAGTCGATTCAAAACATAATCACAACGCCGTCTTCTTGACAGTTGACTGCCGCAGTACTTTGATGTCTTGATGGTGTTAATAGAAGACAAGAGAAGCAAACATATACACACACAAGTTAAAGTTGAATGTGACTTCAGTTTGAGTTGAGTTGAGCTTAAAATCGACATCACGAACAAAATGTTATGTCACCAAGAACGCTTGGAAATGTTGATCCCTAAATCCTGATCAGTTGGTGTCCTTGGTTTATGGGTTAGTGAAACTCAGTTTCAAGGTTTGAGTCCAGGGATTTAAATCAGTGTCAGGTGATTCAGAAGCAGATTGTTTTCTGTTGATTTTGATTCGTATAAGGCGTCTGCCGTTTAGAAAGCAATGACAGACTTCTGAACGTAAATATTTTCCTTGTAAATCAAACAGCCAATATAAATGCTGGGGTTCTTCTTCTTCTTCTTCTTTCGTTCGCTTGAAACATGTCTACAACTGCAATGTCGTCTCTTGTATGAATCTAACAGTCTTTTTTAGTTCATTCAGCGGTCCATAGAGTTTATCTTCCACTGTTGTCTCTCTAGGCCAGAAGGTTCGCCTGGATATGTTGTAGTTTGGGCAATCCTGGAGTATGTGCTCTGCTGTCTGCGACGCCAAACCACATGTGCACATGGCTGAGTCACCAATCTTGAATTTTGTATACAAGTGGTTGCGTAATCTATTGTGTCCTGTTCTGAGGCGCAGAAGAATGACCTGTTCTGGTCTGTCCATAACGTGGTAGTCGTCTTGAGTAAGGTTTGGTGGCTTTCTGATTGATTTGATCATTCTTTTCTTTTGGTGGTATGTAATGGGCACATCAGGTTGTTCTTCTTTTGCTCCTTCCTTAGCCAATCGATCAGCTCTGTCGTTTCCGGGGATTCCACAGTGGGATGGTATCCACTGTATGGTGATCTTACGCTGACTGCTAAGTTCAGAAAGTAGTGTCCTCAGAACTGGCAATTTCCCAGACAGGAGCTCCTCTATTACGGATTTTGCATCTGTCAATATCACTGCAGGTTGTGTACCATGGCTGGTATTTTGTAATTTCTCTGTGGCTATCTTGATTGCCTCAATTTCAGCATCATAGTTATGGCAGTACTTTCCTGTTGGAATTCTGGCCGTGTCTCTAGTATTATTTGGGTTGATTGCAGTGTCTTGTAAAGATGGTGGAAATAACTTCACATAGTGATCTACTAGGGTTTGAGAGGTAAAGATATTACAAGTAACACTTTATGCTAAATTGACACATCACGATGCAGCGAGAGATGGATGCACAAGTGAATACTAAACTTTGCATTGCAGACAAAATATTATAACTAAGGGATTACAACATAAAAGTAATGCAAAAAACACGAAATAATTGGGATGTAATAATTACAATCATGTGCCTTGCAAGGTGGCGTAGACTTTCATGTCTCACGGCAGATCTTGGTGTTTTGTTTTCTGAATCAATTCTACTGATGCCATTCCTGCCGTATCATGGACTGAGGCCATAACTGTTCTCAGTCTTGCTGTGCTTCTTCTACCATTGATCTTGCCAGCCGTCACGATGTTCTCCATTGTCTCCTTCTCATCATACGAACAAAAGAAAACACTGTTCGCCTCTTTCGTATCATCATCAAGTGCTATGCCGACTGGTGTCGGCGTTCATGACTCTCCACACATCTCGGTGTTTGGTTTTCTGGATAACTGCGCTGTTGATATTCCTCCATGCCACTGTCTCAATCCATCCAGCATAACTTCTTTTGGTCTGCCTCTGTCTCTCTTCCCCTCGATCTTTCCAGTTGTCACAATGTTTTCCGCTGCCTCTCTTCTCATCACGTGACAAACAAAAACTGTCTCTTTCTTATTGTTGTATATAATGTTCTAGTTTCATTAGCCTCTTTCAGGCAATCGTTGTTAGTTACTTTGACAGCCCAAGGGATAATCAACATTCGACTCAGAAACAACATCTCTGTTGCTTCAATCTCTTCCTAATTTGTTCATTAACATTCCAAGATTCACAGCCATATAGCAAAACAGGTTTCATATAGCACTTCAGCACTCTGTTTCTTACATTCAATGATATTGACTTATTGCATAAGATAAACTTCAGCTTCTGGAATGCAGCCATTGTTTGTCCTATTCTGCTCTTAATCTCTGTTGTACATCTTCCATCAGATGTTGTAAATGCCCCTAGGCATTTAAAACTATCCACTTGTTTAAGAATTTTTATCTCTATCTCTATACCATATGTGGGTGTCACGTTTTTCTTTGATATCACCATTGTTACTGTTTTCTTGATATTCAAGGAGAGCCTTTCTTTGCACTCTCTGTTACTACAATGTTCATTAGCCTCTTCCGGGTAACACAGCTACTAAAAGCACAAGGTAAATATACCTACTGAAGGCTTATACTAAATATGAATGCGAAAAAGGAGGTCAGTATGGCCGAACGGATAAGAACGCTCGTCCTCAAACATCCGGTGTGCTGAAGATGAGGTAGCGGATTCAACTCCTACACCGATCAATTGGACTAAAATGTTGACTTCTCGTCCTTGATTTGGGGACGTCAATTAAAAGTAACTCAGAAGTCGGAGTGTGTTCGCCTGATAGCGAGGGACAGAGGTAATAGGGAAAGTTAATTCACACGCAAAGAGTCGTAGAACGCGCAGTAGAACGCACTAGAATTAATAGCACGAGATGGACTAAGCTTGAGTTCAAAGCGAAGAACGCAAAAACAAATGTAGGAAAATAAACAGCATTGCAGC
This sequence comes from Cepaea nemoralis, assembly GCA_014155875.1. Lineage (NCBI taxonomy): Eukaryota > Metazoa > Mollusca > Gastropoda > Stylommatophora > Helicidae > Cepaea > Cepaea nemoralis. The sequence goes on from JACEFZ010019719.1 coordinate 76,956, forward strand.
GTTTGGCAAGGCTCTTCAGAACAGCACACAAATCTAACACATCACTAAAACATTCAAAGCGAGATCAGGGCTGAGAGAAACGTATAATAAATAGCAAATGGCAGCAGTCCATATTACTTAAACACGACACAGGAGACAGAAAAATGAGTTAATACGTAAAAATGTGTAAGTATAATGGAGAAAACAATGGTTGCAAATGACAGATAGTTGTCTGGTGTTATAATGCAGGAAAGACATAGCCACGAAACTGATAAACAACATGTTATCATGGTCGAAGAAAGACATGATCGCTGAAACCTGTCGTCGTGGAACTGGCAGAAGATACCCAAAAACCAGATCTTGCAAGAGGAATGTGGCTTCTTTCTCCACACAGCGAGTTCGTGTCTGAGCACCAGAATAAACACATTTATTTTCGCTGTGGTTTGTTTGGTGGTTTAATTAAGAGCGATCTTTATCTCCTCCTGACTTTCTCTATTCTGGGCAGAGAAGACGATAGAAGCAGGGAACGTTCGTACTAGGAAATATCTAGTGTTGAGTAATAGTTGAGCTTGTGTTGAGTAACAGTTGAGCTAGTGTTGAGTAACAGTTGAGCTATGCTAGTGTTGAGTAGCAGTTGAGGCCGTTGAAAGAGATTTAGAAATAGTTTTTGTGTACTGATTGGCACTCGTAGTGAGGAAAACTTGTTATATTTGGTTATCAGTGATTTGTTTTCCTGTGAATCGACTAGCACTAAAGACGAAAATCAGAGCGTTGAGCTTAATGTTACTGAAATAATCTTAGAATAATGTTGATCTAGAATGAGAAAACTACTGACATTTCACAAGATGCAAATATACTGAAATTCTACAAGACGCAAACATCGAAAACATCTGCCTCATAAACAGAATCATGTCTAACAAATGAAATATTAAGTGTCCCAAGACCAAATGGATCCAGAAGAAGAGGCCGACCATGTAAACCATGGACAGAGGGAATAACAGAGTCAAGGGAATCTCGATATATGAAGCCCATAAACAGGCACTCTTCTGCTGTTTATGCGTCACCTCGACACCGCAAGGTACAAGAGGAACACGATGAGATGACATGCTGTTGATGATGAAGCAGCAAAAATATTCAGTGTCACAGAATTAGAAAGAATAGTAATGGAAAGTATAGTTTCTTGAATAGGACGAAGATGTAGATCATCTCTAAGATGGACACAGAACATTAATTGACTGAGTTCCCAACAAAAAGTAGGCTTGGAACAAACATGGTAAACAATCAAATGAACAAGTATTATAAGGTACATTTCCGTTCATTGAGCTTTACAATTACCGAAGATATCAGGAGACAAAGCAAATACCATGATGACCCGTCATTCATTCATTCTTTCATTCAGTAGCACGTCCCTTTCAGAACCTCGCTCCCATAACAACCTTCAGGAAAACTTCTTGGTCATAAGCAAGATGCCCCGCATCTGACACACCCATCTGGAGATCATCCGCCACAACCTGCACCCATCTTCTCTTTGGCTTTCCCCTCCCTCTCTTCCAGGTATATACTCCTGCATTATTGTTATTCAACCTTTCTTGAAGTTTCAAGTGACCAACATATTCAGTTTTCCTTGTGTTATCGTCTTTAGTAGCCAACCTTCTTCAATATTCAGATCTTGTCGTATGGATTCATTTGTTCTTTTATGTATCCAAGATATTCTTAGAACCCATCTATAACATTTATATTCAAAGGCATTTATGCACTGTTCAGCTTGTTTAGTATTCGTAAGTGTCCGTGTCTCACAGGCGTATGTTGCAATGGGAAAGATGCATGCTCTTAAAAATCTAATTGTTGTAGTTGCATTTGTCCTCCTCCGCAAATTATTCAGTTGTTTTAGTTTTTTAAGAGCAATAGATATTCGTCTTTTAATTCCCTTCGTTGTGTCACCATTGTTGGTAATTAATGACCCAAGATGATGACCTTGGTATGGAGATATATCGTCCTTCTGTCCAAATGGGAAGTCACATGAGGCGATATATTATCCGTGGGCACTCAATCGGTTAAAGATCCCCTGGACATGAATATTCATGATTCAGGGGAACTGGTAGAAGATCGAAATCCTTTCTGGTGAGCCATGATGAGATCGACGTTCTGCAAAACACCTGCTGTGTGAACACACGTGATAGTCGGTCTATGTAACGGTACCTGATTGACAAATTATTGAACCCTTATATAGAGCGACAATCAAAAATAGCGAGCATCTGTTAGATTGTCCCCCCCCCCCCCCCCCCCCCCAGGACATGCTGGCTCGGTGGGAAACCAGCAGGTGGACAGATTGGCTGGATCTGTACCCCTTGGTGGGGTACTGGTGCATGATAAAGCAGATATGGTCGGGGCCCTATGATATTGTGTGTATAGTGCAGAAGAATGGGTAGATTACCACGGCTTGAGGTAATGGCGCTGTAGGAAGTGACCAGAGGATGTGATCGACAACTCAAAACTCCGATGATGGGCCAGATAGACATATAATCAGACTGTTACTTGTACCATTAGTATTGGGACTCCGGACTGGCTGTCGCAGATGAGGATGGAGGAATGTCCTGAGATCTGTGATGTGGATCTTGATACAACTGAACTCAAAAGGTACAAATACGTAGATTTAGTGTTGTAATATCAATGGAATTCTCTAGAAAATTACACTACCATTTCATTTAGCACAATAGCGTCCCATGCCGTGGACCCGCTTGGGCATCAGGAAGAGATGTTCTACAGCATTAAACTCAGAAGTTTGCTACGATTAAAAGAAAAATATTAAATTTGAAGCATACTGCCCAGATACAATTAAAATCAAGGAAGCACAGTTTTCATTTCTTGAGAAATGCCAAATTATTTATTGAGTATATGTCTGGGGAATTTGACATATGCTCAGTCGTAACGTAGTTGCACTGGGTTTCAACAAGTGCGAAAAGTGATCCAGTGGGGAACATTTGCGTCGACAATCCGCCGCCTCGTCCCACACACAAAACACACGTACGCGCGCACACACACACACACACACACACACACACACACCACATAAGTTAGTTGCATATTCTTTACAGGACGTCCTGGTTAACTCCGGCATTTTTGGTTGTCTGTGATTTCTTGGCAAGTTTACGATCAGTAGTTTCTCATTGCTTTCTGAACGACTGACACAATATGGAGACCAACGAAACAAGGCGGTCTGCTGTCAAATCACTCGCAGTTGTGTTTCGAACGCGGTATGCTTGAATATAAATTGCGGGTTATTAATGCAAATAAAATTGAGAAAACATGAAATATTTCTGGAACGTAGAAAAGCATTATGTCTGGAAAAGACAATTATTCAGGAAGGTGTATCGGGGAAAGGGAGATGAGGAGACCACTGTGATGATATAATCAATGTGTGATATATAACTGACAAACATCTAGAGAGATTAACAATGCATTAACAATGAGAATTGTTAAATGTTATGTATATCCATCACTACCAAATGGCGCGGAAGCTTGGATAACGAGCAATTAGACAGTCGAACGGACACTCTGGAGATGTGGATATACAGAAGATTATGTCGTATTTCATGGAAACAAAAACAATCCAATACAGAGGTTCTAGAAATATCTTGGAATGAAAAGAAAGTTGATGGGGGAAAAAAATAAACAAGAGGCAAGTGAAATATTTCAGCCATACTAAGACATAACACTCTTATAAAAACCATACTGGAGGATAAGGTTGAAGGCAAGCGAGCAAGAAGTAGACACAGATAAAAGTGGGAAGATAATATCAAGAGATGGAGGGACATCAGTCTGACAGTATCTACACTAAAGGTGAGAGTGAGACACTGTCGGAGATCCATTACAGCCAACCTTCATTGTGGAGACGGCAAGGGATTGACTGATTGATATTATTGACAACTGATAGCAAACGTGGCGGAACGTCCGTCATGCTTATGATAAAGAGACATTATGGGAGGCTTATGGGGAGAAAAGTTGTGTATAGGATACGCCAATGGGTGATGAATGTATGTTGATCGGATAGGCCGATAGTTTTCATTCATAAAATAGTTATTAAATGTGTGAAGCTATTTAGTATTGTTGAATGATATACTTCCATCATCATCCTGTGTCATGAGAATAAGCGTGACCTGTCGTGGTTCTCTATCCATACCATGACCAGAGTGTTTGATTAGGTATGTGTTCTTGCCCTGATTACTTTAAGTAGCCAAGCCATTCAGACTTTTGTCTCTTTTCTTTGGCCTTGCTATGTTCGTGTGAATGTTTCCTTGTCATCGCTACATTTTACAGCTTGTTTCTTCTCTTGTGCAGCTACATACTAATTGTCTACGTCTAATTTGTCTAATCATTTGACGGTTTTCATTTGCTTCTCGGATGTCTTTCTTGTTCGTTTTTTTTTCTGTCCGTCCTTCTATCTGCATGTTCTTCAGAAACTACATTTCCACTGCCATTAGATGTTTCTCAGCATGTCTGCTTTTTGTCCGTGTTTCACATGTGTGTAACATTCCATACGTTTTTATATTATATTCTTTCTTATTTATCCCTGGTAAGTCATCAAATTAGCATATAAAATATCTTTATATTAGATGTATTCTCTACCGAATCTGCTGTTGAGTGTCCGTCTTTTTCGAAAAGGGTCAGATGGTCATCAATGTCGTTGACGACCGATTGGTTAATCTGATGTCCGAAATATTTACATGTCAACACGACTTGCGCGTCTTTTGAACTACAATGATAGCGCGGCATCAGTCTCTCGTTGCGCGGTGCTAGTCTCTCTCAATCGTCCTGATTAAATTTAACCAAGTGACAAGATATGATCTGACTATTTGAGAAGAGCAGTAGCGTAGAGACTAGACGCATGCCTAGCAAAAGAAACATATGCATAGATACTGATAAGCAATATTAAAGAACAAGAAGTAGTGGAGCTTAACAAAGGACGTTTCGGCGACGAGTTCTCATAAGCTAGCAAACACAAGAAAACACAAAGTATAAATATGGAGAAGACACTACAACGATTACTTCACGGCATAATACCAGAATGAGAAGAATGGAAATATAAAACAATAAAAACAATGAAAAATATGAAAACAAATGTGTGCTACTTATCTCAGAATCTCAGACTCTGCAACCCTTATGTCGTCATTGTAGTGTCTTCTCTGTGATTTTATGTGTTATGTTTGCTGATGAAGACTTGTCACAGCAACGTCCTTTGTTTTCCGTTTTGTGTTTTATAAAGCTGCATTACGTGGTGTCATTTTATATTGTTTAAATTTCCACAGCTTTGTCGCAGTTGAAAAAATTTCAATTATAGATATTGATCAGCACAACAGAAGCTAAAGAAAAATTTAGAAAATAAAGATCTCACTAGACAATATTAAAATTGAAAGCTATAGAAGCCACATCGGGATTCGAAGCCGCCGCCTGTAAATGACGACAACGATTATCCGCAGGATCAGATGTACTTGACGAACTCTCAACTTGACACCATGAAAAGGTGTCTTCGATAGCCAAGTCTGTAATCCATCTGAATCCACAACTATGGAGTATGGGCAGACTTCGTACTAAGCAACTGCGTGTATTAGAGACGCTGAGATACAGTGCCTAGCACTCTTGCTGCCGATCTGTTTGCCATTGGCTCGAACTCACATGGAAACGGATGATTAAAATTGAACTACGCTCCTGGATCGACGCATCCTGAAATTGGTCAAAAATGTCTTGGGAAATTAACGCGGATGGTGTGACACAATAAGTTAAACCAACTCACTGGACAAATGACACTAATGCTATAGAATAACCACGTACGAGAAGATACTAAAATAGCACTCTATAAAACAATCTTTCTACCAACTCTATGCTACCAATGCAAAGCCTGAACATCGTCAGAAAAAAAGAGAAAAGAAAAATTATAGCAAAAGGAATGAGAGTCATGAGAAACATTCTCAATGCATCAAGAAGAGAGATAATCAGAAATGAAGAAAACAGGGCTAAAGTGGGGGTTATATCAGCACTAGATGTCATTAGACACCACAAATTAAATGATTTGGCCATATAACTAGGCTAAAACTATCAGTATAACACAACAAGCAATGATGTACAAACCAAAAGGAACCAAAAGAGAGGCCGATCATGTACACGATTGACAGAGGGATAACAGAGTCCATGGGAATATCAATATATGAACCTCATAAACGGGCACGCTCCCGTTGTTTATGCTTCACCTCGACACCGTAAGATACAAGAAGAACAAGATGAGATGATGAGATGAGATGGTTGAATATTTATCACCTAACACCTTGAATAAAGATCACTTTATTAAAAAAAAACCTATCTGGTTAGCATCATATATGTAATACGCTTTATGGAGTGTACATAGGCCCATTACTGCCATACCTTTTACCACATGCTCTGTACGCCTCCATGTGTACAGAAAGGGTGTTTCTTTTCAACATTGATACAGGATTACATGTTTTACGCATGTTTAGTAACTGACTCAGTGCCAAACAAAGAGTTGGTTTGGACCAAACGTGGCACACAATCAAATGAACAAGCATTATAGGGTAAATGTCCATTCACTGAGCATTAAACCTGAAGACGATATCACGACATAAAACAAATAACACAATGACCCTTGTATAGCCACATATCGCCCTTCTGTTGAAATGGGAGGTCAAACTTGGAGATATATTATCCTTCGCCACTGAATCAGTTAGGCATGCATAGATCAAATACCAAACACACAAACACACCCTCAGTAAAGTTTATGCAACATAATATTAATAGGTAAATACAAAACTTGGATCCGAAAAATTTTTAAACACTGCACAGTCATTAAAAATTCACTCTGTACCAAATACACAAACACATACGGGTCTAGTATATGACTAACATTAAACGAAGATTAGTCAGTTCTAAGAGATCCAAGGAAAATGGAAAATTCAGTCACTATTGTTTAAACCAGTGGTTCTCAACCGGTGGGGAATTTCCCCCCCCCCCCTAAGGGGGGAATTTTAGTTTCCGGGGGGGGGGGGGGGTGAATTAAGATTATTTCAAGATCTTGTTAATACAAGAACCGATTACTTGATATTGTTTTTCCCTCCATACTTTACGGTTCTGTACTTCCCGCCCTTCTAAAGTTCGTTTTATATAGTAAGCAGACACGCAAATCATGTTTTATGTAGACTTCTACACTTGTTCTAATATGTGTTATTAAAGTAAGCTTCCACTTTTTTTACGTATACTATGTAGGAGTGGAGGTGGGGGGGGGGGGGATTTATAGGGAGAAAATACGAAAGGGGGGGGGGGTGACATTCTGAACATATGGTGAAGAGGTGCATAGGCCAAAAAAAAAAAAAAAGGTTGAGAACCACTGGCTTAAACTATTGCCCAGATAAAATTAAAGTTTTTATTTCATGAGAAATGATAAGCTGTTTATGGATATAATTATTGTGTGCTGAAGTTGTCTCTGGCCCGATGTGAAGGTGCATACAGACGCCATGGAGATTAAGAAGAATAAACTTGGCAGGAAAAGAAATAAGTTATGAGCTTGGCATTCACAGAATGTTCACAGCGAAATCCCTAAAACAAATGAAGGAAATATTGCTAGGCTATAACTAATCCCTTATTGTGTGTGTTGAATCATGGTATGATTACATCCTAATATATCTCTCTGCAGATGTCAGGCTCCAGTACTGATTTTACCCACCCCGCTAGTTTATGCGCTTGGAGAAGGGATGGAGAGCCCAGCGTCAGTACTCGTGGAGATTGTATTGTAGTGTCGGTGGGGAGAAAAGTCGCTGTAGAAACTTGAGTCCGATTGATGCAAGCTACTTTCATGGTATTGACCACCTGATGCATCAGACTTAAGAGTTTTAAACTCACAGTCTTCCAGAGAATTCACAACCAACCACCCACTCAACCAACCAAACAACCACTCAATCAACAAACGGCCCATCCAACCAACCTACCAACCACTCATTGAACCAACCACAAAATCAACCCACCACTCAACCAACAAAGCACTCAACCAAACATCCATCTACTCAACATACCATTAAACCACGAAGCAACCACTCAACCACTCAACTACTCAATCAGCCAATCAACCACACAACCAACCACTCAATCAACCAAAAACTCAACCAAACAACCACTCACACAGCCACTTAACCAACCATTCAACCAACCACTCAGTCAGCAAACCAACCACTCAACCAACCACTCAATAAGACACTCAAACAACCAATCAGCCAACCAACCAACCACTCAACCAACCACTCAGCCAACCAACCATGCACTCAATTAATCAACCAGCGAACCATTCACTCAATTAATCAACCAGTTAATCACTCAACCAGCCAACCACTCAAGTAGCAAACCACTCAACGAACCACTCAATCTGCCACTCAAACAATCAACCACTTAATTAACCACTCAATCAATTAACCACTCAACCAACCAACCACACAACCAACCAACCAACCAACCATCAACCAACGAACCAACCAATCACTCAACTAACCACCCACTCAACCAACCACTCAACCAACCACTCAAACAACTAACCAACCAACTACTCAACCAATCAACCACCCACCCACCTACCCAACCACCCATCTAACCACCCATCAATCACCCACCCAACCAACCAGCAAACCAAGCAAACAACCAACCAACCATTCAACATCCGCTCAACTTCCCAACCAAAAATTAACCAACTACTCAACCAACTAACACTCACAAAAAGCGAGATGAAATAAAGATTATAATATGTCATAACTGGCGATATTCTGATTGGTACAAGACAAAACAGGAAGCGATCAGGAATGAGCAATATAAATTGATATTGACAGCACAGGAAAGCAAATGAACGTGTGCAATATCGGATATGAAATTCTTGCCTATGGTGAATAACGTAACAAGGACAGACAGGGTAAGAAATTATGATATCGAAAACACGCTGGCGTAATACCAGTGTTAGATTTCGTTAGAAAACAGCAAGTAAATTGGTTTTGGCCCGTGTATCATGGCTGAAAATAGACGGTGCTCCTTGGAAGAAATGGCAGTTGGATACAAGGAAAAAAAATATAAATGAATGAATCACAGCCACCTGACAAGATGGAAGCAACAGCCGAACTTGAGTACCAAATATGGTGGTGCGTGACGCACACAGTAGATAACTCTCGTCCTATTTAGATACAGGGATGGAGGTACAAAAGAAAATCACTGGAAGTTAAAAGAAGACGAAAACAAGAGGAAGAGGAAGAAAAGCCGGAGGACGAGGGGTGGAGGAAGAGGAGACAGAAGATTGAGAAAGAGAAGAAAAAGGTGGTGAAAGGGAAGAAAACGAAATGAAGGAGAAAGAGGCAGGAAGAGAAATAGAAAGAAAAAGATTGGAATTAGAAAGAGGAAGAGAACGAGAAAGAGGTGAAGGAAGAGGAAGAGAAAGAGGACGAGAAAATGATAGAGAAAGAGAAACGGGGAAATTCTAACACATGATCATCGTACCGGCGCACAGTAACACTTGTTTGAGGAAATTCTAACACATGATCATCGTACCGGCGCACAGTAAAACTTGTTTGAGGACTCTCTTCATATGCTGACGCTGAGAGTGAGAAAATAAATGACAGCAACGGAAAGCAGAAAAAGAAGAAATAAACAATGAAGACGTGGTACAAGAAGCAGCGACAGCAACAGCAAGGGGATGAGAAGGAGACAAAGAGGAAGTGGACGAGAAGGAAGACTTGGATTATAAGTGGTAAAAATGGGTAGGAGGAGCAGCAGCAGACGAAAGGAATTAGACAGAGGAGGAGAAGGAGAAGGATGAGAAGGAGGAGGATGATAAAAGGGAGAAGAAGACGAAAAATGACAAACAGCATGACAGGAACTGCAGAAGAATAAGAAGAGGGGTCGCGGAGGAGGGGGAGGTAAAGGAGTTAGTTAATTAGCTCCATACCCTTTACGTGAAGTAGCAGTCAACCTCAGAATTATTTGGCTGTTTGTGATTTCTTGGCAAGTGTACGTTCAGTAGTTTGCCATTGCATTCTAAACGGCCGGAACTCACATCATTATATGAAAATGAACGCAAGTCGGTCTGCTGCCTAATCGGTCGTAACTGGAATCGTACCAACTTCGCCACAGAGCCGGAATGGAGGAGGAGCAAAAACATGGAATAAGATTAAGACAAGGAATAAGAGGAAGATAAGGAGGAGGAAGAAGATGAAGAGGAAGAGGAAAAAGAAAATGTGAATTCGAAAATATGACCACCAAACTGGCAAGCACGTTTGCTAGCTACTGCACGACCACGACTCCCTGTGCTACATCACGTAAATATGTAGCAAATCCCACTAATATTTCCAGCCATCAAACTCCTTGTCTTGGAACTGGTAGGGTCCCACCGAACATTGTTTGAGAATCACCGTCAACAAACGCCTACACAAGAACATCGTGTTAACAGAAGTAACCGAAAGTAATCATGTGATGTCAGTGGTTAGTCAATACTAAACAAATCAAGACAAACATGACAACTTCGGTGTTTCGCCGTCACAATGTCTTTATGGTAAGCTACTTATTGTAATGTTTCATCGCGGAAAGGTCTAAAAATGTGACTTAGACTCAACATCCTTCTGAAATCTAGAACAATAAATTCACAAATATTGATCGGTACAAACGGGGGTAGCGGGAAAGAGTGTACATTACAGCACACATTATGCAATGTAAAAATAGGGTTTAAAAAGCAAAGTGATAGACTTCATTGCGCCCGGTTGCATCCAATAGGGCTCAGTCTCTTACCGCTGGGCTGCCTTTCGAAAGCGTCGCACAAAGCACCAACTCCGTAGCTCAAACGACGACTCTCAGAAGGCTTCGAGAAAAACTGCACTCCCGAACCGAACGACATAGGCCAGAATCTTAGGAGCTCAAGGCATGAGAGTGCCACTTCGCCACGGAGCTTCCCACATTAGATAATACAGAAATGTAAAACTATGGTGGCCTCACCTTGATTCGAATGTGCCGCGACAACTATGTATGTTGGTGTTGACTGCGACGTTCTTTAGAGGATATCCAACTAACTACATTGCCAAGTGTGTCCTGTACTATTTACTAAATTCCTTATACTTCTATTAGTTTCGATCAATGCCTGTTTATATATTTATCTTGCTATTTTAGTGTTACAGAAGATTATTAACAATTAATCCTAATAGATGGTTTTCCTTGTAGACATATTTGTCTATTGTTTTGTTCTTGTTGTTCCGTTGATAAAGATGTCGCTCGAAACGTTTGCCTGTATGTGTGTGCTTTTCCATCCCACATCCACAACATGAATCTTTATTTAGCCTAACCTTGCCTTCTGGTGTGTAGCTTGGTTGCGTCATATTCCTGCTTGTTCTGTGTATCCTTGAAGCTGTCTGTCTTTTGTTTCTTGGTCTTTTGATTGTTCTTTATTGAAATATTTTTATGCTCTTATCGGCATAATCAGGTTTCGTTCAATAGTATCATCTGTTGCTTCGTGATGTACTTCATACCCAGATGTTTTGCCTATCATGTGTTTGATGTCGACTTTTGGCTTTCTGCCTGTTCGTGAAACCTCAGCGGCTGTTAGAAGCATTATATGGCTTTGTCTCTGTTGGGATGGTGGATTTGCACACTTTTATATTATTTTTTAACTGATTCAGTGCCAATCAAAAAGTAGGATTGGACCAACCATGGTATACAATCAAATGAACAAGTATTATAATGTACATTTCCGTTTATTAAACATTGAAATTGTGGAAGATGCCGTGAAACAAAACAAATAACACGATTATCCTAGTACGGTGATACATCGCCCTTCTGACCAAATGGGAGATCACATTAGGCGATAAATTATTCTTTATCACTGAATCGGTTTTAATACGCGTTACAATGTGTATGTGGTGATGCGTCGGTCTACAGCCAATGTATGTACAATGTGTATTGTTTGTGACTGTGAGGTTTTGGAAAATATTGCCCTTCCAAGTTTTGTATTTACCTTTTATGTTGCATGAACTTCACAGAGGGTGAATACAAAACTTGGAACGGCAATATTTGCAAACACCCCACAGTCATTACACACCTACACCCTGTGAAGCCTATACACCCTATAAAATAACCCTATAAAACGTTTTACATTTGTGACAGCCGAAATTAATACTACGAGTCCAACTAACTCATCCTCTTTCTCTTTTCTCAGTCATCGACATTACCTTCTCCTTCTCCTTGCCAGCTTCTTGGAGAGGACAATGTGCCTGAGAGTCCTATAATGGACTCTTCCCTGGCAAACGTCACATCTTCCTCTAACTTCTAATAGAAACGCTGGAAGAAAAGCACATAAATCACGACAAAATTGTATGCTGTCATCATGCCTATGATTTACGAGGATATTAACTCTTACAGACTCCGAAGTTGCAATTTGGAAGCCTTCGTGACAGGAGGCTACGGTTCTTGACCAGTAATGTTTTACAAGTTGTGTGGTTTCTGCGAGTCCTAATTATATTTTATGGAGCAGGAATGGCATGGTATTCAGTGCGCTGGCTGATCTATACAGTTGTCTGGGTCGTATCCTCAATGTCAAGATCTCTGTATGGATCAGCAGAGTTTGAGGATCAACACAGTTGTCTGGGTCGTATCCTCAATGTCAAGATCTCTGTATGGATCAGCAGAGTTTGAGGATCAACACAGTTGTCTGGGTCGTATCCTCAATGTCAAGATCTCTGTATGGATCAGCAGAGTTTGAGGATCTATACAGTTAGTTGTCTGGATCGTATCCTCAATGTCAAGATCTCTGTATGGATCAGCAGAGTTTGAGGATCAACACAGTTGTCTGGGTCGTATCCTCAATGTCAAGATCTCTGTATGGATCAGCAGAGTTTGAGGATCAACACAGTTGTCTGGGTCGTATCCTCAATGTCAAGATCTCTGTATGGATCAGCAGAGTTTGAGGATCAACACAGTTGTCTGGGTCGTATCCTCAATGTCAAGATCTCTGTATGGATCAGCAGAGTTTGAGGATCAACACAGTTGTCTGGGTGGTATCCTCAATGTCAAGATCTCTGTATGGATCAGCAGAGTTTGAGGATCTATACAGTTAGTTGTCTGGGTCGTATCCTCAATGTCAAGATCTCTGTATGGATCAGCAGAGTTTGAGGATCGACACAGTTGTCTGGGTGGTATCCTCAATGTCAAGATCTCTGTATGGATCAGCAGAGTTTGAGGATCTATACAGTTAGTTGTCTGGGTCGTATCCTCAATGTCAAGATCTCTGTATGGATCAGCAGAGTTTGAGGATCTATACAGTTGTCTGGGTCGTATCCTCAATGTCAAGATCTCTGTATGGATCAGCAGAGTTTGAGGATCTATACAGTTGTCTGGGTCGTATCCTCAATGTCAAGATCTCTGTATGGATCAGCAGAGTTTGAGGATCTATACAGTTAGTTGTCTGGGTCGTATCCTCAATGTCAAGATCTCTGTATGGATCAGCAGAGTTTGAGGATCGACACAGTTGTCTGGGTGGTATCCTCAATGTCAAGATCTCTGTATGGATCAGCAGAGTTTGAGGATCTATACAGTTAGTTGTCTGGGTCGTATCCTCAATGTCAAGATCTCTGTATGGATCAGCAGAGTTTGAGGATCTATACAGTTGTCTGGGTCGTATCCTCAATGTCAAGATCTCTGTATGGATCAGCAGAGTTTGAGGATCTATACAGTTAGTTGTCTGGGTCGTATCCTCAATGTCAAGATCTCTGTATGGATCAGCAGAGTTTGAGGATCGACCCAGCCTTGTCCGGATTGTTTTTTTTTTCGCTCACTGTGAACATAGTAGTCCATACAGAGCTACTACGTCTAGTGCCCTGCACTGATTTCTATCTATATTATCCTTGTTTCTTTTTTATCTGCCTCGCATCTTCCATTGGAGCATAGGCCATCAACAAACTCACGCACGTCCTTTGTAGACCTGTTCATGATTGGTTAGAGCTTGCAGCTAAGCTTTAATACCGTATCGGGTGGTCAGTCTCACACCAACATTTCTTAGTCGACTCTTACCATTCATTCATTTTGTGCCATGCCGATAAGGGTGGGTGGTCATGTTTCGCTATCTCACACGATCACCACAATCGTGGATAATCTCTTTGTTCTTATTTCGACCAAGCCATGTGGTCAAGACATCCAGATATTTACTTCCCTGCCTTCCCCTAGTTCTTTTCCCCTCAATATTGCCAGTTGTCGCCAAGTTCTCTAATCTATTTCTTCTCATAACACGCCCAAAATACGCTGACTGCTCTTACCATATGCATAGTAGTTTACAATGCTACTATTCTTCTCTTCCCATATAGACTCCGGACAACACTTAGAAGAAATTGCCCACGTATTTAACGCATAAAGGTTGTAATTCGCAAAGAAATAAAACCACAACTTCATCATGCAAGACAGTGAAGTGTTAGTGGCATAAAACCAAACCTACCGTGAAAGGACAAAACTGGTAAATAGTTGTTAGAAATCTGACATCCCCAGAAGCTACATTACAACCTGTAGTTGGCGGTTAAGGAGGAAATCAATAGTATCAGATGCTGGTTGGAAAATTCAAGGTTCCGTGTTTTCATGGCGTGATAAATGGTGAAGGCTGGATTTGATGTCCCTTGTTAGTGGTGCCATTTGCTGTCAGCGATAGTGCCTTATTTAGTAATAGCGTGGTATTTAAATAAATGGAGTTTATACTGTTTCAAATAACAGTGGTATTAAATAAATACAGTTTATACTGTGTCAGGTAATTGTGGTATTTAAATAAATGCAGTTTATCCATCCATCATGTGCCATGCCGATAAGCATGGGCGGTCATGTCCTGCCATCTCTCAATATCACCAGAGTCGTGGATCAGCTTCGTGTTCCTGTCTCGACTATGCCACGTGGCCAAGCCATCCAGGTATTTACTTCTCAGTTTTCCCCTTGATCTCTTCCCTTCGATTTTGCCAGTTGTCACCAAGTTCTCCAAGTCATTTCTTCTCATAACATGCCCAAACAATTTTGACTGTCTACATCTAATGTCTCTAATCAGTTTACGATCTTCCTTTGTTTCTTGAAGGACTTGTTCATTGGTTTTTCTGTCTGTCCATGATATTCTTTGCATATTCCTCAGAAACCACATTTCCACAGCCATCAGATGTTTTGCAGCTCGACTGCTCATTGTCCACGCTTCACATCCATACAAAAGTACAGGTTCTATGTAGCATTTCAACACTCTTTTTCTCGTTTAAATTGATGTCATTTGATTGGTCAGTATGTTTTTCATCTTGCAAAAGGCTACCTTCGCAATGGCAATTCTTGTTCTAATCTCTTCAAGGCATATCCCAGCAGATGTTATGACTGTTCTGAGATAACTGAACCGATTCACTTGCTTAAGAATATGCTCATTTACTGGTATATCACAGTGGAGTATTTCCTTCTTCCCAGTGACGACCATAATATGTCTCCTGACTATTCAGTTCTAACCCTAGTTGTTCACTGTGTGCAACAACCGCATCTACTAAATGCTGCAGGTCCTGTTCATTGTCTACAATCATCTGCATATCTAATGTTACTGATGTATCGTTCCCCAGTTGTGGGATGTACGTAAATGCAGTTTGTGCTGTCCGAGTAATTTAGGTATGTAAATAAATGCAATTTGTACTGTCTAGAAACACATGGTATTTAAATAGATGCAATTTGTTATGTCTGGATAAATGTGGTATGGAAACTAATGCAATGTGTACTATGTTAGAAAATTGTGGTATTTAAATAAATGCAATTTGTGCTGTCCAGATAAATATGTTATTTAAATAATTGCAACTTTACTTTTTAGATAAATGTGGTATTTAAATTAATGCAATGTGTACTATGTCAGATAGTGTAGGAAGTTAAAATAAATGCGATCTTTGTTGTCACGGATAATTCGATGAATCCATTATACCATTCCGCTACCACTTTCAACCTCGGAAGAGAAGTTATATTAGGGTCCACCCTAGGCTCAGATTGATAATCCTGTGACCGAGTCAGCCACAGATAGGATATTAATTTCAATATGATATTTAAATAAATGCCATTTGTACTGTCTAGATAAATGTAGTATTTAAATAAATGCAATTTTGTACTATGTCAGAAAATTGTGGAATTTCAATAAATACAGTATGTATTGTATAGATAAATATAGATAGATAGAATAAATGCAACCTGTACTGTCTAGATAAATGTTTAAATAAATGCAACGTGAATTGTCTAGACAAATGTGGTATTTAAATAAGTGCAACTTGTACTGTCCAGATAATTGTAATCTTTAAATAAATTCATATTATACTATTGTCTACTATTGTGTTATTTAAATAAATGCACACTTTTACTGTATCATATATTGTGCCTTTGCTGTGTCGGTATCGGAGGTATTTGGTGATGCACTAGTTATGTGTCTCTACCATACGGTTTCGGGATTTACTAGCATGTTGTTTCAGCGATCAGCTCTAGATATTGTTCCCTTTAGAAATTTTAATGGAATTGTAATATAATGGATCCCCCCTCCCCCAATTACAACATATCATGAAATGAAATGAAACAGACTGACAGACTGGCAAAGAAAGGTGGAAGTTTGCTTCAGTGTGATATAGACATAACCCTTTCACGAGGCCAGTAAATGTAATATAAGCACATCTAGAGCCAAGTGGGAATTTGAGCAACCTGGCCACCAAAAAAGATGTTGCATATTACCAACTCAACGGAAAAGAACAAATTACGATTTTCAGGCTCCGGACAGAACACAACAGGCTGAAATAACACATGTGTCATAAACTAAAGATAGGAGATACAGATGAATGTTACTGTGGAACTGGTAAAATGACAGCTAAACATTTGGTTCAGAAGTTTCGGAACAGAGAAAAGTATTTTGGCCTACACCCGCTCCATTTGAGGCCACACTTTATGGAGACAGTCAACAAGATTGAACTAACTGCTGCTTTCCTTGGATATATTCATGTTAATGTTTACGATGAAGTTCTGATTATTCCAGGAAGATCTTCAGATAGGTATTAGATTTAGAGATGGATTAGGATTTATGTATTGGCCACAATATCCGAAGATAGAATGGCAAAGTTGTCTTAGCTACACATTTTGGAGATAGAAAGAGATACTGTCTCAGCCAAATGATCTAACACTAGACTAGCATACCTGTCTCAGCCACACGATCAGGAGATATTTTAGCCATGCTGTCTCATCCACACGATCTGGGGATATGTTGGTGATGCTGTCTCATCCACACAAAATGGGGATATTTTAGCGATGCTGTCTCATCCACACAATATTGTGATATTTTAGCGATGCTGTCTCATCCACACAATATGGTGATATTTTAGCGATGCTGTCTCATCCACACAATATGGTGATATTTTAGCGATTCTGTCTCATCCACACAATATGAGGATATTTTAGCGATGCTGTCTCATCCACACAATATGCGGATATTTTAGCGATGCTGTCTCATCCACACAATATGGTGATGTTTTAGCCATGCTGTCTCGTCCACACAATATGGGGATATTTTAGCGATGCTGTCTCATCCACACAATATGGTGATATTTTAGCGATGCTGTCTCATTCACACAATATGGGGATATTTTAGCGATGCTGTCTCATCCACACAATATGGTGATATTTTAGCGATGCTGTCTCATCCACACAATATGAGGATATCTTAGCGATGCTGTCTCATCCACACTATATGCGGATATTTTAGCGATGCTGTCTCATCCACACAATATGGTGATGTTTTAGCGATGCTGTCTCATCCACGCGATCTAGGTATAGCTTAGCTATGCTGTCTCAATCACAAGATCTGGAAATAGTTTATCGAGGCTAACCTGAAAACCTAGTGACAACAAACAGTATCTAAGACTGAAGAAATCGTGTGAAATGGAGAACCATGACCACAGACGCCAATCTGTATGGCACAGACGCCTATCTGTATGGCACAGACGCCAATCTGTATGGCACAGACGCCTATCTGTATGGCACAGACGCCTATCTGTATGGCACATACAGTTGATGGTAATTGAACACTAAGTGATACACAGCCAACATAAAGGTCTTGACTACACAGCTCTTCCTAACAGAGCAGAGCAACTGCATAGCAGGGATAACAGAAATAAGAAGAACGAAGGATTTGCAGCACTGCTTAAACAACGCAGCGGCGTGAAGCTGGAGGAGACACAACCCAAACTGTCTTGCGGCGGCTCCAATCGAGACGCGAGGAAACCAGATAACTTCTTGCACCTAACTGCAAAATATTTTCACACCCAGAACTCAGGAACAACAAACATACGGCAGTCTGGTTTGCTAAATAACAGCTAAAGTGTTATTGTCTTTTCTTTCTGCTCTCGACCTGTTGCACTTAATGGGGTATCTATCACAGCCTTATTTGATAACCGGCTGGCTCTTTGCCAGTCGCCAATATGCCTCAGTACTGACGCCACTATAGAGATCTGTGGATTTCTGCGTGCTACGCAGTAGTTGGGAAGGGAGGGGGGGGGGCGCAATTTTCTTCGCCAGCATACCGAGTTCGAAACACAGCTGCGGGCGATTTGGCACTATACCGCCTTGCCATGATGTTTATACAATGGTATGAATGACGGCGGTTCAGAAAGCAATAGCAAACTACTGAACGTACACTTGCCAGGAATTCACAAACAGCTTAAAGAATGCTGGGGTTGACTGCGACGTCCTGTAAAGGATATGCAACTAACTAACCGCGGTAGTACTGCAAGGAATAGGTGCTGTATATTCCTCTATAGGCAAGGTGAGCCCCATACAATATCAAGACCTGAACATATTGGCAGCTTCCGTCGTTGAAATATCGAGATATTAACATTACGCACACACGTGTATGTGTGTGTATGTCCGTGTGTGTGTGTGTGTGTGTGTGTGTGTCCGTGTGTCCGTGTGTGTGTGTGTATGTGTGTGTGTGTTTGTGTGTGTGTGTGTTTTGTGGCCGGATATCGTCTCTCTCTAGAGCGAAATAATAATGAAAGCGATCAAATAGAGGCAAGGAATTCGATTTGGAGTTTATTATGTAAACAATCTACATCATGCAGATGACACAATATATGTGTGTGTGTGTGTGTGTGTGTGTGTGTGTGCTTGCGTGCGTGCGCGCGCGCTCGCGCGCGTGTGTGTGTAGAGTCATCTGCATGACGTAGATGGTTTACATAATAAACACCAACTGTAAATAAAAAACTACACATTTTAGACATTGTACAAATAGAGTGTGTAAACAAAACCACAAAAAAAAAAAAAAGGATTGTCCTTGAATATCAAGAAAACAGTAAACATTTTTGCATCAAAGAAAAAGATGACACCAGCGCGTGATATAACAATAGAAGGGTAAACAATTAACCTAACTGATGAATTCAAATACCTACGAATAATTGTAACAATAGCAAAATCAGACGTTGAATTACAAGACCTTATGAATGGTCTAACTAAACGAAATGTGTAGGGAACTGTCAAACTGTCATTTACTGCCTTGCGGTGTATGGCAGGGGGTCTTGACCTGAGGAATTAAGGCAGCCTGCCTAGTGTAGTCGCCGCGAACTGTGCAGGTTAGAGTTTTCTGTGTAGGGAACATAACATGAAAATTAGCACAAATAAAACAGAGGTAATGACTATAACCAAAGATGAAAAAACAACAACGATTCACCTAAACGAAAACCCCATGAAAGAAGTAAAAAGCTTCAAGTACCTAGGAAGTATATTATCATCAAATGGCAGATCAGAAGACTAGATCCAAAATAGATGCAAAATAGATACGAGTTGTTGATCATAGTTAATGATCTGTGATAACTGTGGCTGATCCATCATGCACTACTCAATTATGTATACATAATATATAGACCCCAGACACAGCCAATTCTAGCTGTTGCAAAGGATTGTGACAATTGACATTACAGGTAGACCCCACTATACGTCGCCCCGGTACACGTCGTTTCGCTATAACGTCGTGGTCACGTAGGAGATTAACTTCACTTTACCTCGATACGTTTCGCCATAACTTCGTTCTGAGGCTGGCGATCGGGCTGTTGATATCGGTAAAGTCCATGGTTTACCCCCCAACGACGGTAAGGACAATTCATGCAGGTGCTGACAAAATCAAAGAGGGTGCTAAAAATGTAACCCCTTTGAGTGCTTCCAAGATCACTTCCACCAGAAGTTTTCTTATGGAGATCACGGAAGCAAAATTGGCCATCTGGATTGAAGACCAGAACCAACAGAATATTCCTGTGAGCAAGATAGTTATCAATGAGAAAGCAAAGTTTGTCTATGAAGATCTAGCTAAGAAAGCGGGTGAGAGCTGTACTAATAGTGCCGATGATAGTTTTAGAGCGAGTCGTGGTTGGTTTGAGCGCTCTACAAAACGTTCACTCAAGCACAACATTCAGACAACAGATGACGCGGTGAGTGTTGATACTGAGGAAGGTGGTTACTGTGCAGCAGACATTGGATACATTTTTTGTTCAAGCACAGAAGAGCCAGGAAAAGAGACAGGAAGAGATTACAGTTTCATCCTCAGATGAAGAGACAGCATTTAATGCCTCAACGTCCCAACAACTCTACCACTCGCCCTCCAACCCACCTCTATTTCGCCAATAAATATCAACAACCATCAAAATAAACGTTACTGTGGTACACAATACACTGTATTTCATTTAATTCTATAAGAAATAGTGTTTCGCCATACATCGTTTCACTTAACGTCGCGTTTTCCAAGAACGTAACCCCGACGTTAACCGTGGCCTACCTGTATATAAAACCTGTTTGATATATGGAAGATGAGCACGGAACGTGAATGAACGAATTAAGAACAATTGGTAGCTTTGGAGATGTAGTTCCTGAGATGATTGATGCGAATGCACTGGACTGTTATATTTACTAATAATTAGTGAAAATATGAGGTTAATAAAAGCAGAATATATTACACATGTATAAGAATGAGACAAACGCCGTTTTTGATCATGTGATGAGAAAATAGGCTCGGATAGCCAACGTGACGATCGGAAAAATCAGCGATTAGAGAGGCAGAGGCAGACAAAGGCAAGATTATGCTGGATGAACTGAGACATTGTCATGGAGATTTATCAATACGACTGAACCAGAACAGGGGTTGAGATCTGTGGAGATGTATGAACGCCTATGCCAGTTGGTAAGGTCCGGGCTAATGATGATGATGATGATTAATATTAACATGATTATATATAATGTGCCGTGTCGATACACGTGTAGGGTTACAATAGCCCGTCTCGCACAATCAACAGTCTTGGATCGCGTCTTTGTTCTTGTCCCCATATATTGTTGGAAAAGCCATGCAGGTATTCAGCTGTGTGTCCTTCATTTGTATCTCCATCTTCAAGTTTGTCAGCTGACACCAAGCCTGCAAATTTATTTTTCCTCAGAACGTTTCCAGAAAATCTTGGCAACCTCTCCAATCATTCAACGGCTTTAGACCGTCTGCTAAAGGACTGTTTCGTGGCTATATTTGCCATAGTGATCTTTGTTATGCCTACACCACATCCCCTAGCAGGCGTTTTATATATATATATATATATATATATATATATATATATATATATATATATATATATATATATATATATATATATATATATATATATATATATACGACGCACGCACGCACGCACGCACGCACACGCACAATAGCCAAAGTCGTTTTAAGTAACATGAATTTTATTATCAAGTGCATGGAAGAATATGGGAAATGGAAAATCTAATTTCGGTACACAAACTGCCTCTTACGCAATACCCCATGTAGGAATAGTGAGAATATAACGATTTTGCGCCTGCGAAGATATTGCAAAATGGCGTTAACAGTTTTTGTTGTGGTCAACGGGTGTGAAACCTTGTGTAATCGATAGAAGAATGATGGTTTATTGTGCAGAACTGACCAGTGTGGATCATTATAAACAGAGAGCAGGAGGTAGTAGATGTGGTGGAAACACCTGTTGTCTTCAGCTAAGAAAGAAGTAAAGACGCAGGAATCCGCTAAGAAAGTCATTAGGGCCATCATTTGGAATATCAAAGGCCCTATATTGATGCATTTCAAGGAAATGATGGAAACTCTGACTAGAGCTCAATACAGTGACATGCTAGTGAATAAACTGAAGCTGCGATATGAGCGAAACGCAGAGTACTTCTCTCAAATGGAATATTGTTACTGCACGACAACACCTACCCTCATACAACTGACTATGCAGTGATTAGATTGCGTGTTCTGAAATTTGAGGTAAGTCAGCAATCAATCAGTGTTTGGCGCCATCGGACTTTCACGTGTTTGGACCTTACAAGACTACATGAAGGGTCAGAGGTTTTCAAATGACAACGAGGCAATGAAGGCAGTGGAAAATTGGTTTGAGGTCACAACTAAAAGCCGTTATTCTAGAAATCATCAACCAGCTAGTGGACGGGTGTTTCACGTGGGCTGCCACAGAACACACACGCGCGCGCGCGCGCGCGCGCGCAATTTATAATGCTCACTATTGTAAAACAAAAATGTTACGTATAAAATTTATGTTACTTAATGACTTCCCCTTGTTGATGTATGTATGTATATATGTATATAAATGCCCAAGATGATTTTCGTATCTAAATGTACATGATGTTTGCTGTATATAAATGTACATGCTGTTTGCTATATCTAAATTCCCATACGTATGATTAAATATATTGTTAAGCTAGTTGGAAAATGCCGCTCTCTCTGGCTGAGGGGTTACAACACTTTCTCCGTAATCCCGTTTGTCACGCAGAGTCTCGTAGCGGGAGCGAGCTGGGAGCGGTTCGTCCCCCGCTGGTGATTTGCGGGACACTGAGCCGGCCGCTCAGAAAGCAATGGCAAACTACTGAGCGTAATCTTGCCAAGAAATCAACAGACAGCTGAAAGATGCTGCTGTTGACAGCGATGTCCTGTAAAGGATATGCGAATAAACAAAAACAAAAAAAGTTGGAAAATGGAGTATTGATTTAAAGATAAGAAATAATAAACTTTTTTCCAGTTCCAATTTTTTTATAACGCACAAAACCATCTGCTGTTTAATATTTGAAAGTGTACTTTTCTTGCCTTTGTGAATATATTCACATGCTTATATGTTTAAGATTCTGCATGGTTATTGCTGAGAGGAAAAGCCACAAACTGCATCTGATAACGTTTATAATTTTACTTGGTTATTGCTGTGACGCAAAGCTACAAACCACATCTGACAATGTTTATATTTCGTTCTTTTAGAAACACTAACACTCATTGTAAAAATATTTTCGCTAAAACAACACAGACTCTTTAAACTGGATCAAGCAACATGACAGTTGAACAAAGCAAGTTAACCCTATGTAAATATAAGACAACTGGGAGTAGGGCAGTGTACAGACAACCAGAGGTTAAAATGGAAGCTTTCACAATATAGTGATGTAGAGAAAAAGAAAAAAAAACACGTTGACAGGTGAATAAATCAAACAAAATAGTATTACAAACTCTGGGATTTAAGAAAACATGAACGAACTAGATCAAAGTCAGATCACGAAGAGCACCTTAAAAGTTTTGTCTGTTTGCGTGTGCATGAATATATTCTGAAAATGTAAAGAACAAATTCTCATGTTTCTATGTAGTGACATCTGCGTTCAATGCAAGTCCCACAGCGCCAATGAAGTGCTTAGATTCTCCTAGAAAACAAAAATTTCTCGTATTCGCAAGTAACAACTCATACACTACCTGTTGCACGTCTTCATCAGACCGAAAAGTTTCAAAACTTCCTACTCCACTCATACATTTGCTGGATTGATAGGCTTGCATCACCATACTGGACCTTCATTCACCTATGAATTTCTATAAGTTTCACCCCTTCACTGATCTAAAAGACGGATAATAGACCGTTGCTCCTCTTTGGTACATGTCAAAGTAGGACGGTCATGTTTCAAGTGTCTTTATGACGTCACCGTTTTCGTCTGCATCGTGATGTCACGTGGTGAACACTCTTGACACCCTTAACAACAATACTGACAGGTTACAGAACAATAGCATGGTTATTGTAATCTCTATCACACTTTTAAGGTTTTCATTTGAAGCCCCATAGTACTTCGTCCAAACAATAAAACATTTCCTTGTTAAAAGACATTAAAAGGGAGTTTAAATGCAATATAACCCACTCCATTGCACCGTGTTATATCCCGTATGGTTTGGTCTCCTTCCGTGGAGTCACCTGCCGAAAGTGCATCGCACAGAGCACGAACTCCGTAGATCCAGCAATGACCCCCTGGAGTCCGAGAGAAAATTGTACGCGTGAACCTAATGACGAAGTCCAGAAACGAACCCGGGACCTCCAAAGAACGAGGCAGTAGATTCATGTCCAGACAAACCGCCATTTCGATTACGAGTACAGTTTTTTCTGAGATTCCAGGGGGTCATGTTACAAGATATTCTGGAAGGAAAACGAAGAACATGGGTGCAAGAGAAGGACACAGTACTCGGGAATGGACAACATCAAGAGACGGATTGAAAGAAGCCTGTTGAATGCACGACGGAGACTCGGAACATACATTGGCACCTTGCTGTCTTGACAGACGATAGTTTGTTCTTTAAAAAGGCATACTAACTTTTACCTATGACGGTAGCGAATGTGACTGATAAGGCCAATTTGCGCTGTAAATGTCCGTTCACAGTGGGTGCATGTGAACACGTGGTCATTTCCATCATCATGCACCATCTTACGTCTCACACGCTCGGTGTGTGACTTATCTGCAATAATTTTCTCCTTTGTCTTTATTCCATTTCTGATGTTTGCCCTCTATGCAACACTTTCAGCGTCGACTTGCTCCCAATGTGCATTATCAAATGCCTGTATCAATCATGTCCCGCTTACTCACATCTTTGTATCGTAGTAGAGGCCGACCCTGAGATCTCTTACCCATCTGTAATTCACCAAAAAAGATGTCCTTTGGTATTCTACCATCATCCATCCTCCTTAGATGTCCTATCCATCTAAGTCTACGAAGACTGAGACATTTCTCGGGACATAGGGTGTTGGAAACTCACTGTAGCCGATCTTCAATGCGGTGATGGCATGTAATGATACTGGTGATTCGTAGAACAAGTATCCTTACAACAAGGTAGTAAACTGACACAATCGACCAATGCACTAAACAAAGCGAACCAAACTGCAACGCTAAACCACCAAAATCTACACCACTGACATTTCTATTAGCAATCTCGCTTTCTGGGATCGGCAACCTAATTTCTGGACAATTACTCACTTTATACGCTCCCTTTTCTTCTGTTTTCATTAGCCTTTCATTTCATTATTGCCAATAATGGATCCTTGTGCCAGATGGGACACATTCCTTAATTCTCACTAAATTCTGTGGTTTGGGATTTGGCTTTCAGCGGGTAAAGCTTTGTTGTCAAGGGAATTCCCGCTTCAAGAACTATCGGAACGAGCAAGCAGATTGTTCGTATGTAGCTAGAGCTTCTGAGGATGTTATTTATGGAAAATGCTCCTCCATGTAGGATATTCGCCTTTATATTATTGCCATTGAATATTATTATTTAATTGGCGTTATTGTTAAATGGTTTGTTGTCTGTCTTCGGCTGATTATTGCTCATGTATTATTTCCAAATTATTGTCAAGGAATTTAAAAATTAACTCTTTCGTTTTCTGAATATTTTTATCAGAAGGGAAATAATTATTGTTAAGGTTATAACAATGTATGTGTATATGATTTTGTCATTTAGTTGCATCTCCATGAAATTACTGTTGTATTCAGTGTAAGGGAAAAAGTTAGTTGCATATCCTTTACAGGACGTAACTGTCAAACGTTTTATGACTGTTTGTGATTTCTTGGCAAGTTTACGTTTAATAGTTTATCGTTGCATTATGAACGGACCAGCACGCATACCTTTATATGAAAATCAACCAAATGTAGGGTTGCCAGACGTCCGGCAAAGAGAGGACATGTCCTCCTTTTTAGCCTAATGTCCTCCGTCCGGCAGGCAAAGCTAAAAACCTTTAAATTGTCCGGCTTTTTAAATATTTTATGTTATCATTTTTTATGTTTTGTTGTTACAGCTTACAATGTATCAACACTCTCTTTATTAATACCCATTTTTTTTTTAAATCATATCCTTTACAGGACCTCGCTGTCAACACCAGCATCTTTCAGCTGTATGTTGATTTCTTGGCAAGATTACGCTCAGTAGTTTGCCATTGCTTTCTGAGCGGCCGGCTCAGTGTCCCGCAAGTCACCAGCGGGGGACGAACCGCTCCCAGCTCGCTCCCGCAACGAGACTTTGCGTGACAAACAGGATTACGGAGAAAGTGTTGTAACCCCACAGCCAGAGAGACATTAATACCCATTGCTTAATAATATTCATTTAATTTTCCTATTTATACCAAATATGAAACACCAATTATTTGTATAATTTGAACCTAACTGTTGCTCTATTCGGCAACCCTAACAATGCTGTAGTCACTGTGGTCAAAATGTTAATGTTATTTCCGGTTCCGGTAGCAGAGACGCCACTTAAAATTGTTCTTTTAATTTGTAATTTTTGCCTCTATGTTTATGAAAATGGCTTATACAAAGAGAAAATGCAAATTCTCGAACACTATGAAAAAAAGTTTCCATGCTTCGTTGAAGGACGCAACGAGAATGAGGCAAAGTGTACGATTTTCGATAGTTACTTGTCCGTTGCCAACAAAGGAACTACTGACTTGGAGCGCCATGTTGACAGTGAGAGACATAGAAACCTAATCAAAGTGTCCGCGTCATCCAGCACATTGACGTTTTTATTTTCAGCTTAAGTACTCAAATGTGTTGCTGAAAGCGTATGCGGCTGAATCAACTTTGGCATTTCATACAGTTTGTCATCATCAGTCTTACAACTCAATGACCTGCACAGCTGGTTTGATGCACACATTATTTGAAGATTCAGAAATTGCTAAAAATATTGCTTGTGCAAAAACAAAGACTGAAGCAATAATAAACCAGGTGATTGGCCCCCAACACTGTTGATGAATTGGATACAGGCATTGATAATGCACATTGGGAGCAAGTTGCCGCTGAACGAGTTGCATGGAGGGCAAACATCAGAAAAGGAATAAAGACAAAGGAGAAAATTATTGCAGATAAGTCACACACCGAGCGTGTGAGACGTAAGATGGTGCATGATGGTGGAAATGACCACGTGTTCGCATGCACCCACTGTGAACGAACATTTACAACGCGAATTGGCTTTATCAGTCACATTCGCTACCGCCATAGGTAAAAGTTATTTTGCCTTTTTAAAACACACTCTATCGTCTGTCAAGACGGCAAGATGCCAATGTATATATATATATACTATGCGGCTGAACAAACGAAAGACGTATACACTTTTGAATATTTTATTATTTTTTTTTTTAATTATTCATGGAACAAAGCAATCATGAATGTTAAAGATAAACTACCAAAAGAAGACAAAAACACTTGTCTTATAACAGTATTATTACACTGAACACAACGCAGGTAGCCCAAATACGAGAGAACAGAATCGACACGGCAAAGTTATGAACCAAAGTACAGTAAGGTTTCATTAGCAAAAATCCTGTATAGGTTCCAGTGATTTTGTGGTCACTTAGTTACATGAACTAACAACCAATCGACCATTCGATTATAATAATCTTCATCAGAAATACCACAAATAGATCTAAGGAAAAAACATGAAACTAGACAATGTAAATCTCTGTGTCGAAGGCGTTACGGACGCGACTCGTAATCCCGTATACCCGGGTTCGAAACACAGCGGTGTTGGGGTTTTCGAAAAAGGTATAGGAGCCGGTAGTTCAGAAAGCAATGGAAAACTACTGAACGTAAAACTTGCCCAGGAATCACGAACAGCCAAAATTCTGGGGTTGACTGCTACGTCCTGTGAAGGACATGCAACTAAATTTCAATTTTAATCAGAAATTTTAATAGAAACAGGAAAAGTATATCTCTGCTCTAAGAGCTTCGTGAGTGTGAGACCAGGTCCTGACCTTCTGATTCCAGCCTCCCTCGTTCAGACAGGACAGACTAAAAACGATGTTTTAATTTCGCGTGATATCCTTTATTGCAGGTATCAAATCGTTTTATGAAAGTAATGGTTCCCCAGAGTGCAAGTATCACATATTCACCAAGGTGGGAATTTCAAGCCTCTTAGTGCTAATATGTTTCGTTGTAGTGCAAGTTTCACATCGCGTGTTGCAAGTATGCATTTCCCTCACTGCAAGTATCAAGCCTCATAGTGCACCCCCCACGCCCGCCCACCCCCTCCCCCGGTGAAAGTATCACATCTCTTGGTGTAAGCATTGATTCCACTCACTGCAAGTGTCCATTATCTTAGTGCAAGCATTGATTCCTCTCCTTGCAGGTGTCACACTATTCGTACAAGCATTGATTCCCCTCACTGCAAGTACCATATCTCTTAGTGCAAACATTAATTCGTCTTCACTGCAAGTACCACATCTCTTAATGCAAGCATTGATTCCTCTTCACTGCTAGTACCACAACTATTGGTGCAAACATTAATTCTTCTTCATTGCAAGTACCACATCTCTTGGTGCAATCATGAATTCCTCTTCACTGCAAGTATCATCCTTCTTGGCGCAAGCACTGATTCCCTCACTGCAAGTATCACATCTCTTGGTGCAGGCATTAATCACCTCACTGCAAGTGCCTCATCTCTTGATGCAATCATTAATTCCTCTTCACTGCAAGTATCATCCTTCTTGGCGCAAGCACTGATTCCCTCACTGCAAGTACCACATCTCTTTGTGCAAACATAAATTCCTCTTCACGGCAAATATCACATATCTTGGTGCAAACGTTAATTCCTCTTCACTGCAATTATCACACCTCTTAGTGCAAGCATTGATTCATTTCACTGCAAGTAGCACATCTCGTGGTGCAAACACTGATTCCCAAAATGTAAATATCACCTATCTTGGTGCCAGTTATGATTCCCGTCACTACAATTATCACACCTCTTGGTGCAAGTTATGATTACCTTCACTGCAAATATCAAACCTCTTGGTGCAAGTTATGATTCCGCTCACTGCAAGAATCACATCTCTTGGTGCAAGTTATGATTCCTCTCACTGCAAGAATCACATCTCTGGGTTCGAAGTCAACCGAAGGCGATTTGTGAGCAGATCGCTTTGCATTGAGTTACATGCCGTTCAGAAAACAATGGCAAACTCATGCACGTAACATTGTCTTGTGTATCAAAAACAACAAATACATGTTGGGTTTGCTTGAAACGTCCCGTAAAAGGCAGACAACTAACTTTCTTTATTGTTTTGGATCTCTCTACTGCCCAGATGACACTCTGCATTCAGCGATAACACTACACTTCAATAGCTTCAAATTCCTTTCCATCCTTCATCATATTATTACAGGACTCTGAGGAAAGGCCAGGCGGAAACATAATCAGACTGCTACTATATTTATAGTACCATTAGTAATGGGGCTTTTCACTAGATTTTGAAGATGAGGACGGAGCACGTATAGTAATGTCCCGAGTCTTGTCATGTCGGTCGTTGACTCAACTCTTAATATGAGAGTCAATGTTTCAGTATACTACAGCCTGGAACAGACAGACTTGGGTGGTTGCATTTTGGTTATTATGCATGAGGTTGGCTGGGTGTTAACTCTGAAATCCTATTCTTTCGCGTCCAGGTCGTTAGGGTATTGAAATGGGCTTCCATCTATCGGAGTCAGGTTTGTCTTGAGACTTTCCTCCCGAAGCCGTGCAAAAGTAGTACAAGTATGGACGCTATTGAAGTAGCTGACGAAGCTGATATCCAAGCTCAGTGTAAGGTGGCTGCTGTAATTTCACGTGTGAGACGAATGATTAAGAATGAGACGCACATTAAGATGTTATCAGGTCATGATTTTGGGTTGGAAATTCTGACTGACAAAGTAGGCCTAGGTTGGTAGACATTGCCATTGACAGAGTTTGCCTAGGTTGGTAGACACTGTGATTGACAGAGTAGGCCTAGGTTGGTAGACATTGTGATTGACAGAGTAGGCCTAGGTTGGTAGACATTGTGATTGACAGAGTAGGCCTAGGTTGGTAGACATTGTGATTGACAGAGTTTGCCTAGGTTGGTAGACATTGTGATTGACAGAGTAGGCCTAGGTTGGTAGACATTGTGATTGACAGAGTAGGCCTAGGTTGGTAGATATTGTGATTGACAGAGTAGGCCTAGGTTGGTAGACATTGTGATTGACAGAGTAGGCCTAGGTTGGTGGACATTGTGATTGATAGAGTAGGCCTAGGTTGGTAGACATTGTGATTGACAGAGTAGGCCTAGGTTGGTAGATATTGTGATTGACAGAGTAGGCCTAGGTTGGTAGACATTGTGATTGACAGAGTAGGCCTAGGTTGGTGCCTAGGTTGGTGGACATTGTGATTGACAGAGTAGGCCTAGGTTGGTAGACATTGTGATTGACAGAGTTTGTCTAGGTTGGTAGACATTGTGATTGACAGAGTAGGCCTAGGCTGGTAGACATTGTGATTGACAGAGTAGGCCTAGGTTGGTGGACATTGTGATTGACAGAGTAGGCCTAGGTTGGTGGACATTGTGATTGACAGAGTTTGCCTAGGTTGGTAGACATTGTGATTGACAGAGTAGGCCTAGGCTGGTATACATTGTGATTGACAGAGTAGGCCTAGGTTGGTGGACATTGTGATTGACAGAGTAGGCCTAGGTTGGTGGACATTGTGATTGACAGAGTTTGCCTAGGTTGGTAGACATTGTGATTGACAGAGATTGCCTAGGTTGGTAGACATTGTGATTGACAGAGTAGGCCTAGGTTGGTGGACATTGTGATTGACAGAGTAGGCCTAGGTTGGTGGACATTGTGATTGACAGAGTTTGCCTAGGTTGGTAGACATTGTGATTGACAGAGTTTGCCTAGGTTGGTAGACATTGTGATTGACAGAGTAGGCCTAGGTTGGTGGACATTGTGATTGACAGAGTTTGCCTAGGTTGGTAGACATTGTGATTGACAGAGTAGGCCTAGGTTGGTGGACATTGTGATTGACAGAGTAGGCCTAGGTTGGTAGACATTGTGATTGACAGAGTTTGCCTAGGTTGGTAGACATTGTGATTGACAGAGTTTGCCTAGGTTGGTAGACATTGTGATTGACAGAGTAGGCCTAGGTTGGTAGACATTGTGATTGACAGAGTAGGCCTAGGTTGGTGGACATTGTGATTGTCAGAGTGTGCCTAGGTTGGTAGACATTGTGATTGACAGAGTTTGCCTAGTTGGTAGACATTGTGATTGACAGAGTAGGCCTAGGTTGGTGGACATTGTGATTGACAGAGTTTGCCTAGGTTGGTAGACATTGTGATTGACAGAGTAGGCCTAGGTTGGTGGACATTGTGATTGACAGAGTAGGCCTAGGTTGGTAGACATTGTGATTGACAGAGTTTGCCTAGGTTGGTAGACATTGTGATTGACAGAGTAGGCCTAGGTTGGTAGACATTGTGATTGACAGAGTAGGCCTAGGTTGGTAGATATTGTGATTGACAGAGTAGGCCTAGGTTGGTAGATATTGTGATTGACAGAGTAGGCCTAGGTTGGTAGACATTGTGATTGACAGAGTAGGCCTAGGTTGGTAGACATTGTGATTGACAGAGTAGACCTAGGTTGGTGGACATTGTGATTGACAGAGTAGGCCTAGGTTGGTAGACATTGTGATTGACAGAGTAGGCCTAGGTTGGTAGACATTGTGATTGACAGAGTAGGCCTAGGCTTGGTAGACATTGTGATTGACAGAGTAGGCCTAGGCTGGTAGACATTGTGATTGACAGAGTAGGCCTAGGCTGGTAGACATTCGGGTTGAATGAAGTCAGGTTTAGCTTTTCCGACATTTGGATTGACTGAGAGTAGGAATAAGTTGTTAGACATTCGGATTGACTGAGAGTAGGTTAGAT
Organism: Cepaea nemoralis; assembly: GCA_014155875.1. NCBI lineage: Eukaryota > Metazoa > Mollusca > Gastropoda > Stylommatophora > Helicidae > Cepaea > Cepaea nemoralis. The sequence continues at coordinate 109,004 of JACEFZ010019719.1, forward strand.
ATTCGGATTGACACAGTAGGCATTGGTAGGGAGATATTCAGATTGACTGAGAGTAGGCGTAGGTTGTTAGACATTCGGATTGACTAAGAGTAGGACTATGTTGTTAGAAATTCGGATTGACTGAGAGTAGGCCTAGATTGGTAATGCCTATAAGTGAGGGCAGTCATCGTTCGTCATCTCACTCTCTCAACAAAGTCCCGGATCAGGTCTGTGTTCTTGTTCTGATTATGTCACCTGCGATATCTCTACCTTCGCTTGTGACCAAGCCATCTAGATATCCATCTCTCTGCCTTGTCCTTGCTATTTTCTTATCAATCTTGACAGTAGTCACTAACATGTTTTGTTTAGTTTATTTCCTGTCATAACGTGGCCAAAATTCGTGATAGTCTACGTCTAATTTCTCGAATCAGTTTACGAGTTTCATTTATTTCTTGCTCATCCGCATGGCCAACTCCCGAAGTGTACTATAGTTACTGCAGAACGGCGCTGTGATCAGTTGGAGGTAGCAAGTTGGAATCTCGGTTTGGTAACTAAAGCTTTAAATTTTTACGCTGCCTAGTGTCTTTACTTCTTTCTTCTACTTCCGTCGATACTTCAAAATGTGTTTATATGCTGTCTCAATGACCTCAGTTGTTCCGCAACAATTGCTATTGCTGTACATCTGGATAATAGATGTTCCACATTCGAACAATACCTGTGACTATGTGTTTTAATTGTTTCAGCTCAAGTAGTATGTATTTATTCACACAACAGGATACATAACTCTGCAGTATGCACCTAACGAGATACAGCGAAATATACCAGGCAATAAATTGTCCAACATACTGTTTGTGGCTTCTATGTTTAAATATTTCTGTATATTGCGATTTGCATTGACAAGATCGAGCCAACAATGACGTTTTCTTTCTCATGCCCTTTCTTGCGCACGCTCGCTTTGAACTCAACCGTAGTCCATACACACTATTTTATAGTAGTGATGGACTGAATTTTACATGTGTATTAGCTTTCCCTTTTACAGTGTCCCTCGCCATCAGGCGAACCCACTCCGACTTCAGAGGTATTTGCAATATACGTCCCCAAGTCAAGGAAGACAGGTCAACATTTTAGTCCAGCTGTCCAGTGTAGGGGTTGAACAGCTTACCTCAGCAACAGCACAACGGATGTCTAAGAACACGCGCTCTTACTTCTCATGTCCTTGACTTGTTAGCTAGCAATCTGTTATCGACTTGAGTTTACTATCACTAGTCTGCCATTTCTTATTAAACGACCGACGCTCATATCATTGTTATAAATCAACACAGGCCCCCAAATCGCCTGCAGCTAATTTAAAACCTCGGTGTGTGGGAGTTTGAATCACGCTCACTAACCCTAAGCCACAGACGCCGCCTCTCAATGTTAAAAATACGAAACTGGCAGGAAAATCACCCCACCACAGCAAGATCGTTTACTTCGACAGCGCTGACTGACAATCACAGGCCAATGTAATGATTTCCCGAGCGAGTGGCGACTGTGTAGTACATTCCCTCAGCGACTTGCTCTCACTGACAATATCTAATAACGGTATTTTCTTGGCCTTCGCTGCCGGTGAAGAGTGTAAACAGACTTAGTCACTTTCCTGTCTGGACTTGTAATATTAAAAGTCAACAGGCCGGTCACAGGCATACGATGGCGGGAATGTTTTTGATGATAACGCAGCGATTAACAACGTCACATATTTTCTTCACACATTTACCCTCGGATAGTACAGCTAAGCAAAATGGTTGTAAGGAAAATACTAGATTCTATTTTAGACATCTTTTGTGTGGCTATGTTCAGATTTACTGCATTTTGTTATATCATGGTAATTTCGGTTAAGCAAACATGATCTCTAGGAAATGTGTGGAAGCCAAAAGAAATTTAGAAATTTGATACCAAACTTAGAATAGTTTATTCTAATGTTAAATCAGTACTGCTGTTGGATCAAAAACACGCAGAACAACGAAAATGATTGCAAATAAACAACAAACATTCACTTATTTGTGCCAACGCAAAACAGAAGGAATACAATGTTCTGGCAGAATCACCAATGTGGAGCTCATGGAGAGAACTAAACAAACACCACTGCACCAAGAGGTGAAGACAAGACAGTGGCAATGGATAGGACATACATTGAGACAACCTGAGAATAGTATAACTAGAAAAGCCTCTGTCTGGTACTGTCAGGGCAAAATAAAAGAGGCAGACCTAAAAGCTCATAGCGAAGAGAATTGAAAGAGGAATGAACAATATGAGAAGGACATGAACAGATCTGTGTGGGATAGCTGACAATATGAGGGCTTGGGGTGAGTTGTTTGAGGGTCTGTACCTCAATGTAGGAAAGAGGGAAGCAGAAAAACACATGTCTCTCACCCGGGGTTACCGGGGCCCCTGGGACTAAGGCCGGGTTTGCGTGAGGATGAGCTGCAGTACTCAGTAGAAAATCCTAGCTGTTAAATCCCTCCAATTATGAACAAAGACAAACAAATAAAACGCATTTTGTATACTGTTGTCGACGAACAATAATGGATTTCTCAAATATATCGAGGCATTATTGATTAGGAAATTCCAGCCGTTGTAATGCAGACAGATTGACTTCCTTTTAAATCTTAGTCCACCATGGGGATAACGTAACCCACTGTTTATACAATATCAGATCATTTGTGTTTAGTATTTCAGCCAAAGTATTAGTCGTCGTCCCCCCCCCCCCCCGTCCCCCCCCCCCCCCCCCACTTCATATGATATATAACTCTGCAATATCCACCTGGCTAAATGTAGATATGTATGCTAGACAAGAAATGTTGTTTGTGGCTTCTGTGCTAGACAAGAAATGTTGTTTGTGGCTTCTGTGATTACATGTCCAATTGTTTTCAATTATGAACAAGTCTACAAAAAGCTAGTGAGAGTTGACTGACATCATATGCTCCATTGGAAGACCAAAAAACAGCAGCAGCGGAAGAAAGAAAGAAAAGAAAGAAAGAAAGAAAGAAAGAAAGAAAGAAAGAAAGAAAGAAAGAAAGAAAGAAAGAAAGAAAGAAAGGAAGGAAGGAAGTCAGGCAGGATCAGAGACAGGTGTAGCAGAAGCAGGGGCAGAGTCAGAATCCACAGGAAGAGAAGGCGTATTCATGAGTGGATATCTTTTAATTATAATGTTCACTGAATCACTTCTACACGATCTGAACATGTAAGAAATTAGGACTGATAAACACCAGGCTGTGTCAGAAAATAAACATACCTGGACCGCATCAAGCATCGCAGTCATAGGCATAACCAGCCTTTTAATTTTGAGGGTGCCAGCATATAAGCGCGTGCTTTCGATAATAACTCAAGGTAAACTCCTAGAAAGACTATCTCATAAGTGGACTAGATGGCACTTTTCACAGATAGATAAGAATGCTAATGGTCGTTTTCCTTTACTGCCCCTCCCCAAATCTTTAGCTACGCCATTAATCACTGTGGTTTAGCGGTTGTTATCCACTTTTTATTTCGTTCGCTTGAAAGTTGCCTGTAACTTCAATGTTGTTATTTTTGAAAATTTAACTATCTCTTTTTTTTAGTTCACTCAGTGTCCAAAGTTGTTTTTATAGGCCAGAAAATTTGCCCAGATACGTTGTATTTTGGGCAGTCTTTATGATTTTCAGTCTGCGACGCAAGTCCACATGTGCACATGGCTGATTCGCCAATCAAAAAATATCGAGGCATTGGGCCCGGTACTGCACGTGCCTGTGGGTTCATAGCAGGGCGAGCACCAGAACGTTTTGCTGTAATCGACATATTTCATGGCGTGATTGCCTGGCGTACTGATTTCTGTGGTGCGCTTCCTAACTGGTGATCTCCGTCTTCAGCACCTTTCCTTTACTAGAGTAGACTGTGGTCTTTCTCGAGTGTAGATATGTGTGCATGTGCACGCGTGTGTGTGGTTGTGATAAGAATGACGCTCTGGGTACGGACTTGATGCATGATGATGGTACACTAAGCCGAGCGAGGCTGGTCTGGCTAGTGTGAGGTAGTAATGTGTCTTGTTAGATCCGTTGCAGTTGACATACAATGTGAGGATTGTAACTAATCCATGGCGTCGAACCTACAGAGGCAACGACATCTGTTTAGGAGTATCTATATTAGTTACTATAGACATGGTCAGGGCCCTTTCTGGGTCATGTGCATAGTGTGGTAGAACAGATAAATCATCATAACCTAAAGAGAATGGTGTGAGTGGAAGTGGCCACAGAATCTGGCCGACACTCAGTGCTCCGAGGAAATGTCAGATGGACACATAGCCAGACTGAAATTAGCGCCATTAGATTTGGGTCTCTTCGCTGGTTGTTGAAGTTGAGGACGGAGCACATGGGAATAACGCGAGAGCTGTGGTGTGAGTTCCTAATTCAAACGAGTGGACCAGTATATCCTTCCTTGCCTGTTGTAAACATATTAATAAAATTTAGTGGAACTGCGGTAAAGCTGTGAAAATGTAAACGATATCAAATAATACAATGTAATGCAGCTTTACATAACAGAATTACGACACATACAGGACGTTGCGGTGACTTTCCTTCATCAACAAACAAATACATACACACAACACAACATATAGTCTCCGTGACTTTATGTTGTGTTTTGTGTATGTATTTGTTGGCTGATGAAGGCTAGTCGCCGCAACGTCCTGTCTGTGTCGTAATTCTGTTATGTAAAGCTACATTACTTGCCTGTTGTAGAAAGGACAGTCCTGAATAAAACGTTCAGCATCTTGATATGTTCACATGTTCATAGTGGCGAAACAACAGAAGTTTAAGTCTGTGTTTATTAAAACTGTATGGAACTACAGCGCAACACCAAAACCCGGCGAAGTTCTTCATGGCAACTCGCCTGGCGGTTTATTGTCAAATAAGTTGATCACAAGAAAACGAAGAAGAAAGTGAAGACGCTCGAGAATTAGTCATTAGTCGCGGTTCCAACTTCACAGCAACGGGTCGTCCCCATTATGTTCGGTCTCTGTGCCAGTGAATATCACACAAAATGCTCCTCACTGCCCCATGTGAAAAGTGGAACAGACAGGAGTCTCGACAAACCAACAGCCTCACATTGTGCATAATGCCGCAGCCGGAATGCCAACACAAAAGTCCTCCACAAAAAATACAATTCATCGTCAATGGAAGTGGCTGTCACTAGAAAACCAGCAGCCACACATTACTGCATAAGGCATTCCATTCAGTTCTGCGACAGGCAGCCACAATTATTCCGAACATGCAATTCATGCTACAAACAACTGCGGACAGATAGAAAAGCATTTCACACGAAATTCACAGTTCACAGTGTCGCGCTACGCACTCAACTCAGTAGCATGGCGACGGAACCATGCACTTCCAGTCTAACATGAAGAAAATTCGAATGTAAACGGTAGCCACAAGCATGAACACTCCAGAGACCTTAACCGCTTAAATGTCTTTCCTCCATTTGGGGACCGGAAGATGCTCAAGAATATACTAAATTAAACAAATCAGAAATGTTTTACTTGACATATAGTAACAACCGGTTAGTGCATATCCTTTTCAGGACCTCGCAGTCAATATCAGCATTTCTGTACTGTTTACGTTCAGAAGTTTTCCATTGTTTTATGAGCGACTAGAATCCATACTGTTGCATGGACACCAACGCAAGGCAGTCTGCATCCAAATCGCTCGCAGTTGTGTTTCAAACGCGATATGCAGGATTACGAATTACATTCGTAACTGCTTCGCCATAAAATCGGTTAGTAAACAAGCAAAAAATGCTTTGGGATCTCATAAATGTGATTTTACAGGAAAATGCTGAATTACCACGGACAGCTAAAATGAGTATTTTAAATGCTTTTAAAGAGGCTAAGCCAAAGTCGATTTACAGAAAACATCAGAAAGAGACATATGTCATTTTTGGGGCCACATGTTAAGAAGAAAGATGATTATAACATGTTGTGGCAACTGGAAAGATTTTTGTAAAGAGAGACAGAGTGAGACAGCGAGAGAAGATCCTTGCCAGCCTCTTGTCACTCCACGAATGGTCTCAGTACATGAATTGATACATACTCTTGGAGAACCGAAGATGTCAAGATGATGGCCCGTGCCAGTCGGCAATGCACTTGATGATGAGACCTATATGTGGATAATCTTTGCCAAGTGAAGGCACTCTGAACTGAACATAATGAATTATTCTCTAGTTATGTGCGTTCATTTCTAGCGACAGAAAGAACATGTTGATTCTAAAAATAAACGCCTCATGTCTTGCCCAAAAATTGTTTGCTGTACATATCGTGTTTCTCTTTTCCGTTAACGCTTCATGGGATGTTTTCTTTGTTTCTTATTTCTCTGTGTACTCTTTTTCTAGTCACATTTGTTCCTTTTGTATGTTTGTTCATTCTTTTCATTCCATCCTTCGTTATTTCTTGATTATTTCACTTTGTTTATCGGACAAAGCTTCTGATTTCTGGCTGGTTTTGGTCTTGATATCCTTTTCGCTTTGCCGTTTATTTTTTTTTTTTTTCTATTGTCCGTTGTATATGTTTTTTTAATTTTTTCATATCATACACTCAACCGCTAACTCATTTCTTATTCTTTAGCATTTACGGTCAGTTCATTCCTAGATTACGTATGACGCGATGCAGTGAAAACAGTGGTGAACGATTTACCCCCTATTACCTAAGATAATCTCATCACAAGTGTTATTAGAAATGAAATATTGTAAGATTAACATTTTGAAGATGCGCTGAATAAGATGAAATAGAGCATGCTAAAAAGCTTCTAAACACGTCAAACAGAGCTGTTCTCGGGTCATACAGAGGACAATGACATCTCAGAGAAGGCGTGACCGCAATGTTATCTAAAGAGGCAGGAAAAGCACTAATAGAGTTGGAAGCAATGAGCTCTAGAATAGCATTGTCACCATTTAGAATAAAAAAACTGAGAAACTAAACATGAATATGTTACCTACCAACAAATGCCAAGGATGAATCATTTAAGGAGGAATTTTGCATGGCATTTCAAAGTAATATAGGTAATCTAAGAAACGGCAATATCAACATTGACCTGAGTGACAAGTCTGTGTCGGATAAGACAGGTTATGAAGAGGTGATGGGGAAATATGGACTCGTGACAATGAAGGAAAATGGAAAAGATGAGAAGGAAAACGAGGATAAGAAGAGGAGGAGGAAGAGGAGGAAGAATAAGACTTCTTTCTCCGGTAGATGATGCTGCTTGGGAGCCTAATTTCTTCGATCTTCAGTTTGTGTAAAATACCACAAATTTACTTGATCTTGTTTCACGTTATTGTAAAAATGTTTCCGTAACATTTAAGTTCCTAAGCCTCCATTTTCTTCTGCAATGATTGTGAAATGATCCATGATTGATATCTATATGTTAGCACAAGAAAAATGCTTGTTCTCATCATATCTACTGTTATTTCTTCAACATTCACGCATTTACTTCACTGCATTCTCTCAAGTTCGCTTTCTTTCATGCTGTTTCTCACTGCCCAAACGTGTCACTGTAGACTTCCATCTTCAGTTACAAAGGAAGGCAATAGAACAAATAAAGCAAACATGGAAACACACGCATTCCCCTTGCACTGCAACTGGAGCAGCGAAATCTTTCTTTACCCTGATTCTGTTTGACAAGACAATTACCTCCGAACCTAGTTTTCACCAGGTTTAAGAAGCTGATAATAAAAAGAAAATGGAGAGAGAGAGAGAGAGAGAGAGAGAGAGAGAGAGAGAGAGAGAGAGAGAGAGAGAGAGAGAGAGAGAGAGAGAGAGAGAGAGCTCTATACGTAATTAAACTAACTGCCAGTAATTTGATTGCCAGCCATGGAAATCACATCCCAACCTTATAATTAATATTATCACCACCGCAGGAGTCACGGACTTGGATCATGGGAAGTAAACACAAGCTAACATTTTTATCACTCGGCTTGAGTTTACAATTTTTAGATTATTTTCTTTTAAACTATGCTCTTGTGAGGCAAGTCCGTTTCAGAAACAGCTTAAGCATACTCAAACGGCGCAGTTTCTTGACATTGTGGCGTGCAGATAAGCTGCCAACCAGCAATGCAACAGTGTACAAGAATGCGTGCAATTTGGAGACACGGTTGTGTTTGTAGCCAACATGCAACTTCAGAGTTGCGTAGTTGAAATGATACTTCAACTTGAGATGCCGGCTTGTGAATAGTTCCGTGCGTCTCGTTTTTATAAGGAGATATGAGGTGTAATACTGGGATAAATGAGGTGCAATACAGGGAGAAATGAAGTGCAATATGGGGAGAAATAAGATGCAATACAGGGACAAATGAGGTGCAATACAGGGAGAAATAATGTGCATTACAGGGAGAAATAAGGTGCAATACAGGGAGAAATAAGGTGCAATACAGGGATAAATGAGGTGCAATACAGGGAGACATCAGGTGCAATAGAGGAAGAAATAAAGTGTATTGGTTTCTTGGCAAGTTTTGCAGAAGGTAGTGTGACGCAGGGACCAGTACTAGTAATCGTGATGACGGTTTGAGTTCCAAAAACCCTGGTCAGTGAACTGTGGCAACGTGGAATGTGTTT
>JACEFZ010019720.1:0-7500 GCA_014155875.1 Cepaea nemoralis
TTTTGGGGGACAAAGGGGTTGCGAACGCAGTTCATAATCCCGCATACCTCGTTCGAAACACCCCTAGCGGCGATTCGGAAGCAGACAGCCGTGCGCTGGTTTGTATACAATGGTATAAGTGTCGGTCGTCCAGAAAGCAAAAGCAAACTACTGAACATAAACTTGCGTAGAAATCACAGCTATAAAATGCTGAGGTTGACTGCGACGTTCTGTAAAGGATATGCAACTAACGTTTTAAAGTACACCAGCAACACAGATACGACTTCCGACTTTATTGCGGTTTCACATTGATTTTTAATGTGGTGCCACTTTTGAATTACTAGTGATTTTTCTGCTCTCAGCTTCTAACTCGGTTGTTATTGTTCGGTGAAGAAAACTGGTAGGAACATTCGCTTTTGTTTGCGTGTTGTTTCCTGTTTTCGTGTTTTTCTGGCCATACTTTATGTGCGCTCGCTGTCTACAAATGGTGTCCTGTTTTTGTTTCTCGCTTTCAGTTGTCTATTGTGTATTCTTATTTCTACTGCTTTCCTTTGACTTCGTGTTTGTGGGATGATTGAGCAGGCGGCTTGTAGTTCTGCGGAGAGAGACCGAGCCAGATAGAGTAACACTTTATTAGCTGAAGTCGACCCCCTCACCTTTAACCTGTACCTTCAGTATGTGAGGATACAAGAAGCGTACGAATGCAGAACATAGATTGCTTTTAGTCTGGCCTTGCCAGTATCATCACAACATACATTCCGGTCCAATATGTTGAATAGGCTGTTGACCTGTTAAGTCCTCTGGAGTGTTTTTGCTTCTGGCTACGGTTTGCTTACGCATTTCCCGCATGTTGGACTGGTAGTATTTGGTTCCATAGCCCAGCTAAGTGTGTGGAGCGACACTGTGAGCTGTGGATTTCACGTGGAATGCTTTTACATCTTTCCGCGGTTGTTTGTAGTGTGAACTGCATGTCCAGAAAAATGGCGGACGGTCGCTTGCTGAATTAGCTGGTTATGTTTTATGCAATAATGTGTGTGCAATTGCTGGTTTTCTGGTGACTCGACGAATAACTGTAATTTTAGTGGCGGACTATTGTGTTGACATTCTGGCAGCGACCTTATGCATGTATGTCTGCGCATGCTGTTGGTTTGTCGGAACTCCTGTTTGTTCCGTCATTCACATGGGGCTGTTAGGAGCATTATGTGTGATATTCACTGACACAGGAACGGGACATTATAGGGCGGCAGTGAACCCGTGGGCATGGGTTCAAATGCGCATCTGGACGGATTTGTAAAATCGATCTGCGCTCCCAAATCCACCCGGCCTAAACTGACCAGGAGGAAACGTCTTGGAAAGTACAAATTACCAGAGTGATACTGCCCACACCATCCTCGACTACTGATTGGTCTATAGAATATGGACCTGGCTTTACACGCCCAATGCGCTGTAAGCACGCGTAAAAGGGTAATTTACTGTCCTTGTCATCATTGCATGCATATTTACCTTCATGTTCTTTCAATGACACCATACCACACAACAACAAATACCCCCCCCCCCCCCCCCCCCCCCCCCCCCCCCCAGCGTTCGGCATCATCATTATCAATCATGATTAAGTGACTTGCTGAGTGGCCTGGGCGATCGTGTGTCTCTATTTCTCGTTATCAGATGGAATCTTTTCGTGTGCTGACATTTTTCCATGCTATGGTGAAAGGCTGTCAAGGATCTTCTTAAGTTTCACTGTCCATAAATCTTTCCATTTAATTCAAGGTTCCAGTTGTTCTCTCCTCGTCATGTGGCCTCGCAATGTCGACTGTCTATTTATGATGCTTGTGACGTGTTGTCTTTCGTATCTGTTACTTATTTGCAAATCTAGACAGAGAATCGTTAATGGAGTGATGAAATTAACACTCATAAGTGAAATGGGTGTAACAATAATCCATGGCTGACAGAAGAGATTACGAATTCTTTCCATTTGATTCAATGTTCCAGTTTTTCTCATCTCATAAAGTGGCCACACAATGTCGACTGCCTGTTTCTGATATTTGTGGAATGTTGTCTTTTCTTTCTCTGAGGTACTTATTTTAGTTGTCCAAGGTATGTTCGCCGGTCTCCCTGGCGAAGAATTTAAGGACACTTTTCGTAATGCCGTATACCCACGTACGAAACACAGCTGCGCGAGATTCGACATCGGATCGCGTCACGTTGGTTTCTTACAGAAAGGTATGTGAGCCGGTCGTCCAGAAAGCAATGGCAAACTACTGAACGTAAAACTTGTCAAGACATCAACAGCAGCAGAAAAATACTGGTGTTGACTGCAATGTCCTGTAAATAGGATATGCAAAAAAAAAAAAAAAAACGGTGTGTTTACATTCTGAAGAGGGAAAGATAGAGATGAATAGTATGGGGATAACCGGGACAGAAGAGCGGGAAGTAGCAGAAGATAGGACGGTTTGACCAGTGTGGTTGAGGCCTATGCTCATATGGGGAATTACAAATAAAAGAAGAAAATGTTTTAAGCATTATTCTCTGAAAGTCCATTTCCATGTCTTGGTATGATGTGCGTGCGTGTGAGTGTGTGAGTGTGTGTGTGTGTGTGTGTGTGTGTGTGTGTGTTTGCTCGCTCGCGTTGAACCCAAGCGTAGTACATACCGTGCTACCACGTATATTGCAATTGGTCATTTCTCGGAGAGAGTGAGTTCCCTTGAGCAAGATGGCGGGACATTTTTTCGTCCCGTAAAATGGAACGTGTTTTTTCTGAAATGTGTATTGGATTAAGTGTGTTTTTCGTGGTGAAATGGAGTTCGGACCGTGAAACGGAGTTCGTGCACGCGCGCCCGGACTCCCTTCGGCGTATCATCGGCGCCCGGTGGCGATAGTTAAGCCTAACATGACGACCAGACGACCGACAAGAACACGGCGTGGTAAGAGGGCGGGCACACGCAGAAGGCGCTTTAAAATGTGACAGATTGGACATCGGACACGTTCGAGTACTGTACTGGAACTGTGCATCATTTAGTCAACGCCGACCCATTCTTGAAAAACTACTGTACGGAAACGATATTGTGGTCTTACAAGAAACACAGCTCGGCGACGGAACAGTCAATGTAATGGGATTTCAGGGATTCTTTAACAGGCGGCACCTCGGACAGGCCATTCTGGTCCGCGACAACATACTAGTGTCTGAGATCGACATGTCTTCCTGGAACAGTGATGCCCTGCAAGTGCAGGCATTAAGAATAATGACACCAGTGCAGCTTGTAATCGTGAACGTGTATGCGCGAAATGGGAAGGTCGACGTGCGACAATGGCAGAGTTTGTTCGATATGGATGAAAGGCATATCATCTACTGTGGGGACTTCAATGCCAGAGGCAGTCAATGGGGGAATAGCATCACCAATAGACAGGGAGTAGATCTGGAGGACGCCCTGGTATCTGCTGCCCTAATCTGTCTGAATGATGGGAAGGTCACTAGAATAGCCACTCGACCAGGTGACTCTGACAGCGTCATTGACCTGGCTCTGGTGTCGCCCACCATCGCACCAAGGTGCCGGTGGGGCACACTGGGATACCACGATAGTGACCACTACCCTTGTGTCATCCTGATCAAGAAAGACGGGGCCATGAGTCAAAGAAACAAGACAAATGCCTTCCCGTACGACAACACTGGTCAAGACGCCATAAGCAAGATCAGAAGAAGGAAACTAACTTCCTCCCGCAGGAGACAAGAAAGATGGTTGCAGCCACCATGGTGGAATGGAGAGGTCGAGAAGGCATGGCTGGGAAAGAGGCAGGCTGTCAAAGACTGGCAAAAGGCCAGAAAGGCTAACATGCCACAGGTTGAACTTGGCGAACCTGAAGACTGAGGTCGATAGGACGACGACTTTTTTCAAATCCTGCGCCAAACAGGCCAAGGCCGAGAAATGGGACGAGTTCTGCAGGAAGGTGTGCTCCGAGCGATCTCTTACGACATTCTGGCGCCTCCACAAGAGCATGAACGGTGCTGCACAACGTAGGGGTATTCCAGACTTTCAAGGCACAGACCTCGCATGGAAAAAGTCGGATGCGGATAAAGGTAAGGCCCTTCTTGCACGCTACATAGAACAGACTGACCAGAAAGACGAGCCCGCCAGACAGAGGACCACGACGACACTCTCTCAGTTGTGCGAGGGGGTCGGGACAGACGAAGAATGGACAATCACAGCTGAGATATTGCGTGCGATGCTCAAGAAATCACCTAACACCGCCCCAGGCCCAGACGGCATCCGATATGGTGACCTACTGGTGATATCAGATGATGACATGGAAGAACTGGCCAGAGAATTCAACACCAGTATCCAGAGGGGTCAGGTCAAAGAAGAATGGCTACACAGCTACTTGCTGCCGCTGCCAAAACCGAACAAAGACCATTCCAAGATAAGCGGCTACAGAATCATTACGATGCAGAATACTGTTGGCAAGCTACTGGAGAAAATTGTAGCACACAGACTTGCTTGGGACTTGGAACAAGCTCGGCTGCTTCCCGCCCACACTTGGAGGATACAGACGCAACAAAGAGTCATGGCTGAATGCGGCTGTCTTTGCTCAAGATGTTTACGAAGGATTTCAGGTCAGAGAAGAGACATGTGCGGCCGCCATAGACTTAGAGGACGCATATAACAGAGTATCTTTCGAGCACTTGACGCAAACCCTCCTCAGACTGAAAGTGCACCCTCACCTTGTACGATGGATAGCTGCAGTTCTGCTCCAAAGGAAGGTGGTGCTAAGATGCGGGAGTTGGTCTTCTGAGCCGATAACGATATGTCCAGGATTGCCGCAGGGTTCACCACTGTCACCAGTACTATTCAACGTGTATACGGTGCCGATCACTGAACAACAGTTGGACGGGAGGGGTAGGACTCTGTCATTCGTTGACGACATCCTCGTGTATCGACAGGGTCGAGATAGACAGGCGGTTGCCAATGATATGCAGGGCGAACTAGATCGAATTTCCTCATGGTGTGCTGATGCCGATGCCCTTGTCAACCCTGCAAAGGCAACGGTTACATGGTTCTCACTAAACAACCATATTGTGAAAACAGACCTGCCGGCAGTAAGAATGGATGGGAGCAGTTTGAGTAGAACCCAGTCAATGACATATCTTGGCGTGAGGCTTGATCGTAGCCTGTCCTTCAGAGATCATGTCGATTATGTCATAACGAAGGCTCGAAAAGGTTTGTCAGCAATGAGAGTCATGGCGACTGCCAATATCGAGCAAAGACTGCTAATACTTCTGTTCCAAGGACTTGTACTTTCACGCATCGAGTATGCCCTGGCCATCCTCACTGTCAGCCCTACACAGATTGGAAGACTCGAAAAGGTACAAAACGAAGCCATGCGCATCATTTTGGGCTGCACGAGAGACACCAGCTGTGTAGCAATGAGATACCTCCTTGACTTCCCGACAATGGAACACAGGATCAAGATCTGGAGAGCTCGTGCATACTTAAAAATAAGTGCAGATGAGCAGCACCCTCTGCATGACGCTATATTCAGAGAAAAGGGTGACAGGCTAAAGAGGGGCAAATCATGGATGGGTCGGGCGGAAGATGTCGTCAGACAGGTCTGCAGTCTTACCAGTATCAACCCCGGCAAGGAATGGGTGCCGGTGCCTCCAGCCTTTAAGTGCACTTTCTCCTGCATTATCACACTCGACAGACGGTGCAGAGAGCAGAACCCTGCCGCTGTCAATGCAGAGGTTAACGCGCTCATCTATGAACACTCAGATAGCCCCGAAGTGCTCATCTATACAGATGGATCTGTTGTAAAGCAGCAGAGAAGTGCGTGGGCATTTACAGCCCGTTCAGCGGGCCGAACCGTTCAAGAATCCAGTGGTGCCCACTCTATGACCACGAGCAGCATGACGATGGAGGTGATGGCAGTTACACAGGCTTTCATATGGCTGGAATCACAGCATTATACCAACGTGTGTGTACTAAGTGATTCAATGAGCATGATTCAGAAGGTCGAAGCTGGATCTGTACGTAGACAGTGGACTGAATCGCTGCGGAAGTCTGTTGTCCGTAAAGTCACCTTCATCTTCGTCCCGGGACATGCGGGAGTCGAGGGAAATGAACGAGCTGACAAACTGGCTGGCTCTGCACCCCCTGTAGATGGCCAGCCATGGATCGTGCCGATGTTATTAACGTCCTTAAAGATTTGGCGAGAACAGAGGATTTTGACGTCAGTGATTCCACATCGCTGTCCAGGATGAAAGACCTGGGAGTAAGAATCGGCACAGCCAGACGCGAGAGGTACATCGGGAAAACAAAGTGCCTCGTCAACCAACACAGAACTGGCACTATTAGCCACCGGACGCTGATGCATATGCTGGGGGGAGAATCTGAACACCTATGGACATGTCTGGAGTGCAACGAAGATACCCCAACTGATAACTGATAACTGATAACTGCAATTGACTGATTTTTCTGTATGGATTAGCATCCCTCTTACTAGTGCACCTCGCCACTTCTAGCACACTAGACTGATGTTTGCTTGAGGGTTAAGTTTCCCTATTACCAGTGCCCCTCTCCATCAGGCGAACACCCCCGACTTCAGAGTTAGTTGTAATTTACGTTCCTATGTTAAGGATGGAGAGTCAACATTTTAGTCCAACAGGCAAGAACAGAAGCACACTGATTCTAACTTCCAATTATAGGGACGTATTGCATAAGATGTTCTTCGTTTCATAATAGACGATGGAGGTCAGCTTGGCTGATAGGTTCAACACACGATTTCTCTGCTGACATCGGGGAGGGGGGAGGTGGTGTGGTGTGGTGAATTCATCCTACACGACATCATCTGAATGCAAATGTTGACTTCTCTCCCTTGACTTGGGGGTAAATTACAACTACCTCAAACGTCTGAGTGGGTTCGACTGATAGCGAGGGACACTGGTAATGAGGAAAGCTAACCCTCAAGCACAATCAGTTCAGTGTACTACTAAGCAGCACGTTTGTGAACTACGCTGCAGTTCAATGCTAACTAAAAGTCAAAAACGAACTTCTTGTACTCCCTGCGACAGGTATTTCTGTGAATACACCAAAAACACGTAGAGTGCTAACTCGTCAACACAGAGAGGGCAGTATCTGGGGTCGATTTGTCCAAGAATCCATGAAGGGCTTCCAGTATTCATGGCCAGCCATCTACCGCCTATAGTACCTTGCGGTGTAGGGCAAAGGGTGTCTTTGATCCCCCAACAGAAAAAAATATCTCCACCCTTCTGAGGATTTTAACTCGGGTCTCCCGAAGGAGAAATCGGCATTCATAGCTACTCGGCCAGCCGCTCCTCTTCATGGCTAGCATCTGGTAGTTTCTGATTGTTTCATTGGCTTATTTGTGGTTTTATGTCCCTTTGTAGTCGGCACGTGTGGTCCAGGGCTTAGTGAACGCAATTTCACAATTTCCCCGAAATACCAGGTCGAAGATTTGAAATCAGCTCTTGGCGATTTCAAAGCAGGCCGATTGGCGTTGATTTTAGTGGTA
>JACEFZ010019721.1:0-20254 GCA_014155875.1 Cepaea nemoralis
GGCTGGGTCTGGCATAGACTTCAGATGTCTGACTAAACCATGAGGCTGGGCCTGGCATAGACTTCAGATGTCTGACTGAACCATGAGGCTGGGTCTGGCAGACTCTTCAGATGTCTGATTGTCTGACCTCTTCAGATGTCTGACTGAACCATGAGGCTCGGTCAGGCATAGACCTCTTCAGATGTCTGATTGAACCGTGAGGCTGGGCCTGGCTTAGACTTCAGATGTCTGACTAAACCATGAGGCTGGGCCTGGCATAGACTTCAGATGTCTGACTGAACCATGAGGCTGGGTCTGGCAGACTCTTCAGATGTCTGATTGTCTGACCTCTTCAGATGTCTGACTGAACCATGAGGCTCGGTCAGGCATAGACCTCTTCAGATGTCTGATTGAACCGTGAGGCTGGGCCTGGCTTAGACTTCAGATGTCTGACTAAACCATGAGGCTGGGTCTGGCATAGACTTCAGATGTCTGACTGAACCATGAGGCTGGGCCTGGCATACCATGAGGCTGGGCCTGGTATAGACTTCAGATGTCTGACTAAACCATGAGGCTGGGCCTGGCATACCATGAGGCTGGGCCTGGCATAGACTTCAGATGCCTGACTGAACCATGAGGCTGGGTCTGGCATAGACTTCAGATGTCTGACTAAACCATGAGGCTGGGCCTGGCTTAGACTTCAGATGTCTGACTGAACCATGAGGCTGGGCCTGGCATACCATGAGGCTGGGCCTGGCATAGACTTCAGATGTCTGACTAAACCATGAGGCTGGGCCTGGCATAGACTTCAGATGTCTGACTGAACCATGAGGCTGGGCCTGGCATAGACTTCAGATGTCTGACTAAACCATGAGGCTGGGTCTGGCATAGACTTCAGATGTCTGATTAAACCATGAGGCTGGGTCTGGCATAGACTTCAGATGTCTGACTAAACCATGAGGCTGGGCCTGGCATAGACTTCAGATGTCTGACTGAACCATGAGGCTGGGTCTGGCAGACTCTTCAGATGTCTGATTGTCTGACCTCTTCAGATGTCTGACTGAACCATGAGGCTCGGTCAGGCATAGACCTCTTCAGATGTCTGATTGAACCGTGAGGCTGGGTCTGGCATTGACTTCAGATGTCTGATTGAACCATGAGAGTGGGTCGGTCATAGACTCTACAGATGTCTGATCTGGAACAGGCATTGGTGATGAAGACTCTCTAATCCTCCGTTATCTTATATCTGATTATTAGTCAAGTCTAACAGCCACAATACAAATCATCTAGTGAAACATTCGGTAGACCCAACAAATAATAACACACAATTCACACAATTACACACAAGTTCAAATCAAAGGACTGCAGCATCCAGACATGCCACAACTCACTGAAATCAACAAAAGAAGTTCTCAAATAAGATCAAAGAAAGCAGTCTCATCACAAAAGCAGATGGCAACAATCATCATGCTGTGAGCGTATTCAAAGAATAGCAAAACTGGAATCATCCATAATAACGGCATGAGTAATAAACATCTGAACGGGAACGCAATGAATCAAAGGAATTAGCATTTCACAGAGTGACAATGTTCCATTTATTTAACTGATAAACAGGATTAGACTGCTAGGGATGTAGTCTCGTGATTACAACTTCAAGCTAACTCATGTGAACCACAAGATTCACAGATAAGGCAACATACGTCAGGTGTGACGTATAACTGTGAAACAGTAGCACAACCCCTTGATACCATTTTGTTACCGAGCTGTTTATCTTCACCTCGACACCGCAAGGTACAAGAGAAACTACTACTGAAGTCGGAGTGGGTTCGCCTGATAGCGAGAGACACTGTTAATAGGGAAAGTTAATCCACATGCAAAATTAAATCCATCACTACTATAAATAGTGTGCATGGCCTACGCTTGAGTTCAAAGCGAGCGCAAAAAAAAAAAAAAAGAGGAACAAGATGAGATGATGAACAGGCACTCCCTAGCTGTTTATGCTTCACCTCGACACCACAAGGTATAAGAGGAACAAGATGAGACAATATAACAAGATATGGTTTGTGGGACAAATGTTGCATATACCTTAGACCGGGACAGTATCTAACGATTGCCTTACAATGGCTAATGAAAGGAAGTAGAACATTATATTCACTTATAGGAAAGAGAGAGACAACATTCTTTGGTCACATCATGAAATGAGAGGCACTGGAGCACACTGTGACGACAATTAAATTGTCATTAACAAAACAAATAACTGGGTCAACGATTAGACCTAACAAACAATAATGCAAAATTCATCCACACAAACATTCAACTTAAAAGACTGTGACGGAGTATGGAATTGAGAGTATACTTCAGTAGAAGAGGCAAATGCACAAGAACAAATAACCAGCCTAATACAATATGTCCCATGCAATGAAAGATGTAGAAAGAAATACATAAAAGTCTGGCTGACATGACAAACAGAACCTACAATGAGGAGAACAAAGTATCCATCTTGGCAGATGATTACAGAACAGCAATCAGACATTCACACAACTGACTCATCAGAGCTAAGGTGTAAATCATGTTCAGAAAATGTTCACGAATGGGGAAATGTTTACCTAAACCTGGTGGTGCAGCATTTATCTGGGCTGGCGAATCTTCTGTTGATTGTACAGCAGCCCCTGCAGGAGCTGCACCTGATAGAAGGCCTGCCAGGTTGTCTGTAATATAAATAACATTTACTTAATGTATACCAACTGCTACTGAAATATAAACTGTTAACATTTACTAAACATATACCAACAGCTACTGAAATATATTGTCTATCTGTCCATCTCTTGATGTTGTCTACCCACATGTAATGCTATCTTCCAACCCATCTCTTGATGTTGTCCACCCACAATGTAATGCCAATTTTCTGTTCATCTCTAGATGTTGTTCCATCCATCCATCATGTGCCATGCCGGTAAGCGTGGGCGGTCATGTTTTGCCATCTCACTCGATCACCAGAGTCGTGGATCAGCTCCGTGTTCCTGTCTCGACCATGCCATCCAGGTATTTGCTTCTAGGTCTTCCTCTTGGTCTGTTCCCTTCGATCTTACCAGTTGTCACCAAGTTCTCTGGAGTGGTCCACCCACATGTCATCTTGCAACCCATACCTGGAGTGGTCCACCCACATGTCATCTTGCAACCCATACCTGGAGTGGTCCACCCACATGTCATCTTGCAACCCATGCCTGGAGTGGTCCACCCACATGTCATGCAGTCTTCCTCTTGCATGCCTCCCTCAACTCTCCCCTCCCAGGCCTATTTCCCTGTTCAGATCAGACTACAGTGAAATTAAAGGACCCTCTCACAGACCTTAAGGCACATTAGACATGTGCTAAACCCATATTTGAATAAACCAATCAGCCCTCAGTGGCTGATGTAGCTAGTAGCACAGTGACTACCTTGACTTCTTAAGCCAGTCCCAGGTAGCAATTTTAGGATGGGTTGACCTGGGAGACCAGATCAATTTGTAAAATCGGAACCCACCGAAAATGTTTAAAATCTAATGACTCATGTCATGCAGTCTTCCTCTTGCATGCCTCCCTCAACTCTCCCCTCCCAGGCCTATTTCCCTGTTCAGATCAGACTACAGTGAAATTAAAGGACCCTCTCACAGACCTTAAGGCACATTAGACATGTGCTAAACCCATATTTGAATAAACCAATCAGCCCTCAGTGGCTGATGTAGCTAGTAGCACAGTGACTACCTTGACTTCTTAAGCCAGTCCCAGGTAGCAATTTTAGGATGGGTTGACCTGGGAGACCAGATCAATTTGTAAAATCGGAACCCACCGAAAATGTTTAAAATCTAATGACTCATGTCATGCAGTCTTCCTCTTGCATGCCTCCCTCAACTCTCCCCTCCCAGGCCTATTTCCCTGTTCAGATCAGACTACAGTGAAATTAAAGGACCCTCTCACAGACCTTAAGGCACATTAGACATGTGCTAAACCCATATTTGAATAAACCAATCAGCCCTCAGTGGCTGATGTAGCTAGTAGCACAGTGACTACCTTGACTTCTTAAGCCAGTCCCAGGTAGCAATTTTAGGATGGGTTGACCTGGGAGACCAGATCGATTTTTAAAATCGGAACCCACCGAAAACGTTTAAAATCTAACCACCCCCCCCCCCCCCCCCATATTTTAAAATCTAAACCCTCCGAAAATTTTAAAAATCTAAACTCACTGAAAATGTTTTAAATCTAAACCCACTGAATGCAGATCACACCCATGATGATTGAGCAGACAGGCGAGCATTTAGCCACACCACCACTGCTCCTGAGGTCAGATATCAGTCCAATTTTGTTTTTTAAAGCTTAACTGTATCAAAGATCAGGCGTCAGTTAAATAAAGCAAATGTTTAGCAGTACCAAATACCAGACAGCAGTTAGTTAGTTAGTTGACAGATCATCCTCACATCGGACCATTCAGTCCATAAGTGCTCGGATCCCCTCCTCAGCAAATCCCGCAGCGTGTAGCGGCTAACGACGCCAGTTCTGTGTTGGTTTATCAATCTTCTGTGGCTTCCTGCGTAGTGTTCTTGTTTGGCCACCCCTCTTTTAATTTGTAGATTCACAGTCATCACTTGGTTCTTGCAAAAGTCTCACTTCTCGTAGAGCATTCAGAATGTCAGCCTGGTCCATGGCGCGTCCGCCCTCCACAGTAGCCTCACCTGCGAGCTTGTCAGCCCGCTCATTTCCTTGTACTCCCGCATGACCTGGCACGAAGATGAAACTAATCTTTGCCAGCCGAGACCGCTCCAGAGGCAGCAACCATTCTCTTCGGATCGACCCCTCCTCTATCCTCTTGATCATGTTCATTGAGTCGCTAAGGAAACAAGCCCTAGTGAATGTCTGTGTCTCGAGCCATGTTATTGCTTTACTTACTGCCATGACTTCCATGGTCAGGCTACTTGTGGTTTCAGTGAAAGCACCAGAGTCCTCCTTCACAATTCTCCCTCCGGCCCGAGCTGTAAAGGCCCATGAGCTTCTCACATGTCGGACGACCGACCCATCTGTGTAGATGACCGCGTCACTGTCTAGCGAATTCTCGAAAATCAACGCTTGTACTTCAGCCTCCACAGCAGCCGGATTTTCTTGTCTGCATTTTCTATCTAGTTGGATGCAAACTGAAAAGGATGTGCAGAAGTCTGTTGGCACTTGCACCCACTCCTCGCCAGGTTCTAAGTCCTCAAGTGAACACACCTGTTGAAGAATGTCTTCGGCTTGACCCATCCACGACCGTCCTCTTTTTAACCTGCTGCCCTTCACCTTCCTAATTTCACTATGCAGTGGATGCTGTGTGTTTGCGTTAATTCTGAGGTAGGCGCGTGCCCTGCAAACTTGCATTCTCTCTTCAATGGTTGGAAAATCAAGAAGGTAGCGCATCGCCCTGCATGCTGTATCTCTTGTACATCCAAGAATAATGCGCATAGCTTCATTCTGTATCCTTTCCATCCTTTCTATCTGCTTATGGCTGAGAGTCAGGATTGCCATTGCATACTCCAAAACAGACATGACCAGCCCCTCGTACAGAAGACATAGATGGCGCTGCTCACAGTTTGCTGCCGCCATCACCCGCATCGCTGCCAAGCCCCGCTTGGCCTTTGTTATCACCTGGTCTATGTGCACATTATAAGCAAGGCTTCGATCAAACCGTATCCCCAGGTAATTCATTGCCTGCGTTCTTTCCACCGTCTCTGAACACAGCATTACAGTTGGTGTTGGATTGTTGACAATATGATTATTCAACGAGAACCAAGTCACTGTTGCCTTTGTTGGGTTGACCATTGCCCCAGCTTCATCACACCAAGTACTTATGCGATTGAGTTCGGTTTGTAGTTCCACAGCAACCTCCTCTCTATCCTTACCCTGACGATACACTAAAACATCATCGGCATATGACAATGTCCTGCCAGGTCCAGTGATCTGCTCACTGGTGATTCTCACTGTGTAGGCGTTGAACAGTACCGGAGATAATGGTGATCCCTGTGGTAGGCCAGGATATATTGTTGTTGGTTCCGAAGTCCAACTGCCACATCTAAAAACTACTTTCCGTTGGAAGAGGGCTGCAGCGATCCAACTAAGGAGGAATGGACTTACGTTTAGTTCAAGAAGCTGAAACATTAAAAAATCCAGTGGTACTCTGTTGTATGCGTCCTCAAGATCAATCGCTGCAGCAACAGTTTCAGTGCCTGAGTGGAAACCTTCATAGACATCATGGGCAAAGACTGCTGCATTGGTCCAGGTTTCTCTTTTTGGACGGTACCCACCCAGGGTAGGTGGGAAAACACCTTGCCTCTCTAGTTGGCTTGATATTTTCCTGGCAATTACCTTCTCCAGCAGCTTGCCTACTGTATTCTGCATGGTTATAATTCGATATCCCTGAATTTTTGTGTGGTCTTTGTCAGGCTTCGGCAAGGGAATCAGATAGCTATGTAACCATTCCTCCTTGATGCTAGCACTCCCTATACTGTTGTTGTACATGTCTGCTAGTTTCTCTAGCTCATTGTCGGTACACCTATTTATGTCGTCGTATCTTATGCCATCAGGACCTGGAGCACTGTTTTTTGATCGTCGAAGCACAGCCTTGATTTCTTTCACTGTCACTGTGTCTTCATCCGAAGTGTTCTGGGCCTTGCATCTGTCTGAGGTGACCTCCTTGGCCAGATTCCGGCCTCCCATGTCTGTCTGGTTGCTCTGCTCAAGGTAGCGTTCAAAGAGGGCTTTGCCCTTGTCCTCATCAGTCCTCTGCCAGATGAGGTCAGCACCTTGGAAGTCAGAAATGCTCTTATTCTTGACTACCCCACTCATGCTTTTATGTAGTCGCCAGAACAATTTCAGTGACTTGTCTGTGCTTACTCTTTGACACACCTCTGCCCATTTTTCGCTTTTAACCACCTTGACCAGTTTTTTTAAATAGCTTACTTTTGTGTGCATCTCTCTTTCTAAGTGCAAGCAGGGACTAGGATGACCAGCTCTGTTCTTCTTGGCATTTTGCCATCTCCTTACAGCACTACGCTTATCCACCCAAGCCTTCTCCACCTCGAAACTCCACCACGGTGGCTGCTCCCAGCTTTTTCTCCTGCCCTGAAACGTTCTGCGCTTGTCACGTCTTATTTTGCTCACCACATCTTGCCCTGTACTGTCATACTGGAAGACAGCAGTTAAATAAACCAAATCTTTAGCTGTACCAAAGACCAGACGTCAGTTAAATAAATCAAATGTTTAGCTGTATCAAAGACCAGACAGTTAAATAAATTAAATGTTTAGCTGTACCAAAAATCAGACATCAGTTAAATAAACCAAACGTTTAGCTGTACCAAAGATCAGACATCTGTTAAATAACAAAAATATTTAGCTGTACCAAAGACCAGACAGTTAAATAAACCAAATGTTTAGCTGTACCAAAGATCAGACATCAGTTAAATAAACCAAATGTTTAGCTGTACCAAAGATCAGACATCAGTTAAATAAAACAAATGTTTAGCTGTACCAAATCTCAGACTCTTACTTTCTACGTTAGAGGTCATCTCTACGAGCATCATCATGGCCTCGTCCAGCTGCACAGTAATATCGATAAACCTGTCCTGGTCACGATCCTCGGAGTTCTCAATCCACGCCTGGGCACATCCTGTAATCTGTACAAACAATCACGGAATTACTTTATGAATCAACAATAGTGTTTACAATCTCTCCTGAATTAATCAACAGTACAAGAATGATCTTGAGTGTTTTTTTTCACTCATTTTTTACAACCATATTTTTATACTTGGTAATGTTACACTAGTATACAAAATAATTTGCTATATGCAAGACAGGAGGAAGTGAACAAAAGTGACAACCAAGGCCATACAGCATGGACTATGTGAAAAATTATCATTATCACAGTCTACCAGCTACAGACACCTCTCGCTTACGAACACTTACAAAGTTATACTATGCAGGTCACGCTGGAGTGTGAGGCAACAAGCGAGCAGATCTGTTGGCATGGATGGAGGTCCGCATGGTCGAGAGGTTTAACACACTTGCACATAAATGTCTTTTCTGACAGTGACATAGTAGGTGCATTGCACACACTGGTCAGTATGACTTAAATGCTGCCTAAAACCCTGGACTTGGGGGAGTCAACTACAAGTGCCCTAGAGGCTGAAGAAGGTTTTCCCGAAGGCGGACTCAGCAGCAGAAGTACTATTAGCAGGTGTGTGGGTTTCGCACAAAGTGAGCAAGTGCAAATCTGTTGACAAGAACACCAGTAGTTGGAATATTCATATGCAAATATTTTAAAGACTAACAATGAATGGTTGATGGTTGAAGACAATAACAGATGACAGCTAGTTGAAGACAATAACATAACAGCTAGTTGAAGACACAATAACAGATGGCGGCTAGTTGAAGACACAATAACAGATGGCGGCTAGTTGAAGACACAATAACAGATGACAGCTAGTTGAAGACACAATAACAGATGACAGCTAGTTGAAGACACAATAACAGATGACGGCTAGTTGAAGACACAATAACAGATGACAGCTAGTTGAAGACACAATAAAAGACGGCGGCTAGTTGACGACACAATAACAGATGACTAGTTGAAGACACAATAACAGATGGCGGCTAGTTGACGACACAATAACAGATGACAAGTTGAAGCCACAATAACAGATGACAGCTAGTTGAAGACACAATAACAGATGGCGGCTAGTTGAAGACACAATAACAGATGGGGGCTAGTTAAAGACACAATAACAGATGACTAGTTGAAGACACAATAACAGATGGCGGCTAGTTGAAGACACAATAACAGATGGCGGCTAGTTGAAAACACAATAACAGATGACAGCTAGTTGAAGAAACAATAACAGATGGCGGCTAGTTGAAGACACAATAACAGATGGCGGCTAGTTGAAGACACAATAACAGATGGCGGCTAGTTGAAGACACAATAACAGATGACAGCTAGTTGAAGACAATAACAGATGGCGGCTAGTTGAAGACACAATAACAGATGACAGCTAGTTGAAGACACAATAACAGATGACAGCTAGTTGAAGACACAATAACAGACGGCGGCTAGTTGACGACACAATAACAGATGACAAGTTGAAGCCACAATAACAGATGACAGCTAGTTGAAGACACAATAACAGATGGCGGCTAGTTGAAGACACAATAACAGATGGGGGCTAGTTAAAGACACAATAACAGATGACTAGTTGAAGACACAATAACAGATGGCGGCTAGTTGAAGACACAATAACAGATGGCGGCTAGTTGAAAACACAATAACAGATGACAGCTAGTTGAAGAAACAATAACAGATGGCGGCTAGTTGAAGACACAATAACAGATGGCGGCTAGTTGAAGACACAATAACAGATGGCGGCTAGTTGAAGACACAATAACAGATGACTAGTTGAAGACACAATAACAGATGGCGGCTAGTTGAAGACACAATAACAGATGGGGGCTAGTTGAAGACACAATAACAGATGGCAGCTAGTTGAAGACACAATAACAGATGACTAGTTGAAGACACAATAACAGATGGCGGCTAGTTGAAGACACAATAACAGATGACAGCTAGTTGAAGACACAATAACAGATGACAGCTAGTTGAAGACACAATAACAGATGACAGCTAGTTGAAGACAATAACAGATGGCGGCTAGTTGAAGACACAATAACAGATGACAGCTAGTTGAAGACACAATAACAGATGACAGCTAGTTGAAGACACAATAACAGACGGCGGCTAGTTGACGACACAATAACAGATGACAAGTTGAAGCCACAATAACAGATGACAGCTAGTTGAAGACACAATAACAGATGGCGGCTAGTTGAAGACACAATAACAGATGGGGGCTAGTTAAAGACACAATAACAGATGACTAGTTGAAGACACAATAACAGATGGCGGCTAGTTGAAGACACAATAACAGATGGCGGCTAGTTGAAAACACAATAACAGATGACAGCTAGTTGAAGAAACAATAACAGATGGCGGCTAGTTGAAGACACAATAACAGATGGCGGCTAGTTGACGACACAATAACAGATGACAGCTAGTTGAAGACACAATAACAGATGACAGCTAGTTGAAGACACAATAACAGATGACGGCTAGTTGAAGACAATAACAGGGGGAGTAGAGAGAGGCAGATACTCCAGCTGTTATACATATCATCATCACCATCATGTGTATTGCCAACTGGCATAGGCATTCATGTCTCTCCATGTTGGTCCTTGCTGTTACAGATCACCTCTGATGACATCCCTCCATGCCTGCATATCAGTCCATCCAGCATAATTTCTCTCATACCACCTTTTCTCTGACTCGTTACAAGTACACAGTAAGAAAACGACACAATGTGATTGTTTACCTGGCCAACATAACCACTGAGTGATGCCTGGAGTTTCTGGTGACAGTTGTTCAGCTGCTTCACTCTAAAGGTCAGTACCTTGCTCAAGCTGCCTGCACTTGTCATGTTTTTTATCTCTGGTAATTCTGTAATAAATCTGAAAGATGAAATACAAAACGTGAAACAACATACTTTAGTATGCTCATAACAATTAAAAAGTTAGTTGCATTTCCTTTACAAATCCACAAATCTGTCCTTGATGCTGATGGAGGCACTCATGCCTCTCCACAAATCTGTCCTTGGTGCTGATGGAGGCACTCTTGTCTCCATAAATCTCTGTCCTTGATGCTGATGGAGGCACTCATGTCTCTCCACAAATCTGTCATTGGTACTGATGGAGGCACTCATGTCTCTCCATAAATCTCTGTCCTTGGTGCTCTGGATCAACTCTGATATTCCTATATGACACTGTCTCAGTCTTTCCAGCATCATTTCTCTCGATCAGCCTGTGCCTCTTCTCCAAATGATCTTCCCAGTCATCTTGATGTTCTTCACTTTCTCTCTTCTCATCACATGACCAAAGATTGCTGTTTGCCTCTCTTTTTGTTGTATATAATGTCCTTGTTTCACTAGCCTCTTTCAGGTAATCATTAGTTACTCTGGCAGTCCAGGTATTCACAACACTTACCTTCGGAACATCTCTGTTGATTTCAAGCTCTAAATGTGTGTCCTATAATAATTTAATGTAATTGTTATGAGCCAGTCTCCATGGCGAAGGGTTATCAGCACGGTTTGATATCCCGCTTTTGAAACAGCTGCGCGTGATTTGGCAGCAGACCATGTTGCGCTGGTTTTTTACAAAATGATATGGATGCCGGTCGTTCAGAAAGCAATGGCAAACTACTGAACGTAAATTTGCAATTACATAAAAGTGCAACAAAATATTGAACAAACAGAAAATATTGGTAATTTAAAGATACTATTCTGTTTGTAATTGTTTACAAATAAATTAAAACAATAGAGAACTGTAAAATAATAATAGGAGACTGTCAAACCATGGTTCATACTAGGCAATTTACGTACAAAAGTTTGGCATTGCTCGTTAGGAACGAACAAATTTACTACAAAGTTAGTCGACAGATCATCCTCATTGCACATCGAACCATTCAGATGCCAAATTGTTGTACTTAAATTGCCTAGCACGAACCAGGGTTTGACAGCATCCTATTATTAATTATACAATGGAAGACTTTATTAGCAAACATTTTCTAATAATGTACGGACATTATTCGCAAACGGCTGGTCACGTGACGTTTACTACCGCGTCGATTGGCTTAACAAGACTACTATTCTCCCTGCTTGTCTGTCTTTTGTTTGCAAGTTCTTTTTATTCAAACCCCACTTTCTTTTTGAACTTTATGCATACTATTATATTCCATAAAACTGTAATGTTCATATCTTAATGAATGCCTAGATACGGTACTTACTTCTTAAAGTTGAATTTGCGTATGCACGAGATAAAGTAAGCCTGTAGATGATGAAAACTCTACCTGCAAAAGAGGTTGACATGATTTAGGTGAGAATCTAAGCTTCATTGGAAGATGAAAAGAAGGGAAAGAATATTAGTTGTCGTTTTAACTTTGTTTTATATTGTCCTTCAACTCTAAGATTACACCTGTCATCTATTTGTGTTCGCCTTCTTTTCAGTAATATATATAGATGTCGTTCTTTTGAATTTCCCTTTGTTCGCCTATGCTTTGCGTCTATTTCTAAAAATAAAAAAAAAAATTGCCGGTGGGGAGTCGAACCCCAGTTTCCCGCGGGGCAGGCGGAGATACTAATCACTACACTACGAGGACACAATGATATTACCATCAAACATTCGTAATGTAGTCAAACGTAGGTCACGTGACTAGCAGTTTGCGAATATGTCACGTGACCATCCGTTGCTAATGGATCATGTGACCAGCCATTTGCGAATATTGTCCCTACATTATTAGCAAATGTTTGCTTATAATCACTTCGTTTTACAATTCTCTAATATTGTTTTAATTTATTTGTAAACAATTACAAACAGCATAGTATATATAAATTACTGATATTTTCTGTTTTTCCAAATATTTTGTTTCTAAGTTATGTAATTGCAAATTTATGGTACAGTATTTCAGCCTTCGGCCGATGACATATTTAACTTTAAAACATTTCTTACCAAGGTTTGCCTTTCGGGTAATTTTGTAGTAGATTTTTAATAGCCTCAGAACAGTGGCATTATCTTCATGTTTTATCCAGACAAGATGTATTCTAAAGGACCCGTCTAAAACAACAACATGCATGCTACTTGGCCCTCAAGAGGAGACAAAGGCACCACATGGGCATTCCATGGAGGCCTCATCTCTCTCCACAAATCTGTCCTTGGTGCTGATGGAGGCCTCGTGTCTCTCCACATATCTGTACAAAATTACTCTGAAGGCAAACTTGAGTAAGAAATGCTTAGAAGTTAAATTTGTCATCGGTCGAAAGCTCATGTATTGTAATTGTGTAACGCTGATGTAAAGTAAATGAACTATGCTGTAAACAAACAGACACGATGCAAATTGCAATTACATAAAATATTGGACAAACACACCAGTCTAATTAACTAATTAATAATCATCGGTAATTTACTCATTAGTAATGTATTACTATTCCGTCTATAATTGTTTTAAACTAAATTATACCACTAAAGTCTGAAGGATAAATGAATTGTAAATTTTATGAAAACACGTTGACAAGACAATGTGACATTGTCTTGTCAACCCCGGTCTAGACAACTGACATTCGGCAATTGAGTTAGGCATTGATTCTGATTCTAAGCTACTTCATTAATTACGAACGAAAGAGAAGTTAAAAGAAAAAAAAGAAAATGGGATGTTAATGTACGAATTAGTAACAGTACTAACAAAACCTAAACTTGAATGAGTTATTGTTGATAAGTGTCGCCAACTGTATCCAACAGTATTGGTATAAACTGTTTAACAATGCTGGGCCACGTGAAGCAGCGAACTCAACCACACGATCATAACAATAATATAAACACAAGTACAAGCAAGCAGCTGATTGGTGGCGGGAGGACGGCCATTTCGAATTTAACACATGCGATTTATTTGCTGAAACTATTAAAACTATACGTGTCCGTGTACTAGCTCACAAACGTCAACAACAATAATGTGATATTCTACACGCTATCGGTAGCCACAGCTCTACAAACCTCAAACGTCCAGCGACAGACTGACCAACGACAGACCGCTCCGACAGTCCTTCTGTTGATACTCTACACTACACGCATGCGCTGAGATAGCCGGTAGTTGCAGCAGTTAAGAAAGAACGGGAACTCTTAGGCGAACCCATGCTGGTCACAGCAATACCCATCAGATAATCCATCATCATCATGTGCCCTACCAGCTGGCGTAGGCGTTCACCCGATCTTCCATCCGATGTTATAAATGCCCCCTTCCCTTTTTTGTTTGTTCGCATATCCTTTACATGCCATCGCTGTCAACATCCAGCATCTTTCAGCTGATTGGTGATTTCTTGGCAAGATTACGCTCAGTAGTTTGCCATTGCTTTCTGAGCGACCGGCTCACATACCCCGTAAGTTACCGATGCGGAGAGAACCGCTACCGATTCTCGCGCAACGTCACGTTACTCACTAGAGTATACGGGATTTCGTAGAAAGTCGTGTAACTCCTATACCAGGGAGTCCGGCATAAATGGCCCTAGGTATTTAAAATTATCCACTTGGTTAAGAATTTTCCCTTCTATTTCTATGTCACCATTTTCTTTAATATCATCATTGTTACTGTTTTCTTGATATTCAAGGAGAGTGCTTTCTTTGCACTCGTTATTACAATATATAACAATTGTTGTAGGTATGTTACATTATCCGTCACCAATACTGCGTCATCTGCATATTGCGAAAAATGAATAAAAAATCTGCATAGTGTATATTATTTATATTACAACCTCCGATTCCGGGAAGGTTAACCCGGTCAAAAACCGCCCGCAGAAGTAGGATGTGTCGCCCTAAAGGCGCAGTATCGCAGTTCGCTGAAAACAAGCACATCACAAATACGTGCGGAAATAAATGAAAAGAAGAAGAATAACCTCCAATTACTATTCCTGACGTCTCTTTAATCTCTCTCATTATTACTTCGCTATATAGGGTGAAGAGATCTGGTGACAAGCAATACACAGATCCCATTATACTACATTAGACATGAACATATCATATGTTGAAATGCCATATCTCTGAACAATTATACACAAACTGAATGCTTCTTCTTCTTCTTCTTTCGTTCGCTTGAAATATGTCTATATCTGCAATGTCGTCTCTTGCATGAATTGAACTGTTTTTTTTCAGTTCACACAGTGGTCCATAGAGTTTATCTTCCACTGTCGTCTCTCTAGGCCAGAAGGTTTGCCTAGATATGTTATATTTTGGGCAGTCTTGGAGTATGTGCTCTGCTGTCTGCGACGCCAATCCACATGTGCACATGGCTGTTTCACCAATCTTGAATTTTGTATACATGTGGTTGCGTAATCTATTGTGTCCTGTTCTGAGGCGCAGAATAATGACTTGTTCTGGTCTGTCCATAATGTGGTAGTCATCTTGAGCAGGTTTTGGTGGCTTTCTGACTGATTTGATCATTCTTTTCTTTTGGTGGTATGTAACGGGCACATCAGGCTGTTCCTCTTTGGCTCCTTCCTTAGCCAATTGATCAGCTCTGTCGTTTCCGGGTACTCCACAGTGGGATGGTATCCACTGTATGGTGACTTTATGCTGACTGCTAAGTTCAGAAAGTAGTGTCCTTAGTACTGGCAATTTCCCAGAGAGGAGCGCCTCGAGTACTGATTTTGCATCTGTTAGTAGCACCACAGGTTGAGTACCATTGCTGTTATTTAGTAATTTCTCTGTTGCTATCTTGATTGCCTCAATTTCGGCATCATAGTTATGGCAGTACTTTCCTGTCGGTACTCTGGCTGTGTCCCTAGTATTATTTGGGTATTCTATGTACACTCCCGCTCCTCCATTTCGAACAGCATTTTGTGCTGACCCATCTGTGTAGACTCGGATCCAGAGGTCCTGTGGGTATTCTTCATCAAGGAAGCTGAGAGTGGCTGTTCTGCGCTGCACACTGTTCTGTTCTTCCTTGTCAAATATTCCTCTCACTTTTGTCTGGATTTGTAACGATAGTCTATGCTCATCTTTCCATGGAGTTCGCTCTGGAATAGTTGTTAGGGGGATACCAACTGTGGGCAGATCAGTGGTTTCTCTGCAGAGTCGTTTGGCCTGGTGGATAAAACTACTTCTTTTCAACCGCCCCATAGCTAGGTTTTCAAATCTGTTCTTCATAGGGTGGCCTGGCAAGCTGAGGAACTTTTCTGCTTGTATTAGCGTTTTCGTATCTCTGCGCTCACTCAGTGCCTGTGTCCTCCCCATCTTCTCCATTTCCACTATAGGGGTTGATCTCATCCCTCCTGTGGTGACTCTAAGTGCTTGATTTTGCACCTTGTCCAGCTCTTGTAGTGTGGTATTTGATGCTGAACACCACGCAGTTGACCCATATTCCAGGTGTGGTCGTATGCTCTGTTGGTAAACTTTGCTAAGTATTTTCGTACTGGCTCCCCATGTGGTTCCACTTAGCTTTCTCAGGATGGCTATTTTCCTTCTGGCTTTTGCTACTGCTTTGTTGATGTGCTTTCTCCATGTCAGCTTGCCATCAAATGTTACTCCAAGGTATGTTGGTTCTTTATCTTCTCTTAGGGGTGTTCCATTTATCTGGATGATCCCTGCCTTTTGTTTTGGAGAGAGGGTAAATAGGGTTGTGCTGCACTTGTCAGTGTTTATGCTGACACACCATCTATTTGCCCATGCAGCAAATGTATCTACAGCTCTTTGTAGCAATCTGGTGGCCACTGATGCATATTCATTTGTGCTCCATAGAACCAGGTCATCGGCGTACATTGCCGCTTTAATTCCATGCGGTAGGTGAGCAACAAGATCATTGATGAAGATTAGAAAAAGTGTGGGGGACAAGACTCCGCCCTGGGGGACACCGTGACGCAGTAGTACTTTCTTGCTCTTGAGTCCGTCTATCTGTACTCGGGCTCTTCTGTTGTGCAAGTATGCTTTCACCCATTTGTACATTCTTCCATTGACTTTGCAGTTTCTCAGTTTCTTCATCAGACCTTCTTTCCAGACTTTGTCAAAGGCTTTCTTCAGATCTATCCATGCCGCAAGCACCAGCTTCTTCTCTTGGAATGCATCCTCAATTTCTTGAGAGAGGTAGGTTGTCTGATCTTCCGTAGAGTAGCACTGCCTAAAGCCAGCCTGCTGTGGCACAAGGATGTTTTTACTTTCAATGTACCACTGCAGTCTGTGATTGATGATGCGCTCCAGTGTTTTGCAGAGACAGCTGGTGAGGCTAATTGGTCTGTAGCTAGAGGCAATGGAACCATCTTTCCCTGATTTTAGGAGGGGTATCATGATTGCTTCTCTCCAGGACTTGTGGAACACTGCCTAAGGTCCAGCTGTTATTGAAGATCTGCAACAGCTTTGTTTTGGCCTCTGTTCCTAGGTTCCTGATCATTTCATTGGAGATACCATCAGCTCCTGGTGACTTTCTCATTTTCAGTTTTGATATGGCTAGCTCCAGTTCGCTGATTGTGATGGGTGCCTCCAGAACCTCATGTACTATTTCCTTCTGTCCTGTATGTTGTCGTTTCTCTCGAATCTCTTGTTGTTTCTCTGGACTAATTTTGATATTGCTATCTTGTGCGAACGAGTCCGCAAAATGGTCAGCTGCTTGCTTTCTTGTTAAGATTTTTCCATCTTTATGTAGTGCAATTTTTGAGTTTCTCCCTGTGCCCTCGTCATTAAGCTGTTTTATTAGCTTCCACAATTTCCTTGTGTCTCTTTCAAAGTTCAGAGACTCTGTTTTCTCCTGCCAGCTTTTCCGTCTAGCCTGCAGCTTGGCCCTTTGAAATTTGGCTTTTGCATGCTGGAATTTATTGTGGTGCTCTTGGCTGGGTGTAGCCTCTGCTTGCTTTCTACACACTTCAACATCATTATGCAACTGTTCCAGTTCACTACTCCAGTAGGGTTTATATTGTTTACGGGCTCCTCTTCGTACTGTTTCTCGCGCTGCCTGTAGTATGCATTTCCCAAACTCTTCAACTGCTTTATTTATGTCTTTCTCAGTGTTCAGGTTTCTAACCAGTATGCTGGTGCGATGCTTGTACATTGCCCAGTCTGCTTTCTTGTAGTTCCACCTCGAGAGGGTGCTGCTTTCACTTACAAGCTCATTTTCTACGGTTAGAAAGACTGGCCGATGGTCACTGCCACCAAGTTGTTTCCCAACAGTTCGTGTAATGTTCCACTCCAGGTCTGGTGAATGAAAAGCCAGGTCAGGTGTAGTTGTAGAGTGCCATGATCTCGAGTAGAAAGTATGTGGGTCGGACGGCTTGTTAATCAACATGAATCTATTCTCATCCTGCCAGTCTTCCAGTCTCTCTCCTCTCTGGTCCATGTGATCATAGCCCCAGCTCTGCGAGTGGCTGTTGAAATCGCCACACACAATCATTTTTTCTTTTAGTGGTAGAGTGTCCAGTGCCTGTGGGCGGTCACTTGGACAGTAGTAATTGATCAGATGTAGATCTGTATTACCTGTCTTAAGTTTAAGTGTCTGATACTCAGCCCCTTCCATGTAGACTTTGATTTGGGAAGCCATGATGTTATTTCTTACAAGGGTCAGTATCCCACCTTTTCGCCTGTTCTTTCGGTCAGATCGGTAACACTGGTAGCCTCTGATTTTGAAGGCTATATTTTCATTGAGGTGAGTTTCTTGCAAGCAACATATGCTTACTTTTTCTTGGTCCAAGATTTGTTCTAATTCTATTTTTTTGTTGCTGACTCCCTCCGCATTCCAGTGCATTATTTTAAGTCTTCGTTTAGTATGGCCAGTCGTCCTATTCTCATGTCCCCTGGCTCCACAGGACATCTGAGAAGGACCTCCAGTAGTTGGGGTTGGACCCTTTCGAGACATAGGGCCCGGCACTGCACCTGCCTGGGGGTCCAAAGCAGGGCGAGCACCATAACGATTAGCAGTAGTCGACATATTCCATTTTGCGTGATTGCGTG
Source organism: Cepaea nemoralis (assembly GCA_014155875.1). NCBI lineage: Eukaryota > Metazoa > Mollusca > Gastropoda > Stylommatophora > Helicidae > Cepaea > Cepaea nemoralis. The sequence continues at coordinate 18,558 of JACEFZ010019721.1, forward strand.
GCATCCTGATTTCTGTGGTGCGCCTCTTGGCTGGTTGCCTCCGTCTTCAGCACCTTTCTTTGCTAGAGCAGACTGTGGTCTCACTCGAGTGTAGATGTTTACGCGCGCACACACCTGTCTGCGCATGCATGTACGTGCATACACATCTAGAGCATACTGGTTATTTTCCGGCGCCAGAGACTCGCCGTCGCCCCTTCTCCTGTTAGTTTAAACAGGTCCGCCACGTGAAGGCCAGGAGTTGGACTTTTGCTGCATAGGTTATGTATTCACGAGCCATTGAGGTATTTGAGCAATGTTGGGCGCTCACCCCAACACCGCGCCTCGGCTACATACAGCAACATTTGGAACCCTAATTGAATAATAACTTGAACAACTGGCAAACTTGATATATATATATATTATAAAATATCAAATATAACCCGAGGGGATTGAACAGTTTATTGCAAAACAAACATGTAAATCAATCAATAAGGTTCCGTCTCTACAATGAAGGTTGGCTTCAATGGACCCCCAACACTGTCTGTCTCTTGCTCTGACTATAAATTCTGTCAGATTGCTGTTCGTCCATCCCTTAATGTTACCTTCCCACATATGTCGTTGTCTACCTCTTGCTAGCTTGCCCTCAACCTTGCCCCCCAGTAAGGTTTTTAAAAGAGTATTATGTCTTTTTAATGCGGCCGAAATATTTCACTTGCCTCGTTTTTATTTCTTTCATCAACTCTCTTTTAATTCCCAGTTTTTCTAGGACGTCTGCATTTGATTGTTTTTGTTTCCATGAAATACGACAGATTCATTTGTATATCCACATCTCCAGGGCATCTATTCGACTCTCTAGTAGCTTGTTCAATGTCCAGGCCTAAGCGCCATACAGTAGCGTTGAATATATATAACATTTGAAAATTCTCATTTTTAATACGTTGTTAATCTCTGTAGATGGTAATACTGATTTCATGCTGCTGGAAGCATTTTTGGCCATTCGTATTCTCTCTCTCTCTCTCTTTTTTTTTTTTTTTTAAAATTTCGATTTCACTTCTGCCAGCATCTGTTATTACATGTCCAAGATTGGAGAAACTTGTTACTTGTTCTAGTATCTCCCCGAAGCTGCGGAGATGTGGTTTTATAGAAGAATGATGAGAACACCGGTGGACGGATAGAAAGAGCAATGAAGATATCCTGAAAGAAGTTAACTCACAAAGAGAATTGTATACTCACATCAGAAGAAGACGATGCACATAAAACAGAAACAGCAACCTCTCAATGATACCGGAACAACATTTATGATCTTGTGCCAACTCGGGAGCCACCACACAATGTAAGAACAGGGCACCTAAGCCGGGACGCTACAGAGGGGTAGAAACACCACAATGTAGCCATCACCCGGACTATAGAGGGGTAGAAACACCACAATGTAGCGATCACCCGGACTGGAAATCTCATCCGAAGTCAAACTTCTGCAGCCAAGCTTCGGCAAGGACCGCGGCCCGCAGCGGTATCGAGGGCAAGGAGGGGCCCAAGCCTTAATACCGCACTTCCCAGAAAATAAGACGTACCCCTATAATAAGCCCACGATTTTTTTTCCAGGATGCTTTTAATATAAGACCGACACTTAAAATAAGCCCTAGTTAAGATCGTAAGCTAGAATGAGAGACTTGTTGCCGAATGGCCAGCCGGAGTACAGACGCCCCACTTTTAAAGGG
>JACEFZ010019722.1:0-33219 GCA_014155875.1 Cepaea nemoralis
GTAATCATATAATGAACATTTATAGATGCCAAAAGACACACAAGCACTGGTTTTGCCACTGCCACTGTTAAGTAATAACAAACACTATTAGAACGTAAATAGGCTGTCGCATAGACTTAGGTGAGAACATTGTATATTCAACTTTATTTCTTACAATCTCGTTCGTTCTTGCATTAATGTATATTAATATTGTTCAATTGTGAATTTTTAAGAGTTCTAAAACCAGTTGTATATCTCAATAACCAACATTTAAGACTGGTAGTAAAGCGACATGTGTGATTTGATAAGGTACAAGACTGCTGTTAATAAAATATGGCGTTGATTGCTGTTGTTGCTGCAAATTGTAATCGATAAAGTCCGTACCGCTCGGCCTGCTGGTTTCTGTTGATGGATTATTTGAGCTACATGACGGTCGTTACACATGGCAACGCTATTATTTACCTGACACCGGAAGTATTGTTCTGTCTCGGAAATGTCAGACACTGATGCTCAACTGAGGCGGCTGAAATAATAAGAGAAATGAATTAGCGGGCACTGATTAACACTCGCATACGTGTAGGGAAAAGATTTAGAAATCAGGTAATACACTAGAAATTTTGTAAATTGACAGCCTTAGGAAAACTGACATTAGAAACATGTCTCCAAATTAACTGATTAAGTGCAAAGAGATGATGAATCGTCTTAACCGACTTCCCCTATCTGCCATGGGCTCAAATAAAGTATTGTTATATATATGTTTATTATATATTATATGTATATATATATATATATATATATATATATATATATATATATATATATATATATATATATATATATATATAAATTTATATAATTGGCTGTGTCCAACGTGTGCCGCATGGTTACACACCCGCTTCACACGCCAGTGATCCAGGGCTTGTTTCCGGATCCGGTCAGGGATATGCACTACTGACGAGCTCAAACGAGGGCGAAACTCGAGTATAGTGCTTCAATATTGACGTGGATAGGCCTTAGGTTCATACCAGAATACGATCAGCGTTGCCAGTAGTGGGTTGTGCTCAATATTTAAAATTCAAATCCCGAAATAACCAAATTAATCAAGTCAAGTAGTTTTTCATAATTAGCCGACTCTAATTGTATAATACAAGATGTCTGCTACCATATTAACAACTTTCACACCCCTACTTCCCATTTTTCTGCCGTCCATTTTTGTTTAACCCAAATCTACTGTTTGTTTCGCACTGACTCCGTTAAGACATCGAGATGCAGAAATAACCTTTCCACAGTGCACATATGGGCTTCAGCTATAATTAGCTGATTGGTTGTTTAGCTGCTTGTTTAGGTGATTGGTGAATCCTGTGACAGTTTTAAATCTTAACTCGGCTCACTTCAGTTCTGAAGAGGGCTGGCATCTATCGTGAGTGTGATGTACAGACTTGACTCGCAATCCTGTAGCTAAGTACAATCAAGGTGTTTGTAAAGTCTCACTACACTTTGAATGTAGAACAAATTTGAATTTTTTTTAATGCTTTCTTCCGTTGATAACTCCATTATGTTTGGAGTGCAAATTACTCCAACAGACGACAGCCATTCGCTGTATATTACTTCACGATGTACTGTGGAGCACATTTTTGTTGATATTATGTACTTCACTTGAGGGGCGGCTGGCCGAGTGGCTAGAACGCCGGGCTCTCCTTCGGGAGACCCGGGTTCGATCCCTCGGTAAGGTGTGGGATTTTTTTCTGTCGGGGGCAAAAAGAAAATCCTAACCTGCACAGTTCGCGGCGACTGCAATAGCCAGGCGGCCTTTATTCCTCAGGCTCAAAGACCCCTCTGCCATACACCGCAAGGTACTATATTGGCAGTAAATGACAGTGACAGTTTATGTACTTCATTTTTTTCAAATTTGTTCTACATGCAAAGTGTAGTACGACTTTACAAACACCCGGTATATTGTGAAGCTTTGTTTTCCTCTCTTTAAGCTCCCAATTCAGCGGGGTATGTACGACCGGTGCAGAAACCTCACATCTGAGGAGAGGCATGTTAGGATGTAACCACTTATGATTCCATGAAGCATATACGGACTAGCTGGGGTTAGGCATGGTTCGGTCATGTTTCATCCACGAGACTTGGATTTGTCATTGCCAACAGATTCTAACACAGTGCCTGGAGGGATCAAATATGATAGATGTGTTTTCATGTTCAAGGGTGACTATTCTATCAACATTCGTATGTGATCTCAAATCCCACCCTTTGAACAGCTCGTGTGTGTGTACTTAAAGAGTATATGCTTATAAATGTTGTTCATAGTATGGTTAAACATTTTAGTATCACGTTTAAACAAATATTACAAGAATAGGGTACAGTAGTTACTTTTGGCAATTTGTTTGAAGACTTTTATAACATTTTGAATGAAATCTTATTTGGGTCTGATCAACTATGTGCGTTGATGGTAATTTGGTTAAACAGTTTTAGAATACCAAGCACCATTTAACAAATAGTAAATTTGAAATAAACTGTTTGTGGCCACTTCCAGGTATCAATCATCATCATCATCATCATGTCTCTTATAAATTCAAAACCATGCACTCCCTTGGTGAACTTAAACAAAGATGTCACAAAAATGTCGTCGGCGTTTTATATCTCCATAGAGCTCGGTCCTTTGTGTTCCGGATCAATTCTATACTTCATAATAATTCATATCACCGTCTTAGGCCACCTAGTATCATTTCTCTCACTCTGTCTCTGTCTCTTCTACTCTGATCTTTCTAATCGCCTTGATCGTTTCCATTGTCTCTCTTATTACGTCACCATGAGAACATTGTTTGTCTCTATCAACATTCGTCTCCGAAACTACATCTCCATTGCTTCCAATCTGTTCTTCATATGTTCGTCCATATTCCAAGATTAACTACCATACTCTATTCTGCACTTATCTCTATCACGTATCTCCTATCTGATAGTATGATTTCCTCTAGATATTTGAATTTAAGGACTTGCTTAAGCGTTGACCATTCTATTGTAATATCACATTTGGTTGTATAATTTTCTTAGATATGAACACTGGTTCTATACTGTGCGTGCTGTTTGTTTGTCAGAACTATTGTCTGTTCCACTTGTCACATAGGACAGTGAGGAACATTTTGTGTGATATTCACTGGCACAGGAACTGAGTATTATAGGGTAATCCTTTGCCTGAAGTTGAAATCCCGACTAATGGCTAATTGGTTATATTTTCTTGATATTCAAAGAACGTCCTTTTTTGTACACTATAGCCACTATGTCTCACGTAAGTTCCAATGCTGTTTTATCTGCATTGTTAATATTATTTATAGTATAATCCCCAAATTATCTCTCGGTATATTTTTGATATTTCTCATTAATAATTAGCTATAAAACGAAAAGAGATCGTGCGACAAAACGTATTATTTTTAAATACTGTATCTGATCTACTTGCAAACTTTAATTGACATTTTAATTGCTGCTAATATTTCCAGTTTTCTTGTTTTTTAATGAAAACTTGCAATACCCTGGGTACAGATAACGTCACAATATACTCCCGTGTGTTGCCGGTTCCCATAAGGGAAGCAAAGAATAGCAACACTGTAGCCTACCACGCATGTCGTAAGAGGCGACTAAGGAGGCTATGGTTCCGTCGCCCTGCTACTGAGTGAGTGCGTGGCGCGACACTGTGAGTTGTGAGTTTCGTGTGAAATGCTTTTGAATCTGCCCGAAGTTTTTTGGAACGTGACTGCAGTTTCGGAGCGATGGCAGCTGGCTATGTCCCAGAGTTGACCGGTTTTTGCCTTATGCAGAAATGCGTGGCTGCTGGGCTTCTGGTTGACTGCCACTGCCATCGACGATGAACTGTATTTTCGTGGACTGTGTGGGCGAACATCTAGGAAACATCCAGATGGGAAAATGACTGCCGATTCCATCAGAGAAAAACTGGATGTTTCGTGGGGGACTATTGTGTTGACATTCTGGCGGCGGCATTATGCACAGTGTATCTGTACGGGCTGTTGTTTGTCGAGTCTCCTGTCTTTTCCACTTTTCACATTAGGCAGTGGGGAGCGTTTTATGTGATATTCACTGGCACAGGAACGGAGCATAATGGGGACGACCCGTTGCTGTGAAGTTGGAACCGTGACTAACTAACTAACTAACTAACTAACGTCACAATAGAAATGATCAATGCCTTAGAAGAATATGGAATAGACCAAGTCACCAGACTGCTGAATGCAATATACGATACTCGAGATATACCTCCTGAATTATGTAATTCTATATTCATTGCAATCCCGAAGAAATCTGGAGCCTTGGAATGCGATCAACATCGAAAAATTAGTATAATGAGCCACATCACAAAGATTATGCTGAGAATTATCATGCAAAGAATTAGGAAGAAAATACAACCCGAAATAGGACAAGAACAATGTGGATTTGTAGAAGGCAAGGGTACAGTAAATGCTGTATATATACTGAGAACAGTAATTGAACGTTCTATAGAAGTAAACAAAGATCTGTATACTTGCTTTATTGACTACACAAAGGTTTTCGATAAAGTGAGACATGTCGGCATGATAAGGATGCTTGAAGATATACAAACTGATGGAAAAGACCTTAGAATTGTAAAAACCATATATTGAAAATAACAAGCTGCTATCAGAATTGATAAGAATGTAGGTCAATATCAGCCTATTAAAAGAGATGTGAGACAGGGATGTGTAATGTCTCCAGATCTGTTTTCCCTGTACAGTGAAAATATTTTCAGAAATATAGAAAATATGGAAGGAATCATCACTGGGGAACGAGTCATCAATAGCATTAGATATGCAGATGATACAGTCTTGATTGCAGACAATGAACAGGACCTGCAAAATTTAGTAGATGCAGTTGTTGCACCAATGAACAACTTGGGTTAGAATTGAATATTAAGAAGACACAGATTATGGTCGTCACCGGGAAGAATGAAATACTACAATGTGATATACGAGTAAATGAGCATATTCTTAAGCAAGTGAGTCGATAGTTATCTCGGCACAGTCATAACATCTGATGGGAGATGCCTTGAAGAGATTAGGACAAGAATTTCCATTGCGAAGGTAGCCTTTTGCAAGATGAAAAACATACTGGCCATTAAAAAGATATAAATTGAGACGAGAAAAAGAGTGTTGAAGTGCTACATAGAACCTATACTTTTGTATGGATGTGAGGCGTGGACAATTGGCAGTCAAGCTGAAAAACAGCTGATGGTTGTGGAAATGTGGTTTCTGAGGAAACTGCAAAGAATACAATGGACAGACAGAAAAACTAATGAACAAGTCCTTCAAGAAATAAATGAAAATCGTAAATTGATTATAGTCATTAGACGTAGACAGTCACAATTTTTTTTGGCATGTTATGAGGAGAAATTACTTGGAGAACTTGGTGATGACTGGCAAGATCGAAGGGAAGAGACCAAGGGTAAGACCGAGAAGTAAATACCTGGATGGCTTGGACACGTGGCATGGTCGAGACGGGAACACGGAGCTGATCCACGACTCTGGTGATCGAGTGATATGACAGAACATGACCGCCCACGCTTATCGGCATGGCACATGTCGGATGGATTGTTTCCAGTAAATATTGTTTTATTATTCTGCGATCTTTCCCATCAGTTGTAATATTCTCCAACATGTTGATAATATCATCATGTTGTGCATTATCGTATGTTTTGGTGTACTCTATAAAACACAAGCATACGACTTTTTGTGTCTCAGCTCGTGTTCGTATTGGGTGATAGAATGTATTATTTTTTGCTTTCCCTTCAACAAATCCATACTAATCCACACATATTGTTATCATTATTTTCCGTTCTCCTTCTTGATAGTTTCTTTATGATTCTGAGTACGCTTGTATGAGTTCACAGTTTATATTTTTACAGAAGCTTTAACACGAGGGCTAACCAATGATCCAACTTGATTGAATAGCGTCTCTCTTAGCATATATCGCTTAATAAAAACTTTCATCATTTGATGTGTACATCACATTTTCCAGTTATTGTCACGCACGACTTGCGTGCAGCAGCAGCAGAAGTCATTAGTAGCAATTTAAGAAAACGAACAACAGCGAGGTGGAGGATGCGTAGGAGGAGAAGGACACAGAAGAATGTGAGGAAGATGATAACTACACGACAAAGATGTCAATGATTGCGATGATTATCATAAGGATGATCATGATCATCATGATAAAAACGACGAGAGGATGATGATAATTATGATAACAACGATAATAATTACTGTCATCATATTTTTATACTGTATAAAAACGTAAAATGTCGAAGGTGAGTTCACTCACCTACAAGAACCTGCAATGTCCAACCCGCGCTCACATTCACATCCCCCAGGCTATCCGCGGTATAGGATTGTTTACGCCTGGTTCTGTTTACAATAAAAAAAATCGTTTGTCGACGGAGAAACCCACAGGAATGATGCCATTCTGTTCCCTGCCCTTTCCCAAGATTCTTTTCACAGGCCTGGGCTGCTACAGGTGCCAGAGGTAATCTCGTGACTCATGCTCTTATTTTTCTTGATCAGATATTGGTGAGTGCGTAGATCACAATATTCCAGATGCCACTTTTAATGATGAGTGTTGTCTTTATCTGTTTTACGATTTGCTGATAGTAAACACTGTTAGGATGTTAGTTTGCCTTGCTGATTTTATTAAGAAATAAATTCGGAAATAATATGAGATAATTGTAATTACATTTCGCAAGTTTCTCTCTCTCTCTCTCTCTCTCTCTCTCTCTCTCTCTCTCTCTCTCTCTCTCTCTCTCTCTCTCTCTCGCTCTCTCTCTCTCTCTCTCTCTCTCTCTCTCTCTCTCTCTCTCTCTCTCTCTTTTCCATACAAAATTAGGATGTGTATATAATGAAAAAAAAATTAATTTAGAAATACTGTAAACTAATCATGATTACATTTGGTCCTTTTCTGTTAAACGGAATGTGTTTATAAATATCGGGCGCCTTGGTGTAATTGTTAGAACATTACGCTGACAATGGTATGAAGGTCGTAGGACTAGGGTTCAATATAAGCTCTCGCCGTACGCTCCGGATATGGCAGCAGACCGCCCTGAGTTGATTTCCATACAATGGGATGAGTACCCATGGTCCAGAAAGCAATGGCAAACTACAGAACGTAAACTTGGCAAGACATCCAGACAGCCAAAAGATGCCATACATCATATACCACATACCTGCTTTCATGTAAAGGATATTCAACTAACTTTCAGCCTGACTTCTTGTGAACAGTTCCCCTTCTTGACTTTGGTGCCAAGATGTTGAAAGTTTGTGTTATTTTCAATTTCTTTATTTTTTAATTGGAAATATTGGTTTGCAAGTAATTTTGTCCGTTCACATTATTTTTATGTTGCCCAAACTCAGAAACGATTGTGACTTGTACTATGTCTCCTGCCTCAGAAGTCGGAGTGGGTTTGCCTGATGGCGAAGGACACTGGTAACAGGGAAAGCCACACGTAAAAATCAGCCCAGTGCACTAAAAATAGTAGCATGTGCATGGACTACGCTTGAGTTCTTAGAGAGCGAACAAAAAAACAAAGACATCTATGTCTCTTGGCAAAAAGGATTATTTTTGCTAACCACATGGCATTATTGAGAGGAGGAAGGGGCCATCCTGTGCATATCAACACTTTCTCATGCTATATCAATGCCCCCAGGGGTTTCACGGCAGTTTGGTATTTCTCAATATTAAGCGTAAGCCCTTCACATACAACAACATATCTTGGGAAACAGATGCAGTCAGCGTGATATATTCCCCTGTACGACGTCTAAAAGATTTCTTTAATTTTCTTCTTTTTAACGACCTAATAATTGTGGTTGCTATTTGGTGCTCTGACGCTATGAACTCAAGAGTAGTCCATATACGTGCTACTACATGTAGTGCACTGGACTGATTTTTGCGTGATGATTTTTTTTTTACTGATTTTTTCTCTATTATCAGTGTCAGGCGAATCCACACCTTGACATTTTAGTCCACCTTTCCGACGTAGGGACTAAACCAGCTACGTTGGCATCAGCACACCGGGTGTTTAAGAATTAGCGCTCTTATCCATTCGGCCATGCTGACATCTGCCACCATATTAAAAGTTATTGTTCATAGATGTATGTGAACAATGCTAATAAGCCATATGCAAATAACATTACAATACAGTGACTATATGTACCTCATCATCATCATCATCAAGTGCCCTGCCAGTTGGCGTAGGCGTTCATGGCTCTCCACAGATCTCGGTCTTTGGTGTTCTGGATCACATCTGCTGTTGATATTCCTCCATGCCACCGTCTGAATCCATCCAGCATCATTTCTCTTGGTCTGCCTCTGCCTCTCTTCTCGTTTTTCTTTCCAACTGTCACGATGTTCTTCAATGCCTCTCTTCTCATCACATGACCGAAGAAAGCTGTTTGTTTCTTTCTTATTGTTGCATATAATGTTGTAGTTTCGTTAGCCTATTTCGGAGAATCGTTGTTAGTTACTCTGACAGTCGAAGGAATTCGCAACCTTCTTCTCAGCGACATCTCTGTCGCTTCCAAGGTCTTCCTGATTTGTTCATTTACAGTCCAAGATTCACTGTCATACAGCATGTACCACATGCCTGCTTTTATTTAACAGATAGCGATCTAATATTTTACACATATGTCTGACTGCATCCCTATTTCTTCACCTCCTGCATGAAGCCATAGATATGGTCAATGGTCAAAGACTAAGACGAGGTAGGTCCTGGATGGCACAGGCAGAAATATCTATACGTCATGTGTATGATCTTAAGACCATCAGTCGTGAAAAAGAGTGGGTTAAAGTACCGGAAGACATGTCGGGCTGGAACAATGTAATAGTCACACTGTCGTGAGTGCAGAGAATGGGCGGTGGGCCACACAGAGTTTGAGGTGAAACAACTTATCCAGAGTAACACATATCAAGGTGGCATAGTGATCTACACTGATAGATCAGTGGTGAGAAACACGTAATGGTTCGGGTTTCGTTGTGAAGGCTAATGGAAGATTCTTGAAAAAGGAGAGACTATGAGACTACAACCTCCAGCATGAGAATGGAGGTGGAGGCGGTAACAATGGCATTCCGTTGGTGACGGGGGACCACTGCAACACATGCTGTATTCATTACGGACTCAATGTGGAGAAAGGAATCTTTCCTGTGGACTGGCTCACCAGCTTCGGAGGTCACAGATTGTGAGAATTGTATGGATTTTTTGCCCTGGCCATACGAGAGTGCAGGGGAATGAACAGGCTGATAGGCTGGCAGGAAATGCACCTCTTGGTGGTCAGTTGCCTATGGACAAGGGAGAGGTGGTCGTGCGCTTGTGGGACCACGTGGACAAGGTAGGGAACAGATTGAGAACCCGTATGTGGAAAGAATGAGATTGCGGGAGATCGGCAGGGGCTCTGGAAGAATGTCAAAACTGAGAGTGAAGACCAGTAGAACTTCCAATCAGGTAGCGGTGGGAACAATTGACAGTGTGATCCTTCGCTGGCTGTTGAACGAGGGAATAGAGCGTATAAGGGAATGTCCTGAGTGCCGTGATGCGGGTTCTTAGCCCAACTCAACTCAACTAGTATTTTAATCCTTTTAAATCAACAAAAACATAAAATTTCTATTTGTTTCACAATAATTTTACAATTTTATTCATGTTCTTCTACCTATTTTTTTTTTATGGAAAGGGGGGAGGGGTGGGATTGAGAACATTGAACGCTATTTGTGTCGTGTCCGTTTTCGGCAGAGCTGTGTATTAGCGCATGACTTAGGGCGGAATGCCGGTAAAGATCACTGTGCTATGAAATCATTACCCTGTGTCCTGACATCAGCAGCATATCTGAAGCCAACATATGGAGCTGCTGTAGTGCTGTGCACGCTTGCCCATTGGATCTCTTTCTTCATGAAATAGTATGATAGTTCACTAATTCGGAGTGTTGATTCTTCCGTCATAGCACTTTTAACGCCAACTTTTGGCTTCTGTCGATTGCATTTGTTTAATCGCTGGAAAATTACACGCTAAATTGTATCTATTTTCAGTTATAGAATACCAATTTGCGCCCAAAACAATTAAAATAATCTTTAAAAAAAGACAGTTAAATTCAAACAAGAGACAACATTGCAGTTCTAGACATATTTCAAGCGAACGAAAGAAGAAGAAGAAGAAATTAAAATAATGTGGAATCTAGCCAAATGGGACTCAAACGCTTTCACGGTGGACTTTGCCAAAAATATTTTAATTAATAGCTGCCTGCGGCTGATCTTTTTTATCGCATTGTTTAATCTGACCGTTTTAAAGACATAATAATACTGGCTGGAATGTGTTACCTGGTTAAGTTAACAAGACTACTGGTTTCTGGATTTTTTCCTGGGCTCGTCTATTGCTTAATACACGCAGCGGTAGCCTTAGACTCGCATGCCAAGTGCGGCACGTGGAACTATTTTCAGTGGCACTCTGAGTGAATTTAAATACAGTATATAATCTAATTTTTAAAGTGAATTTTTAGTTAAATAGCCATGTCATTTTTAAAGCTATTCCTGCGTTTACATTCATTCTAAATTAAAGCTATTAGGCATTGAAGGTAAGAATTCCGATCTGTTGCAAACTAGCTGAGTGAGTGTGAAGCAATAATCACTGGCGAAATCCTGTATCTACCCAATGCGTCGACTCTCTCCAGGCTTCCTCGCCACCAACTCTATAGCTCTGTCGGCTGTCACATACTCATGCTAGTATAGTTAGTTGACAACAGCAGAAATGTTGGTGCTATTTTTAAGTAATACGGTGTCACTAAAAAGTCTAAAAAATGCAAATTGATATACGCATGTTTCAAGACTTTTGGACAAAGGAATATGAATTAGACCATGGTGGGCATACGCTGGCACGCTGGATAAATGTGCAACATTACTTCCACACACTACTACAAAGGCTGGCACTCAGGGTGACTTTACAACATTATCTAGACACAACAATACAAACATGGTTGCCGGATCTTGTCTTAATAGATTGTTTGACACACTAGGTTTTATTACTGTGTTTTTGTGGATGACTCATCGCTTACACATAAGTGAAGCCAGGAGACACCAAATGAGAAAATAATGATATCTGTTCACAGGAACTGTTCAGTACAGCGCGCTGAAAGTTGGCAATGTTTTTCCGCTTCTTTAATATTGCAATACGGTATTCGATTACTATGTTGTTTTTTTTTACTGTCGTTTTTTTTTTTTTACATTACTGAGCTATGAGTGCAGGTGGTGGATGAAGCTGGAGAGCAGCCGACAGATATTTGTAGGTTATGGTCTCCATCTTCACGACGGTAGGCAGAGGATCTCTTTTTTGAGGAGACAATGGCTATCGGTCATTGAACAGTATGGTCACTGCTAAGAAGGAAAGCAATGGCAAACTACCTTCTTTACAGATGCAAAAAAAATTGTGTTGTGCAATCTCATCGATAATTAGAGAAACGGCGTAAATGGTTTCTTCATAGAACCGTCAGTAGGCTACTATATGCAAACGATTAATATCATTGAAAGTAGGAACTTAGAATGTTAGAACAATGAGTGCAGATAGAAAATTAGAAAATATCAAACAAGAAATGGAAAGAGAGAAGATTAAGATTTTAGGAATGTGCGAAACGAGGTGGAAAGGGGCAGGGATCAAGACATGAGAGGATTGTAAGATTAGTTATTTTGGGGGAGAAGAACGGCAAAGAGGTTTAGCCATTATATTGGATTGACAAACAATATTTTCTGTTCAAGGATATTGGGCTGTGTCAGATAGAATTCTATTAGTAAAATTAAACGAAAGACATTTTAAAATAAATGTCATTCAAGTATATGCTCCAACAAGTAAATGCAGTGAAGAAAGTATAGAGGAATTTTATAATGACATGGAGTCAGCTTTGAAGAACTGTAAACAATCAGAAATAAATATTATAATGGGTGATTTCAACGCAAAAGTAGGCCATCGAGGCGATAGGTGCTGTGTAGGCAACCATGGTTTGGGAGAGCGAAACGAAAGAGGATTTAGACTTGTAGACTGGGCAAAAGAACAAGAAATGGTTGTCGGAAACACCTGGTTTAAACAACATCCTAGACGATTATGGACAAGGAGTAGTTCAGACCAGATAGATTACATCCTGATTAGCAGAAGGTTTCGAAATGCGCTAACAGTGGTAAAAACAGTTCCCAATGCAGACTGTTACAGTTATCACAGAATAATTACAGGCAAACCGAGGTTAAAGTTAAAGAAAGTCAAGTATACAACCGGAAACACTAAATATGATTTGTACAAATTGAAAACTGACAAAGAAATATAAGATAAATTTAACACAGAAGTAAAGAACAAATTTGATATATTATCTTATCTAGAGATCCTATTTCAAGATATGGAAGATCAGTGGGAAATGTTGAAGACGTCAATCAGTTTAGCTGCAGAAAAAACTATTCCAAATTAAAGAAAGTGGGTCGTCAGACATGGATGACTGAAGAAATTTTACAGCTAATGGCAACAAGGAGACAGAACAAAAATAATCCTGCCAAATATAAAGAAATTCACAGAAAAAATCAGAACTTTATGTAAGGAGGCAAAAATTGCATAGAAATTGAAAAATACCACAACAGTAAAAATACCAAACTAATGCACAAAATAATTCAGGAGCTTACTAATCAAAGCAGGCTGCTTAAAGACAAAAGATGGAAAAATCGAAGAAATAGATCAGATTTTACATATGTGGTCATATTATGTGAACAACCTTTATGATGATAACATAGACGAACAGTGTCATATTCAGAATAATAATGAAGGACCATAAATTTTGAAGATGGAGGTTCAGAATGTTCTTAACCATGTGAAATCTGGCAAGACCCCCGGTTCAGACAGCATCACAACAGAAATGATTAATGCTTTAGAAGAATACTGAATAGATAAAGTTACAAGACTCCTGAATACCATATATGATACTGGAGATATACCTCATGAATTATGTAACACTGTCTTTATTGCAATCCCAAAGAAATCAGGAGCATTGGAATGTAATCAACATCGAACAATTAGTCTAATGAGCCACATCACGAAGATTTTGTTAAGAATTATCATGCAAACAGTTAGGAAGAAAATACAACCTAGAAAGGGAAAGAAACAATGTGGGTTTGTAGAAGGCAAGGATACAGTAAATGCTGTGTACATACTGAAAACGGTAATTGAACGTTCTATAGAAGTAAACAACGATCTACACCTCTGCGTTATTGACTACACGAAGGCTTTCGATAAAGTGAGACATGTCGACATGATAAGGATGCTTGAAGATCTACAAATTGATGGAAACAACCTTAAACTTGTCAAAACCATTATATAGGAAACAAGAAGCTGTCATAAGCATTGATAATGAAGTAGGACAATATCAGTCTATTAAGAGAGGTGTGAGACAGGGATGTGCAATGTCTCCAGATCTTTTTTTCCCTGTACAGTAAAAATATTTTCAGAAATATAGAAGGCATGGTAGGAATCAAAATCGGGGGACGATACATCAACAACATTAGATATGCAGATGATACAGACTTGATTGCAGACAATGAACAGGACCTGCAACATTTAGTAGATGCGGTTGTTGCACACAGTGAACAACTAGGGTTAGAATTTAGTTGTAAGAAGATGCAGATTATGGTCGTCACTAGGAAGGCAGAAATACCACAATGTAATATACAAGTAAATGGGCATATTCTTAAACAAGTGAATCTGTACAGTTATCTCGGAACAGTCATAACGTCTGATGGGAGATGCTTTGAAGAGATTAGAACAAGAATTGCCATTGCGAAGGTAGCCTTTTGCAAAATGAAAAACATACTGACCAATAAAAGGATACCAATTGAAACGAGAAAAAGAATGTTGAAGTGCTACATAGAACCTGTACTTTTATATGGATGTGAAGCGTGGGAAATGAGCAGACAAGCTGAAAAACATCTGATGGCTGTGAAATGTGGTTTCTGAGGGAAATGCGAAGACTATCGTGGACAGACAGAAAAACCAATGAACAAATCCTTCAAGAAACAAATGAAGATCGTAAACTGGTTAGAGACATTAGACGTAGACAGTCGACAATTTTTGGACATGTTATAAGAAGAAATTAATTGGAGAACTTGGTGACAACTGGCCTGATCGAAGGGAAGAGACCAAGGGAAGACCGAGAAGTAAATACCTGGATGGCTTGGCTACGTGGCATAGTCGAGACAGAAACACTGAGCTAATCCACGACTCTGTTGATCGAGTGAGATGGCATAACATGACCGCCCACGCTTACCGGAATGGCACATGATGGATGGATGGAATACGGTATTTAAAAAATAAGGATCGCCAAGAAGTTATACCTTTAATGTTTTCACTTTGTTCATCTATCTTTCTCCCTTATTCTATTATTGTGACTATAACTGTTGTAATAACTGTAGCAGTGGTGCCGCATACTTATATAGAAAAGTCAGTTCGCTTGCTGGTCGATTAATCTTCATCAAAATGTCGTCACTCTACACCACCCACCTACCCACCCACACACACGCGCGCGCACACACACACGCGCGCGCGCACGCACGCACGCACACGCACACACACACACACACAAAAGAATTAAGCCTCATAGTTAATTAAGATCCTCTAACAAGTATTGTGCAATATCTGTGCCGCCGACAGATTGTTGTTTGTTGTGGTTTGCACTCTGCGGCGATAGGCAGATGATCTCATCAGTTGAGGCAATGGCTATGGCCACCGGCTAGTACAGTCACTGCCCAGAAGGAAAGCAATGGCATACTACCTTATGCAAAACTTGCAAGGAAACCTAAACAACAACGAGAGTGTTTCGGACCCGGTACATCTTGCGTATGATCGAGAGGTTTTCCAGAAGGTTGTTAGGTGAGCGAGGTTCAGCACAGGACATGCTACTGAATGAATGAATGAATGAATGAATGAATGAATGAATGAATGAATGAACAAGCACTGTAAATAAATAAATAAAAACAGGTCTGGTAGCAGGAAACTGCTGTGCGTATGTAAAGTTTATGAGCCATCACATTTTGTCATCCTAAATGCATGGAGTAATAGGTGATCAATCGTTCCCTTCAGTAGCGAACAAGCCATGTTCGCCTTCCGACCGCGATCAAGCCATTTTCGGCGTAACTTTCCAACTGTTTTATCAACGCGACCGCTATAAAGTAGTGCTAATTTAAGATATAGTCTGTCCAGAAATGAATGCCTTCATTCACGATCAATTACTGTCTGTTGCATAGTTGTGAAATTTTTCCTGCCGTCTTATATTTACCCCCACCCAAGTAATATGCCTTTGATAGGTCCAAAGGCAACTTAAATCATGGAAAGCTGCGACATTTCTTTGATGTTTTGGCGAAAAACTAGTGAATTCACACTATCAAACTTGTTTTACAGTACCGCACCTTAATTCCGGTGACGACACAAGGCGTATCCAGATTCTTATGGAAGTGGGTGCAATGTGTATGTAATATAAGTACACAAGGGCGTCACTAGGGGGGGGGGGGTGCGGGCCGCACTGGGTGACACCATCAAGGGGTGACACCAAAATAAAAAAAATTGCAAATTTGACAAAGCAGACATAGCTCTGTCTAGTCGGGTTTCATAACCGTTCATTGTTAAATACATGAGCAGGCACAAGGTGTCACCATGCAGAGCGTCTGGTGCTTAAATGAATAAGACTCAGAGCTCAGAGCTGCTCGGAGCCTCGGAGTCGGAGTAGAATCGTAGGTCATTTGCAAACACGCCAATTAATGACGTGTGGAGTCACGTGGTTGCAGAAAATGACAGACGTTGTTTACAGGTTCGTTTTTTATGTAAATAATTATTTTTCGAAATTTTATAATTTTATCAATATCACTAAAATATAAATATTTTAAAGTAAATTAATTAGGACAGGGCATAAATTTTAAAGGAGAAAAACAGCGGCAGGCTTCCAATTAAAAAAGTTAGTATTACTATACTATAGTATACTAGTAGTTTACTACTACAATAAATTAATAATTACGGCATACACACGTTTTTCTATCTGTCTGAAAAATATACATTTAAATTTCTTAATTTAATTTTTTAATTAAAAAGATGGAAATAGAAAAATAAATAACGGTTGTGAATTTTCGAACCAACGATTCACTGTTGAGACTGCCACACGCAGATCCCCCCAATAATTGATGCGGTTACTGACATTCGCCAGCAATTCGCAATATAAAATAATAAAATATATGTCATGAAATGACAGTCGTGCATTGGCGACAAAACTTCCTGATAAAAGTTAAGAAGAAGTGTTGCAACGAATATTGTTGACCGCCGGTTACATTTGTATATGAATCCATTAATTGTGCCTTGCAGCATTTGCCATCCGCATCGTATGCAGGTTGGTATGTTCAATACTCCATTAGCCAGTAAAAAAGTTACAATCCACTCAAACTTGTTACAATGAAATAAAAAAGTTGTAACTTCCAAGGACAATATTTTAAAAAATTTAATATTTTGTATGACAAGTTTTCTTTTTTAGACGGTTCTTTTTAGTGTACATAATCATTTTTTAATTACATTTTAATTCTACGGTAAACAACGCAATTTAACCTAAATAACTATATTTATTAAATTATGAATAAATCATAAATGTTTGGATTATAATTATTTATACAGATTTTATATATTTATATTATATCTTTTTGTTTAGTTGTATATTTTTAAGTCCCTAATTTATTATAGATTTATTATTTTAGAATATTCCATCATGCCACATGGAGTGCACAAATCAAAGAGGCCTAGTGGATGCGAGCAGCGAAAAGCAAAGAAGAAAAGATGTGAATCACTAAAATCACTACCTGGATTCATGCTTCAATATGTCAAGAGACCAAGTGATGGACAAGGTTCATCAAAAGACGTTCTTCCTCAATCTACAATTGATAAGGATTCTTCCCATGCTGACAGCATGCATTCTTCAAAAGAGCAACTAGAGCCACAAATGGAAGAGAATCACGAGATTGATGCAGAAATACATAATGAAATAGCAGTAGATGAAGTTGAAACAGAAATGCATGCTGAAAATGATTCTCGTCATGATACTGTAAATGTGATGAGTCAAGTGGATGAGAAAAATTGGAATATTTTATCTGATGTTTCTTTCTGGAATGCACCAGTTCCAGATCATTTTCGAGTTGAAATTATCAAAAGAGGAAGTTGTTCTTTTCAGAATAAGGATGGGCCTTTCAGTACTGTGACAAGGCAAGGTGCAAAGACTAAAGGAGATGTTCGCCAGCTGTCAAAAGAATGGTTCTACAAGACGATGCCAAATGGTGAGAAAATACTGCGGTCATGGATGGTTTACTCGCTCGTCAGTGAGAAATTATACTGCTTTTGCTGCAGACTCTTTGCTGTTAATGTAACAGAACAAACATCAAAATTTGTCACTGGGTTTCAGCAGTGGTGGAAGCTGAGCCCAAAATTACATAATCATGAGATATCGGATGACCATCTAGGTTGCCTTGAAAAATGGAAAACATTGGCAGCAGGCCTTAAGCTGCACAAAACAATTGATGTCGACAGTGTTGCTGTAATGGATAGGGATAAAAAATGGAGGGATATCTTGCACAGGTTGCTTGATATCACATTGTTTCTTGTTTAGCAAAATCTGGCATTTCGTGGCCATAAGGAAGATGCATCTTCGTTGAATAAAGGAAACTTTCTTGAGATGGTTGAGATGCTTTCTAAATATGACCCTGTGTTGAAAGAGCACCTAATGAGATTAAAGCGAACTACATCTGTAACAGTAAAAGCATCCGTATCTTATCTTTCACCAGAAACTCAGAATGAATTTATAACTGTTCTGGCAAATCATGTGAAGGAAATTCTTGTAAATGATATAAAGGCTGCAAGGTATTTTGGAATTATGTTCGACAGCACACCTGACATATCACACACTGACCAGATGTCTGAGGTGATCAGATATGTGAAAATGCACAATGGGGAAGTTGAAGTGAGAGAAGTGTTTCTAGGATTTTTCCCTTTAAAGGGGGAAAAAGCTGATGACCTCAGTTCAGACATTTTAAAAAATCTAGAAAGTGATGGACTTGACATAATGATGTGCAGAGCTCAAGGTTATGATAATGCTGCCACAATGTCTGGAATTCATGGAGGTGTTCAAACCATTCTGAAAAGAAAGAATAAGAAAGCTATTTTTAACGGATGCGTGGACCATTCGCTTAACTTGTGTGGTCAACACTCTTTTGCTGAAAATGCTTTATGTGTAACATTTTTTGGAACTCTTGAGAGAATGTATTCCTTCTTTGCTGCTTCCACACATCGATGGGATGTTTTAATTGAACACACTGCAATGTCAATTAAAAGGCTATCAACAACACGCTGGAGTGCACATCATGCTGCTGTTAAACCAGTGAAAGATAAGTTTGATGAATGTGTGGCGGCGATTGAAGCTCTATGTGATTCCTCGTGAAAATGTGGAAACAAGAGGTGCAGCACAAGGTCTTTTACCTGCTGTCTGTGATTTCACGTTTCTGTGCTACCTTTACTTTTGGGCTGCTGTACTTGAGGAAGTTAATTTGACACAGCAGTATCTGCAGACTAAAGGCTTAACTCTTGACAAAGTAGTGACCAAGTTAGAGGCATTAAGACTTTTTCTGCAGGAGAAGCGCAGTCACTTAGTGGAGCATGCAATTGAACAACTCAGAGATGCTTCAGATGCTGGACTCACTATGCAAGAAGAAAACAATAGGGCGATGCTGGAGTGTATTGATCGTTTTCATTCTGAACTCCAGACCAGATCAACAGCGATCAAGGAAGTAGCAAATATGTTTGAGGCTGTTCAAGCCAAGAGTCTTCTATCAGCAACTGAAGAAGAGTTGCTGGTGTCAGTTCCAAAATTGACCACTTTCTATGATGAGCTATCCGAAGTAGTGCTTTTAAAAGAAATACCAAGGCTGAGAAGACACCTGAAGGCAGCAGATATTGATATCCACAAAGCCAAAGACTGGTCAATATTTGATATTTTAAAATTCATAGTTGACTGGGATTTCCTTGAATCTCTCCCAATACTCTCACTAAGCCTACAACTATTTCTTACGATCTGTGTGTCTGTGGCTTCATGTGAGAGGAGCTTTTCAAAACTGAAACTTATAAAGAACTATTTGCGATCAACCATGGGACAGTCAAGACTTTCTGATCTGGCTATATTATCAATTGAAAGTGATATGGTGAAAGATATTGATTTTGATGATGTGATTGACAGGTTTGCAGCTTTGAAGACCAGGATGGGAAACTTTTAATTTTAAATAACATAAATTTTAATGTTAAATAACAAAAATTTAACTTTGTCCGAGTTTGTCGAAGTTCTTTATTTATGTTTTACCTGAAGTATTGAAGTTATATTGTTCAATTTGTTTTCTTTCTTATGTCCTTATTAACTTTTTGACTTATTTTACAAACATTACTATATGCGATTATATATGGTACAGGAACACTCGGAAGAAGACCATGGTGAAAGTCTAGAGGGGTGACACCAAGAGTTTACCGCACTGGGTGACACCAACCCCAGTGACTGCCACTGTAAGTACAGACAGAATTTATAAAGGCATGGGGTAAATAGTGTTGAATCGAAATGGAATTGAACAGAAAAGTAGAAGGAATATATTTCTTACCTTATATTTAATTTCCTTCTTATTTCTTCAGCTTCTTGTTAATAATGTGTACACAAGGAGTCATGTTACTATGATGCATTTAGCTTTTTAGGTGGAGTTCGTGATGGCTTCTAAACAGCTGTGTGTTAATGTGCGAATGGAGTGACCATAGATAACACAGCAATTTAGTCATCATGCGTCAATTTTTAAGGACCTGTTCAGCTGTCTGTGTAGTTTGTTCACACGTGCACATTGGTGACAGAACCGCTTTGAGTCTTCGTGAAAGATTGTCTACTCTGCTGTTTACTGTTCAGAGACGGAACATGATTGTTACCTGTTTTGCACAACGAATATAGCTGTGAATGTCTCTGTAGTGGGCTTCCTTCTTAACGGCCAAGATGATTGATTCGTATGTTCGTGTGTTGTCGTGTGTTGTACGTTGTTTGACAACGTGTTTGTTATCACGTTTCTTGGAATGCCACATTATGTCAGTTTCCACCTCAATATTACTCTTCTGTTGGTATTCAATGCGTTTAGTGTGTGTTTTTTTCCTTTTCAGTACCAGTTGTTTGTCACCGTTGAGGGTTTGCGGAATTGAAAATGAATCACTATGGAATGCAAACTGTTGCCATTGACATTGTGCTGATGCTGTAATGTTTAGGGCCTGCAATTCGTCTGAATAGTTGGAACAAAATATCCCAGTAAGTGTGATTGTGGATTAATGTCTGCGATCTGCCCAGACCTTAATCTGTGTCGGGCGATTCCAGTAGGTTGATGACTGCTCTCGGTTGCATAAAATTCAATCCATCCTGCTCTCGGTTGCATAAAATTCAATCCATCCTTTCTCCAATAGTCCTCTTCCTCTTTCAACACATGGTTCTCGCATTTTTTTTCCCCAGTAACTTTTATTAGTATTCAATAGTGCGGACTGGGTTAGTATCTTGACGTCAGACAATTGGAATGTAGTTTGTCAGCTGCCACCTGTCCTTTAATTTTAGCCCACACAGGCTCTATAGGGGTTAAATGAGAATGGTACGGCGGAAGTCTCAAGATCCTATGGCCATGTTCTTCTATCAACTTGTCGATTTAATATTTCTTGCTTATTTTACGCCTGATTTACAAGGGAAAACAACTGTAGCTTGAAATATATATCATGAAATTGTATATTTTCCCTTCGGAGCCATATCTTTATTGCTTCCTTTGTGGTCGATGCCGTAGGTATTTTGTCTTCTTGGGCAACAACATTGTGATATGATGCATTGTCCATGATTAGACAAGACGGTCTATCAAGGGATGGAAGTACTGTATTCTCGAGCCAATCTCTAAATACATTACCATTCTTCTCATTACGATAATCCCTATTGTCTTATACGAACACGAGCCCAGCAGCATTCTGTAGTAAGCCATTATGAGTACTACCAGCATGGGCTATGACCGAACGCTGTCCTTTACTACTGGGCACATATCATTTTATCTTTCCATCCACTGATTGCTATTACTTTTCACTTGTGTGGTGCGCATTGATTCACGTTTCATCCAAATACACTATGTCATAATTTTCTTTGCGCACTTCCCTTATTTCACATAGGTATCTGCTTCTCATGTCTCCTAAATGCGGTTGCTCGCAAAGGATATTTCTACCTCCCTTGTACTTTCTAAAAGTGAAGCCTAATTTCTTAATAATTTTTCACAAAGTTGTTTTGGATAGCTCTATGTCATTGTTTTTTTCTCAACCAAGCCCTAAGTTGTCTTACAGTCACTGTTTCTTTGGCATAAAGCAATTTTATAATAGCTCGCCTTATGACATCCTCGTCAAGCTGTCTACAATTGCCTTTCTAAGTACCGTTTGTTTTTCGCGTGTTGGTTTCATTCCAGATTCTTGCACCCATCGACGAAATGACCGTTTACTCAAACCCAATGCATACACTGTTCTTTTTTCGGGATTTGTAATAGTATGAAACAGTTTCCTGTGATCAGCTTCTTGACACAAATATGTGTACAACTTCATAGTGATGCTTTGAATTGTACAAAATTGCATATTCAATCCCATTGAACAATATTCACACATTCAAACTAACATTTGGCGATAGATTGTAAGATTTATTTATATAATCACGTTTCATGAAATCACCCACATTATTGACGACACCTCTGAACACTCCCATTTAAACTGCACAGGGATTTGCTATAGCGAAATTCCCGTGCACCGCGGGAAAATATTCAATATTGAACGCTGATTTTCTGGTCAAGATGTAATCCATGTAATAATGTACACTTCATATCTGACCCGTAAATTATAAACCGCATATAAACAAACACTGCCGTACAATCTCCAGAACAAAATTTTTTCTTTGTTGGGTGGACATACAGATAAAGTTATATGCTAAATCTCATCATTTTACCTCAGTTGGTTACTGAGATATGGATTTTTATAGGGAGGCAACTAAATGTAAATGCTCTATAGTTGCATATCCTTTACATGACGTCAAAGTCATCCCCAGTATTTGTTGATTGCCTGTGATTTCTTTTCAAGTTTACGTGCAGTAATTTTCCATTGCTTTCTGAACGACCGGCACACATACCACTGAATGAAAACTAGAGCAGGCGGTCAGCTTCCAAATCGCCAACAGCTGTCTTTCGAAAGTGGTATGCGGGATTATGAATTGCGTTCGTAAGCCCTTTGCATGAGAGCCGGCTATAAAATACTGTAGCGTGTCAGATATGTCACAATAGCCTCATAAATAAACTAAGGAAATATTCCAGCTGCACGTTCACTTGGTAGAGAACGGGAAACACGCCATGTGTGACAAAAGACGATTACACAACTGGATCTGTTGGCACCATTGAGATACCAGTTTCTTTTAGCTGGAGTACCACAGGGTAGGATACTCACTTGCCCTAGCAACTTCCGAGGTTGCTGAAACCTGAGGACATAGTCCAAGACTAGTAAACGTGGAAAACAAGTTGAAGCTGCAACATTATTTATCCCAAAATACTCATGGCGAGAGCTGTCTGTCACTCACTAAAGAAGAAAATGTATGCTTTTGGATTTAAGATGTTACAGAAGCGTTCCTAGAATGCCGTGGATAAAGAAGATGTGAAAACACACTCAACAAGATCTGAACATCGAGGAACACATCGAGGATCATAAACATATATCAATCATACCACCCACCGAGTTCCGATTGGTATATAAAATATGGGTCTTGCATCATATACCCTGCTCTGTGATGAAGAGGTTACAGAAGCAATTCGTAATGTTGCACATCGCGTTGCACAACAAAGCTGCGAGAGATTTAGCAGCAGACCGTTGGTTTTCATGCAATGGTATGAGTGCCGGTCGTTCAGAAAGCAATGGCAAACTACTAAACGTAAACTTGCCAAAACTCACAAACAACAACAACAATTATGGGGTTGATTGCTACGTCCGGTAACGGATATGCAACTAATTAACCATATATCCAATGCTTTGGGTGTAAAATAATCATTTACTATATTTTTAATATATGTACAATATGCCCCAAGGCATGTAAAAGGGACTTTTACTGTTTTCACTATATCTACCCGACCAGCTTATACTTATATTTCATTGTTCCCCCGCGGGACGTGTGTTTAATCACGCCAACGTTAAAAAAAAACTCCTGGAAGTAACTTCAATAAATGGTAAATATAGAAGTAATTAGTATGTCCTGATACAGAAATTGCATGTGCTTACTTACTTACTGGCGCCTCACTTATGCTTGCCTTGTAATTGTCATATAAAAATCGCACAACTGAAACGAGTCAGTGTTAATTTCTGTTTGTACTGGCACTTTTTGTTTTATGCTCCAGTGTTTGTGTTTCTCTTATTACTGATTGCTGTTGTTTATTCCAGAATTCTGAATAGTTTGATTTCATTACTGATTTTGTTAATTCAATTACTAAAACTTTCTGCTCACGGCACATATCCTGATTGTAACGGACTCAGAACATACGAATGAAAAGTAAAGACAGGCGTACTTCGTGCGAAGTGTTATGCTTCAATTCAAACCTCAAAGAAAGATCCGATGGGTATTTTTCCCGGGACATGCTGGTGTGTTGGGAAAAGAGCAGGTGGGACAGAATGGCTGAGTGTGCACCGCTGGGTGGGATATTGGTGCACGATAAGGCAGGTATGGTCAGTGCTCGTTTGGGGATCATATGTACAGTGTGGAAGAGCAGATATACCATCCTGGCCTGGACAGAATAGTGCAGCAGAGAGTGACCATAGGATCTAACCGATGCTCGGTACTCCGAGGAAAGGCCAGACAAACACATAATCAGACGCAACTAGCACCGTTAGTATTGCGCTCTTTGTTGGTTGTTAAATATGGAACCGCGAGCGTATGAGGATGGGGACGAAGCGCTTATGGGAATGTCCCGAATGCTGTGATGTCGGTTCCTAAATCAATCAATCAATCAATCCGCGAGCGTATGGAATGTTCCGAATGATGTGATGTCAGTTAGTGATTGATTAGTGAATGAAAACTGTGGATAGTGGTGTTTGTCCGCCATGTATGATGACAATTCACTTCATCCAATGGGCTTGAAAGTTTGGAGCCGGGATTTATAAGATGACTGGCAAGGTCTAATTTGGCTCGAAATATTCTTTGACAATGCGAGTAAAGAATGCTTGACGTTCCAGGAGGAGGATCTACTGTGGTGTTTCTTTTTTTTTGGTCTTTTTTTCTCACAGCTCTTGCAGTCTTGTTTGCCTCACAAGTAACTGCACTCTGGTGTAATGATGTACGCAATGGATTTCGGTCTTTGGCAGCAGTTTTCTAAGTGTCGCAGTGAATTCCAAAAGCTTTTAGAGCTATCTTCAGTGCCTTTACAGCGTTTCTCCTGGCCGCTTTGTGGGCGTTTACCAAAACGCAACTCACCGTAGAAAAATTCGTCTAAGGAGCCTGTGATCTGGCATCCGAGTATGGTGACCAGCCAAGTGAATCCGATTCTTCATTAGCAGAGTGTGAATACTTTGCATGGACGCTCTTTCTAAGACTTCAGTGTCTGGGATCTCGTCTTGCCATTTGATCTTCAATAGCTTCTTAAAGCAATCAGTGTGGAAGTGGTGTAATTTCGTAGCGTGTCGCTAGTAAACAATCCAGATTTCACAAGCATAGAGAAGTGTGGCCAATACGACTGCTTTGTAGACTTTCAGCTTTGTTTGCAGGCTTATTCCATCTCTGTCCCACACATGTTTGTACAGTCTGCCAAAGGCCGCACTGGCCTTGGAGATTCTTACATTCACTTCGTCGTTAATTGTGGCAGCTTGTGACACGTGCTACCAAGATAGGTGAATTTGTGCACAACACTTTGTCTCTGACCATTCACTGTGATATCCTATTCGATGTGACTAATCCCTTGAGCTGGTTGGTACATAACTACAGTCTTCTCCAAGTTGACATCGAGCCCAAAGTTGACACAGGCATTTGAGAAAGCTGAAACGTTGTGTTGCATGTCTGCCTCTAAGTTGGCATATAGAGCTCAGTCGTCAGCAAACAGGAGCTCTCTGACGGTTTCGCTGGCAGCTTTTATTTTAGCTTTCAGCCATCTGAGATTGAACAGCTTTCCATCCATGCGGTAGTTGATGTCTATTCCAATGTCGCTGTTTTCGAAAGCATTAGTCGAAAAAGCCGAAAACATGAGGCTGAACAACATTGGTGCCAGGTCACAGTCTTATTTCACTCCATTGGTGACAGGAAAGGGCTCAGAAAATTCTCCCTTTTCCTGGACTCTTGCTTGCATACCATCATGAAATGGTCGCACTATTTGGACAAACTTTCGTGGACAATCATATTTCGCCATAATCTTCGACAGTCCTCTGCTGAGTGTATCAAAAGCCTTTATAAGATCGATCAATGAGGAGAACATTTCAGAGTTCTGTTCCAGACATTTCTCTTGCAACTGCCTTGCAGCAAAAATCATGTCAACAGTTCCTCGTTTTTTTTTTTGCCTCAAGCGACATTTACCCTAAGGAAGATGACCTTGGTCGAGATAGGCTGTGAGGTGATTTGGAAGAATTATGGCTAGTATCTTCCCTGTAAATGAGAGCAATGTGATGTCACATGATTGACGGTTTCCTTTACGTTTGTAAAGGTGGACTATTGACGCGTCCTTGAAATCTTGTGGCATGGTCTCGTTCAACCATATGTTTGTAAAGACTTGGTGAAGCTACTCTATCAGAACTGGTCCAACTGCTTTGCAGATTTCTGACGGGATTAAAGTCATGATCAGGGGCCTTACCACTGAAAAGTTTATGGATAGCTTTGTTAATTTCTATTATGGTTGGTAAGTCAGCCAGAGTACAGTTAGTGGGAACTTGAAGAGGGATGTTAATGGTTTCGTTATTGATGAAGATGGTGCATTTAGGATGTTTCTAAAATGTTCTGCCCAACGTTGCAGAAATTCTTTATTGTCGGTGACCTTTGTCCCCCCCCCCCCCCATCTGCACTGACGAGGGGAACTATGCCTGGTGGTGTAGGGCCATAGACCGCTTTTAGTGAGTCATAGATGTTGTTCGTATCATGCCTGTCAGCGAAGCCTTACATCTCGTCAGTTTTATTGCTCAGCCAGGAGTTCCGCATGTAATAGTGGATATTGGCTCGGTGCTATGGAAAGTAATAATGCGAAGATGTGTAAGTGTGAAGTCGGAAGTAATAGAACTAAAGATGGGCCAAACGCATGAAAAAGTTAACTATTATATGGGCACGACATGATAAAAGAAGGGAGGATGGCCAACGGTAACTGTGACATCTACAACAGAATAGATTCCCGCTGGATGAACACACCCCGCAATGAAAATTAATTGGCCCTCCATCTTCATTCTGAGATAAGTGTCTGAGTAACATGGCCAAATAGCAGTGACACACACCTCAGACAAACACTGTCTCTTTATGATTCGGAGAATTAAAATAATTAGAAAGAGGCTTGAATGTGAGCTGTCCCTCAGATTTTCCCTAAATATGTCCGCTGGCCGCTTTCCAGTCGGTCCACTGTGCTTTATGTCGCATCTCTTACAGATAATTGTCTATGAGGTTGTAAGATATACAAGAAAACGTGTTTTTCAATATCCCGCTGCAGTCAAGATGTCTTATCCCCTGACTCTAGCTGGACATCTCCAATCAGATCTCGTCTCAAAGTGCACAGAACAGTTGGTGTAATATACGAGAGCGAGTCAATAAGTAAGTCGCATAGTTCTGTGGGATGGCAGGTAAATGTAGTTGGTGTTCTCTACAGGTGTCATTAGGTGACAGCAACATCGAACTTTATATTCCCGTTCGTCGGGTGGCGCTAGGTGTCGCATGCGCAGTGCATTAATGAAATGGCGACTGTACTTACGGAGTGTACAACCAAAGAGCAACGTGCTGATGTGTGGGGTGTTTTTTTTTGGGGGGGGGGGCGGGGGGGGGGGGGGCAAAAGGACTGCCTGCAAAGGACATTCATAATGAAATGCTTCCTGTATGTGCTGACAAATGTTTGTCCCGTAAAGCTGTGCATAGCTGGGAAGAAACATTTTCCCAAGACTCTCTAAACTTATTGATGAAATCCGATCTGGTCGTCCTGTTGAGATTGCAACAGAAGCATCCGTGCAGCGGGTGGATGAGATGATCAGAAGTGACAGGCTGATAACGATAGACTCTGTAGCATCTGCAATAGGGTGCTCACATGGTTCAGCATACAGAATAATGCATGATGGATTGAAATTTAAGAAAATGTGCTCAAGGTGAGTACCCAGACAATTGAAGGAGATAGCACGCAGTTCTATGAAACCGGTTTAGGAGGACTGATAAAACGATGAGATAAGTGCATCAATGTTGGTGGAAATTATGTTGAGAAAGAAAGGGACAATGTATGTATAGAACTAAACTGATTTCAATTTGTTATCATATTTAGCTATTTTTCTACAGCCAATTGTGACTTTCTTATTGACTTGCCCTCGTAATATTGCATCATCTCTGCAAGCATTCTCATCTATCAACTGTTGAATCTCGTATACTGCCAGCTGATTACAACACCTTACCCCAATGTGATGACGACTGGTGGAAGCCGTGTTTATGTCTGCCATTGTCGATCTACCCCCCCCCCCCCCCATGTCTGTCTGCTTGGCTGTGGTAACATACTCGATGGAATCGTCTGTCTGCACCGTAAATGGCCTTCTCTCTTTATTTGGCGTCCTTTGCAATTATATCGTTTATCATGCATTTTTTTTTTTTTTTTTGGCATATCCTTTTTACAGGACATCGCTGTTAACACCAGCATTTTACTGCTATTGTTGATATCTTGGCAAATTTACGTTCAGTAATTTGCCATTGCTTTATGAAAGGCAGGCTCCCATACCAACTCGTTAAAACCCAGCCCAACACGGTCTGCTGCCAAATCGGTCGCAGCCGTGTTTCGAACTCGGGGAAGCGGGCTTACAAATCGCGTGCATAAGCTCTTCGCCATGAAGACCGGCTTAGTATGCAATAGCTGTATATTATTACCGGTGACTAGCATGTAGACTTTGATACGTACCTGTGTAAACTTTCACTTTACTATGTAACTCTAATAATATTTCTCATTGTTATTATGATGATATTTATTTGTATTGTGTTTTACCTCATTGAACTGTTTTATTGTTCATGTTTTAAATTCCAGTGTGGTCCTTGCATCGGCAGTATTCCCACCACACGATGAAGCCATCGACAATCACGCGGTGACTTTTGGTTGCTGAACTTGAATCTTACATCCTAATGGATCAGTAGCCAACTATTGCTTTATGGTACTGTACATGAATTAATGTGTTTAGTTGTAATTCAAATAACTTGGTTATGTTTGTCTGTTTGTTTGTCTGTCTGTCTGTCTGTTTGTCTCTGTGTGTGCACGCGCGTGTGTGTGTATGTAATCTTATATATAAAAGGCGATCTCCGTCTGTCTGTCTGTATGTCCCTATGTCCTTTATGCGCTCGCGAACGGCCCATCCGATTGAGATGAAATTTTCTACACGTCTTCCTTTCATTCCAGCGCAGCCCACTGTCATATTTTTTTAGTGTGAAATCGGCTGCTTACCCAATATTATTTAATTTTCCATTTTTCATTATAATTTCATATATCTCAGGGGACCTAACTCTGTAAAAGTTATTTCAAGGGGAATAACTTTTCTGTATACCTTATAGTCATATTGTGGCATCGTTTTCAAAGATTTATAAACTCTGTGTCTATAGTTATGTACCGGCATATGAGTTATAATAAATAATGATACAATCTTTAAGGCATTTTCAAAGTTTTCATAAAAATAATGCACAATGCATAACATTGTAACTCATCTTTTTATGCTTAAGAAGTTACTGTAGTCATGCAGGTGATTAGAAAGAGTTTTCATTAAAAATAATGGATGGTGTGTGGAAGGACATTCTTTTAAGTTACTTTTTTTGTTGTATGAATTTAATGAGACGCTACCCGCCAGGAGCTGGGCGAAGCCACGCCGGGTCAGATAGATAGACAGACCCACCTTTTCGCTGCAGTTGTCTACTCCTCCTTTTCCTTCTTCTGCTGATGCTGCTGCCGCCGCTCCATTTACCCAAGTTAATTGTTGGGGAAGATGTAAAGATCTTTCAAGTGCTCTTTCTAATGCTTTTTGTAAGTTGGTCTTCGTTTATCTAAGGTTGTTCTAACTGCAACCAATAAATGATTAGACAGACAGGCAGACAGACAGACAGACAGACAGAGAGGGAGGGACAGACAGACAGACAGACAGACAGACAGACAGACAGACAGACAGACAGACAGTCGGGAACGGGAACTTATATGACTACTTATATGAATTAAATGAGATGCTCGCCATCAGGGGCTGGGCGAAGCCGGGCCGGATCAGACAGACAGACAGACAGACAGACAGACATATAGACAGACAGACAGATAGATAGTCGGGAACGGGAACGGGAGCTTATATGACTACTTATATGAATTAAATGAGATGCTCCACACCAGGAGTTGGGCGATGCCGGGCCGGGTCAGACAGACAGACAGAAGACAGACAGACAGACAGACAGACAGACAGACAGACAGACAGACAGACAGACAGACAGACAGACAGACAGACAGACAGACAGACAGACAGACAGACAGACAGACAGTCGGTAACGGGAACGAGAACTTATATGACTACTTATATGAATTAAATGAGATGCTCCCCACCAGGAACTGGGCGAAGCCGGGCCGGGTCAGCTAGTCGGTTATAAATTTCACGAAAGACCAAGTTCTATCTTGAAAGTCCGGTGCTTCGGTGCTTCGGCATTCCGGCTGCGGAGGCCCTAGAAGAGGCTTGCGTTTATCGGAGTGAGGCTGGTGTAAAGACTTGCCCCTCGACCCAGTATCAGAGCACCATCTACACATGGACTGTTTTGCTTGGCTCTCCTTCCCCTCTCCATGGTAAAAAAGCGGGGTGTGTAAGACCAGTAAAGGAACTTCACATCTTCTGAGAGTGAGTGACATGCTAGTGTGGAACTAGGTTATGATTCAGCACAGGACACGTTGACTGTCTGAGATTAAGCCTAGTATTTCCTCCACATGTTTTAGATGATTCAGTGTCAAAAGAAAAGACTTCAACCATATATATATATATATATATATATATATATATATATATATATATATATATATATATATATATATATATATATATATATATATATATATATATATATATATATACAATGAGTGCTATAGTGTGTGTGGATGTATAATCTACTGTATTGATATTCTACGTTCCTATTTTACACCTATTCTTTTGGTTTTGCTGTCAGCTTGATGACGGTCTGGTATCACTATCTTAGTTAGAAGGCCCCTTCGCGTAGGTTCCGCACGTTACATTTTCCTGGGTAGTAGGACGTGGGCAACAATAGGTGAATATGCCTGTTTAAGTCGGAGTAGAGGAACCGAGGACCATATCTCCAATATGAGAACCATTCTTGGGAAATGTGGAGAGTACTGCGTAGATCTGCATACTTGTTTAATAGACTGCATTAAGGCCTTCGACTGTGTTCAACATCTGAAATATAGAACTATATTAGAAATAATGAGTTTCCATAACGTTCGATCCACTTAATGGAAACAGTATATCACAAACAAACACGCTGCTGTCAGAATAACTGGTGAAATATCAATCAGATTTGAGGTACAAAGAAAAGTAAGCCATATTGTTCAACAGTGAAACGATTATTATGCATGTTTCTCGTATACACTGGTGGGGATTCTCTATGACAGTAGTTATCAACCTTTTTTTGGCCCACGCACCCTTTCACCATATGTTCAGAATGTCATCCCCCCTCCCCCAACCCTTTCGTATTTCCTCCCTATTAATCCCCCACCCCTACACAGTATACGTAAAAATGGAAGCTAAATTTAATAACACATACTATAACAAGTCTACATAAAATGTGATTTGCGGGTCTACTTACATTATAAAACGAATTTCGGAAGGGCGAGAAGTACAGAACCGTAAAGTATGGAGATAAAAACAATATCAAGTAATCGGTTCTGATATTAACGCGATCTTGAAATAATCTTAATCCCCCCCCCCTTCCCTGGAAATCCTGAAACAACCCCCCCCCCCCCCCACCTTTCTCTCTCTCTCTCTCTCTCTCTCTCTCTCTCTCTCTCTCTCTCTCTCTCTCTCTCTCTCTCTCTATCTCTCTCTCTCTCTATCTGTGTAGGGGGGAGGGGGTCCTCACCGGTTGAGAGCCACTGCTCTAAAGTTCGCCCCCTTTAATGAGAATCTTCTTGTATGATCTATGGATGGAGACAGAAACATGCATTGATGTCTCCGTGTATAATGACAGTTATCCTTAAAGACAATCAAACATAAAACAAAGCCCGAAGTGGCTGCAAATCATCATCATCCGGCGGCCTGTTCCGTACAGAACTCCTCCATAACAACCTTTCTAAATTTCTCTCTTCCATAAGATAGATTTCTTCCTCTGTACTGTCGTGTGTATATTATTAATTACATCCATCTACGTTGTGGTCTTTCTCTTCTCCTATTGCGCATCCACTCCAACTTCTGAGGTTCTTGTAATTTACGTCCCTAAATCAAGAACGAGAAGCCAAAATGTTAGTCCAGCTGACCAGTGTAGGGGTTGAACCCAGTAACTCAACATCAGTACACAGGAAGTTTAAGAGTAGGGGTTCTTATTCATGCAGCCATGCTGACCTCAAATATGTTTTAATTACCTTAGTTATTGTACAGCAGTGTGAGTTTTTCTACAGAAAATTTTTGGTAAAATTATTATCCTCTACAAATCAAAAATCAAGTCAAACAATTAATATAACAGAGAATTATTGATAACAAACGCTGTTTCTCGGTTTAACCTTCAGAAACATCCATATCTTACACCAATGTGAAACAAATCAACTCACAGAGATAGCGCCAACATGCAGGTCGTATACAGCGGAGGTTCCACGCCTTAAACCGTCACCTCGAATACCACGTAAGACAGGCTATGGACGTCCCATCATGCCAGGGTACATGACGCATGTGCATCCTCAAGTACTCACTCAAAGGTCACATGAGAATCTCACAGAAGGGGACGTCACTCTCCGAGACTCAATTCCAGCCATGAGCAAATGTGTTGCCAGTGTCTGCCTGGTGTTCAACATTTTTATACCAGGTGCCGGTATGTGTCTCTTAAGTTATGCATGATATATGTTAGCACCTTTCCCAGGTATGGTATGTGTCTCTTAAGTTATGCCTGATATATGTTAGCACCTTTCCCAGGTATGGTATGTGTCGATTACTTGTGCTCGTTGTCAGCCATTTTTTACGCATAATATATATAAATTTTTATGAATTATATATACATATTATTGTCGTATATAACTTGGCAATGTGTTACAATGCTTCTTGTTTACTGTTCATTTTGTTCTTGTTTGTTGTTAGCGTTCATTCACTTTGAACTCAAGCGTAATCCCTACACGTGCTACTACTTCTAATGCACTGGACATATTGTTGTGTGTGGATTAGCTGTTTCAATTACCAGTACCCCTCTCCATGAGGCGAACCCACTCCGACTTCTAATGTGCTTGTAATTTTAATTTCGTCAAGGACGAGAAGACAACATTTAGTCCAACTAACCGGTGTAGGAGTTGAACCCGCTGCCTCGATTCGTCTTGTTAATATCTTTTTTTCATTTGTTTCTCTCTTTCCTGTACATAATATACATATCTTTATCCATTTACTAGAGTTAAACATCGCTTTTTTTCAGAGAAAGTTCAACCATCCAGCCAACCATATCTACTATATGTTCATAAGTAGTTTATCTATTACATGGTTTCTTGATTGGTGTGACAGTGCTACACACAAAGGCTATGATCGTGAACGTATAGCACCAGACAAGTCAGTCTTCGCGTTGTTAGAAAAGGATTTTATTGATGAATCATTCTAGCTCAGCACATATGATGGAGGACTCCCTTCTCGGTGTTGACATCCGTTCTCGCTGGCCCCCAAGTGACGTGTGTGTTTTCCTA
>JACEFZ010019723.1:0-42485 GCA_014155875.1 Cepaea nemoralis
CTAGACAGCTTAACATAATATTCTCATAAATTAAATTCCACATCCCACAATACTATATCATCAAAATAACGGCGGTCGGTATAGAAACAGGTTCCTTAATATTCTAGCTCTGTGTTCTTTTAAGTGCGCCATGCAGATGTCTACTAGAATGGGACCTAGAAGACTTCCCTTGACCACTGCGTGTTTTAAGTGTTTCAGTCGAAGCATTATTCATTTATACACGTTACATTATAAATATCACTGCAGTATGCACCTGATTGATGCAGCTAAATATGTCAAGCCATAAATCGTGCACCATATTGCTTGTAGCTTCAGTGTGTAAATACTGCAATTGTTTAAATCAACACCAGAGAGATTTACCAACAACGTGAAGCGGTGTACTGGCATGCGATCCACGGCTCCTTTCATTTACGTATCACATGCAAATCACTCACTAGGTGTGACCTAATAATCAATAATACGCCAAGAAGGATATGCTTGGAATGTAGACTTAGATGTAACAGCCAGTGGAAGGGAGAGCATCAAAATGCAGCTGCAGTTGTGTTCACACGTGCTAAATGGTTAATGTGCTCTGACATATGTTCCAAATGATTAAGATAGCATCGTATTTCTCCGAGCGTAACACTCCACATTTTTGGAAACAATTAAAAGGGAATTCTGAATGCATAAAGACAGTATGAAGTAACTAAAAAAGGTCTACAATATATATATATATATATATATATATATATTGTAGACCTTTTTTAGTTACTTCATACTGTCTTTATGCATTCAGAATTCCCTTTTAATTGTTTCCAAAAATGTGGAGTGTTACGCTCGGAGAAATACGATGCTATCTTAATCATTTGGAACATATGTCAGAGCACATTAACCATTTAGCACGTGTGAACACAACTGCAGCTGCATTTTGATGCTCTCCCTTCCACTGGCTGTACATCTAAGTCTACATTCCAAGCATATCCTTCTTGGCGTATTATTGATTATTAGGTCACACCTAGTGAGTGATTTGCATGTGATACGTAAATGAAAGGAGCCGTGGATCGCATGCCAGTACACCGCTTAACGTTGTTGGTAAATCTCTCTGGTGTTGATTTAACAATTGCAGTATTTACACACTGAAGCTAACTACAAGCAATATGGTGCACGATTTATGGCTTGACATATTTAGCTGCATCAATCAGGTGCATACTGCAGTGATATTTATAATGTAACGTGTATAAATGAATAATGCTTCGACTGAAACACTTAAAACACGCAGTGGTCAAGGGAAGTCTTCTAGGTCCCATTCTAGTAGACATCTGCATGGCGCACTTAAAAGAACACAGAGCTAGAATATTAAGGACCTGTTTCTATACCGACCGCCGTTATTTTGATGATATAGTATTGTGGGATGTGGAATTTAATTTATGAGAATATTATGTTAAGCTGTCTAGGGGATTTTATTGATTCTCTGGTCACTTGTTAGAATGCAGGGTGATTAGGGATATTTACCACAAACCCCCGGAGAAAACAATTCAAACCTTTAAACAATGGCATCTGTGTGTAGGTTTCCTTTCCCACTTCATCACCCTTTAAATTTACTTTAGTGCTAGAAAGATATTGATTGTTCACAACATATAAACAACCACTGATGAACACCACATTTACTTGATGTACACATCAACAAATTTTGGACAAACAG
This sequence comes from Cepaea nemoralis, assembly GCA_014155875.1. Classification (NCBI taxonomy): domain Eukaryota; kingdom Metazoa; phylum Mollusca; class Gastropoda; order Stylommatophora; family Helicidae; genus Cepaea; species Cepaea nemoralis. The sequence goes on from JACEFZ010019723.1 coordinate 1,682, forward strand.
TTCAAGTATTAAAACAAGATCTGCAGTTACATATATATGTGATTTGAACACTATGCATTTTCAGACAGGCATGGGAATGATTTGCATTATCACAACATAGTATCCAGTGACCCCAGAAAAAAACAAGGTTATTACAAACAACCACAAATTGGTTCTGCTAACTTGACTTATTTTACCTAGATAAAAGCACAACATTGGTCTAAGAGCAGAAAACCTAACATATAAAACAGTTGTTTTGACCCCTTTTACAAGTCTCATATTTTAAAAATAATGAGTTGGTGTCAAAATACATTTATATATATATATATATATATATATATATATATATATATATATATATATATATATATATATATATATATATATATATATATATATATATATATAATAATAACATAACCGCCATTATACGATTTACCTTGTACCTGACGTAGAAAAAGACACATATAAAATGCAATTTATACTAATAATTAAACTAATTAATTATAGTATTCCTTTAGGCAGTGCTGATGGGTATTCTTCTCCATTGCGAAGCAGTTAATGTCCTTAATTATTCGGGCAGAAATAAATATACTCACAGTCATATTTTAGTGTCCACTGAAGTTTGTTGCGGAATAATTATAATCCCTGTTAGGAAATAAATTCACCACATATCCCCTCCATTGGGGCTGAATTCACGAATCTTCTGTTGCGAATGGTTCGGTGCCAGTGGAACATTGAGGCCTGGGTTGGTCATACCTTCAGGAGATGCATCTTGAGTCTTGGACCAAGGGTCTTCCCTATATCACCATATCCGATGAAAAGGATGCCGACCTGTCAGCTTCTCGGCTTATAATATCCGAATCTCAATCTTGTTCACAAGGATTTTTCACCCACCTAGTCACCAGTCTATATCCTATTCCACAGTTGATGGCATTTAGGCTGACATGGGACCAGCACAGAGTTCTGATTCAGTATTTTCCTTTCAGTGTAGACATACAATGCTGCTTGTTATTCATTTGGTTCATCTGGAATTAATTCCAGGATTCTGCTGCAGGCATGAAACTGAAGAATATTAACTCCACCACATATCCAGGGTTGCAAGCCATCAGGTGATTCCTTTGGTTGCAGGCGTAAAGGCATTTACTCCGCTAGCTGCTTTCATATGGTCCTTTTGATGGTGTTCAGGTTTTGGAACCTTGAGGTAATCTGATGTAGTTATGGTTCAGAGGTTCTGAAGTTGGTACTTTGGTTGTTTTGGCTTATTGTTGTTTCAGTGTTCCTTCCCATTTGTTTGAGTTGGTGTTCATAGCCAGAACTTGGTGTTGAAGTGGCTGAACCTTTATGTTTGACTGTTGCAGCTGTGAGACGTTCTTTCGAAGACTTATCCATTGTTGGATATTAACTTGGTAATCCAACGTTGCTAGTTTTAGTAACTTGTAGTAGGATTGTCCCATAGTTTCACTGATTTGGTTGAATGATGAGGCCATAGGTGGTACTTCTCAGAAGTAAAGCAGACGATACACTGTTGTCAGTTACTCTGTTGATCTTCATCTTTGTAGATTATTAGATACTGAAGTCCATCCTGGATATTCCTACTGAAATAGGACTTCCTCAATCACGCAGTCAGTGGTCTTCGCATGTGTCTCTTTTGCTGGCGTTTGCAGCTGATGAGTGCAGCAGTAAACATTGAGGTATTGGTCCAGACTTTGTTTAGGACAGTTGCCATGTTCACTCTCGCCTGGCTTTTTTCCCAGTTTCCAGTTGATAGTGATACAATGCAGTCCCACAAAATCCACCACTCGCTATAGAAAGGGATGACAAGAATACAACACGAGCATTAACCTACTGTGATGTGTTTATCATGGTTGTAACACAATTACAAACAAAAGTATCAACAACAAGAGGAGAAGGGGAAAGGAGTGGGTGTCCACGTTCCACTGCCCCTCAATGCTTGGTGTAGAGCCATTCTGACTCTTGATAGTGAGTAAGGTATTTTCTCACTTTATATTATGTTCTGTTGTTACTGGGACTATTATATGAGTGAAGTCATTCTGTCCATCCAACATGTTGATATTGCCTCTCTCTCTCTACTTGAAGAGAATAGCCTATACAGAATCTCTGTGGTTTCTAATGCCTGCGTCTTCCTTTCGGCACTATAATCATTATTAGGCCAAGGCTATTCAACATTGGCTTCTTAAGTACTGACATACACATATTTCCTACATCATCTCATGTTTCCACAGGAATTACATTACAATGTGTATTTCCCAGTAACAAGTAACAATCAGGACATAGAACAGTTCTCATGACAGAGAAAACAAACATACATTTCTCTGATATTAAGTACATGATAATCATACATAATAATATTAACCATAAAATTTAATGCCGGAGCCAATGGTTTTTGAATTTTCTTCAGGGGTTAATCCATAAACTAAAACATACATTGTTTTCCCCCACTGCGTACAGCACATGAGGATAGTAACGGCTGTGGTATATTTTGCCAATGACTGCTATTATTTGGAGTGTATTTATTAGAATAACTTATGCTGCATGGTCCAGTCTTCTGAATATTGCAAGCAATTTATTCACATCAATCTTCGCTTCTGTTCCTACTACAGTGAAGATGATACGGATTGAAGGCACTTCCTACCCGAACATTCATTTCTATCAAGCGTTTACTTTCTTTGTTCTTGAATTTATATTCTCAAACATGGCAAATTCCCTAGCACTATTTTATGAAATGATTATATGTCCCTCACTCATATGGAGTGTTATTAATATGTTAACAAAAGGATTGCACTAAAATTTAGCACTATAGTTCCAAGTTACAGATTAGAATGTGGCAAAGCATTTTATCCCCTGACTAAGAGTCAGGAATATGCGTAATCATGTGTATGTCCCCGCATGGATAAAACAAGTTCAGAAATATCCTTAACAGTGAATTTACACTACATAGGATATTCGAAAGTGGCAGACACCAGTTCTCTACTTGTGAAGTATGAATCAGGATTCTGCTCCTACATTGAGAAAATGTTTCTTTGAAAATGTTCTTTAGAGTTCAATCTCTACAGTACATAGATTATTTGCAGATTTCTAAGCATAGATAGTGAGATATAGTTCACCATGCATAGAAGTTATTATTCATAGGAATATGAAATTGACAGAAACGTGTTTTCTTCTTTGAAGTATGGATCAGGAGTCTGTTCCTAAATTGAGAAGAGTTTCTGACATGAGAGTTGATACTCTACAGTACACATAATATGTATAGGTTATAAGCACTATTAGTTAGATATAAGTTCATAATGCCTACAAAAGATTTTAACATAGGGATTTGACATTGTAAAACATAGGAAAAATTACAGCGTGGTACCCACATGTGCTTCAGTACTAAAAATGAATTAGACCCCAGTTTACCCGAATGGTTGAATTATTATTCTAACTAATTCTTAATTAAACACACTGGAATATGTACTTTATAAAAATACATGAATACATCTTAATAATGTAGATATAACCTACCAATAGCTGCAGAGAATGATATATTTTTAAGGCAAAATTTCCCTCTCCCCGAAGGGAAAGGTCGACTTTCTTGTGTGCTATCTTCACTAGAAATGGCCGCTTTAGTCTTTGTTTTCAAACTCGCCGGTCTTGGCCAGGTACGTGAGCCACAATAAAGCTAAATACTAATCCTACGTCGAGAGGATGGCAACTTCCCAGAGGACAGTCTATCGAAATTGTCATTGACTTGTCAATACTTGAATTTCAATAGCTTTGCACCTATCCAATATAAGCGGGGCCTGGTAAGGATCCTATTTAATCTGGCCAGAAAATTTTTTTCTGATGACACACAGACATAGGAACTGGACACCCTTAGCCAGACTCTACAACCCAGTGGATATCCAGCCGATTTCACAAATCTTCATTGAGAACCACTCAAACCTACACCCACAGTATCATCCGTTGCCAAACTTCAAGTGTTTCTTCAGCGCACCTTCCGATGGGACGAAGTAATCAAACGATCGACTTACAACAGCAGTAAGCCAAACATTCTTTGCTGCTGAACCAATGATCAAATGTAAAGCCACGTCGGTACACACTCCATCTATAAAAGAACCACTGTCTCCGCACACCAAATCAAACTGCATTTATCCAGTGTGGGTGCCAAGAAAGTACATAGGTAGCACGGACAGCCAATTAGCTAATCGAGTAGCTAAAAATTTACCAGCATGGGTGGAAAAGAGAGTTAATTGAATACAGGTGCAGATGGAATGGTATAAAACGCCCTCGAAAAACAATAAACAGTTCTTCAAATATAGTGAGGCGTTAACAATTAGGCTGTTCTAACAAGTTGGAGGCAAACAGAAATAGTTTGTTTTAAATGTAAAATTACCTTGAGGATAACAACTGCCTGGCATTCCAACAATACCCAACTGTGACTGCATGTTTTAAGTGTTTCCGTGGAAGATCTATGCACTTACGCACGTCATGTGATACATAACTCTGAAGACGCAGTGAAATATGCCAGGCAATAAATTATGCAACATATTGTTGTGGCTTCTGTGTTTCATTTCGCTAAGGGAATATATTGTTTTGAATTTTACACCATGTGCAGCTAAATACAGCAGAGCGGAGGATCCACGCTTCTGAATGTCAACACTGTAGATAAATTCTGGACATTTGGTGTAAAGGGCAAACAATCAAGCCTACAATGGTTTGTTTCACGATCTGGGTTGTATTTTATTATTCTTATATATAAAAGGCAATGTCTGTCTGTCTGTCTGTCTGTCTGTCTGTCTGTCTGTCTGTCTGTCTGTCTGTCTGTCTGTCTGTCTGTCTGTCTGTCTGTCTGTCTGTCTGTCTGTCTGTCTGTCTGTCTGTCTGTCTGTCTGTCTGTCTGTCTGTCTGTCTGTCTGTCTGTCTGTCTGTCTGTCTGTCTGTCTGTCTGTCTGTCTGTCTGTCTGTCTGTCTGTCTGTCTGTCTGTCTGTCTGTCTGTCTGTCTGTCTGTCTGTCTGTCTGTCTGTCTGTCTGTCTGTCTGTCTGTCTGTCTGTCTGTCTGTCTGTCTGTCTGTCTGTCTGTCTGTCTGTCTGTCTGTCTGTCTGTCTGTCTGTCTGTCTGTCTGTCTGTCTGTCTGTCTGTCTGTCTGTCTGTCTGTCTGTCTGTCTGTCTGTCTGTCTGTCTGTCTGTCTGTCTGTCTGTCTGTTCGTCTGTACCGTAATGTCACGTGTTTAACACTCTTGACATCCTTAACAACAATGTTGACAGGCTACAAGATAGTGGCGTGGTCATTGTAATTTATACCACACTTATAATGTTGCCACGTAAAGCCCCCTAATATATCTAATCCTCTGCTGATTGTGAGGTAGTGGACCATACCTAGTCTTCTTAGAGAAGGCGGGAAACTCCGAGTTCCCGCGTGCACTTTTTGCATATAAAAAATCTCCCGAAATTTGGATATTTTACGGAGCACACCGAATAACCCTCTGTCCTTGTTAAATTATAACATTTGAAAACAACAACCCACAAAAAAGAATATATATATATATATATATATATATATATATATATATATATATATATATATATATATATATATATATATATATATATATATATATATATATCAGACCCTTTACGACAAATAGATGAGAAAAATTGGGAATAAAAAAGAGATCTCCATAACATTTTTGTGGATTTTAAAAAGGCTTATGATAGTGTCCATAATAATAGTCTTATGGAATGCTATGCGGGAATTTGGAATACCAAGGAAGTTAATCAACATGACCAGACTGTGCATGGAAGATACTTATAATATAGTAACATATAAAGGCAGGAAATCAGACCCTTTCCACATAACATCTGGCTTGAAACAGGGTGATGCACTATCGCCGCTACTCTTCAATCTGGCTCTAGAGAAAGTGTTAAGGAGGGTAAAGGAGGAATGTGATATTGGAGAAACATCCAGGCTGCTTGGTTATGCAGATGATATAGATATTATAGGGGAAAATGAACAAGAGACATTGGAAATATTGACTCACTTAAAGGAAAAAGCCCAACAGATGGGGCTGGTTATCAACCAAGATAAGACAGAATATATGGTAATTTCAAGAGAAGGAATGGCTAAAAACTCTGGCCACATTCAAATAGATAATATGATCATTAAAAGAACGGAAACATACAAATACGTGGTTACAATCTTCAACTGCTCCAACATCATAAGTGAAGAAATACAAACTAGAATCAATTCTGGAAATAAGATATACTATGCACTACAACATCTACTAAAATCAAAGGCGCTATCTCGTAACACCAAGATCACAATATACAAAACACTGATCAAACCAGTTGTGCTGTATGGCTCTGAAACCTGGAGTACAACGAAAGGAGACGAAGCCTTGCTACAAACCTTTGAGACTATAAAAGTTTTAAGACGCATCTTTGGACCCATTAAGGATACACAAAGTGGAGAGTGGAAAAGAAGAAGTAACAAAGACATTTATGATCTGTTTAAGTCCCCGCTAATCACTGGTATCATGAAGGCTAATAGACTACAATGGCTGGGGCATATAGAAAGAATGGAAGATAATAGGGAAACAAAACTCGCTTACACTCAGGAAATAAATGACCGTAGACCCCGAGGTAGACCAAGAAAACGGTGGAGAGATAATATATATACAGACCTACAAGCACTTGGAATCAACGACTGGCAAGAGAAGGTCAACCAGAGAGACGAATGGAGACGGATTGTATCTGCAGCAAAGAACCTCAATGGCTCGGAATGCTGAAGAAGAAGAATATATATATATATATGCATGCTTGATTCAGGGTTAATTATTGCACACAGTCTGACCCTCGGAGGTGCTGTGGTGTTAGTGCACTTTGCTGAGACTCCTCTTGTGTGATCTCCAGGAAGAGACTGGGTCACGTATAGAATTATCCGCGAACAATGAACATGAAATGTTACCATATTTTCCATGACCCTAATCATCGTCCACATTTCTGCAAATACCCTATGGGGATACTATTTAACACGTTATCAAACTCATTATAATTCACAAGTTGATTTATTTAGATGTGAGAAACTGCCTCGCATTGTGAAATGTTATTTTAGCTATATTTGTTTTCCCCCTTTCCTATCTCGATTTCTTTTGCTATCGCTTTAAAACCAAAATAACATAACTACCATCATCAGCATCATTATGTGCCATGCCGATAAGCGTGGGCGGTCATGTTTCGCCTACTCACGATCACCAAAGTCGTTGATCAGCTCTGTTTTAGAGAGTTTTACGGTTGTCATCTGCTTCTTGTAGGACTTTCTCATTGGTTTTTCTATCTGTAGATGGTATTCTTTGCAAATTCAACAGAAAACAGATTTCCACAACCATTGTCCTCATTTCACATCCACACAAAAGTACAGGTTCTATGTAGAATGTCAACTCCTTTTTTTGCTCGTTCCAACTGACATGTATTTTGTATTGGCCAGTATGTTTTCCATATATCAAAATGCTACCTTCGTCATAGCGACTCTAGTTCTAATCTCTTCAGGGCACCTTTCATCAGATGTTATGATAGCCAGCGTCCGTTATTAATTAATTATCCTTAGTTATTAGTTATCCTTAGTATAAGTCACTATTGATTCGACAAATGGTTTGGTTTTCCTTCACTAGATCTTATTATTATGGCTTGATACCACCTTTTTTAACAGTTGTGTGCTCGAGCATCATGTCTATATTTCGTCTGCTTCGTGTCTATTTATTGAAGACAATGGCAAACTATTGAACACGCAATTGCCTAGAAAGTCACAAACATTAAATAGATGTTGGGGTGAACTGCTTCGTCCTGTAAAGTTAATGTAATTAGCATGTGTTGATATGCTTATATTATGTGTGTGTTATGTCCTGTTTTGGTTAATAACGCGTCAACATTTGATTAACTTCATATCTATATGATGTCTATATTGTGGTACTCTAATGTCCGTTCAAGTGCATATATTGTTATTATGATGTCTATATAATGTCTATAATTTGCTAGCATCATATCTATATCATGTGCTATTTTGTTAACATCCTGTCTGTATCGTGCCTATATGTGACAGCCACCATGCCTATATCATGTCTATATTTGACAATCACCATGCCTACATGTCTAAATGTTGTCAACATGCTATCTATGTCTTGTCTATATTTTGTTAACATAATGTCCATATCATGTCAATTTTTTGGCCACCGACTTATGTATATATTGTACACTTTGTTAACATGATGCTTAATATTATGATGATGCCTCCATCATGTCTATAATTTGCTAACATCGTGTCTATTCTTCTTTTCGCTTCCTCTGTTGCTCTCTATCCATCACTGGGACATAGGTCCTCACAGCAGCTCACTGCAATCCCTCCTATCTCTAGCTTTCCGATACAACTCTGTCCATGTTCTTCCCATATTTATTTGTACTTCTCTTCCCCATAGGTGGTTAGGTTTTTCTTTATTTCTTTTGCCTGTGAATTCCAGACTAAGGCTATTCTACTTATATAGTGTTCTCGGGTTTACTCAAATGTATGGCCTATCCACGACAGCGTCTTTCTTCACCTCTTGATTCATTAATATTTGCCTTGTTTCCTCACTGAGCTCCACACTGGTGATGTTGTCATACAATGTTACTCCTTCTATTTCTGCGCATGGCGCCAATTAGTGAATTTTTGTAGTTTAATTATGTTCGTTGTTACGGTTGTTGTAAAGAGCACAAAATAAAGCATACATTGAAGACTCAATACATAAGTTGGTTCGTTTCAGAATCCGGGCAGTATTTTAGTTTATGAAAATAAAAAAAGAATGATTGCATGTCTAAACCCCTTCTGATTCTGGAGTATTGAACTAGACCACTATTGTGTTCTCCATATTTTGACCGTACAGTTGTGCTGATTTAATATTATAATTTTAATATTCTAAATTGTGTCCTAAGTTAAATTTCTTCTGATTTGCACTAATTCCCCAGTGTTATAAAAGCTCCTCTAGCCTTCTTTAGTCTTATTATGATATCTGTATATGTTCCACCTCCTTTGCCTAAATTGTTACCTAAGTAGGAACAAGGTCCAGATCATCGAGATGATTTATCATAAAAGTCCATTGAATTCCATGTCTGGCATTGCTTATTGTTGTCTTCTGAATCCATTCCATAATTAATAAGCACAACAGCAGCGATAAGATATATCCCAGCTTCACTCTTGTTTTATCTCCAATGCCTCCGTTTGTTGCTCCTCGTGGAGGACCCTGTCCTCCATACCACTCATCCTGCTGATAATTTGTGGCTAGGGTTTCTTTCTACAGAATGAGGAAGCCAATCCCAAACCCAGCCCTCCTCTATCGCCTCTTACGATCTATATGGTAATACTATTCTTTGCTTCTCTGAAGCACACACACACACGGGTAGTATCCGTCTTTGTTACTTGGTGCGACACACGTGGTAGTTTGGAGCGTTAATCTTCATTGCTTCCGTTTTGAATCATGTTAGCACACAGGCAAAGCCCTCTTAGAGGCCTCTTACGACATGCATGATATGTTAGGGTGTTAATCTTCTTTGCTTCCCCTTTGATTCATGTTAACACACAGATAAAGCCCCCTTAGTCGCCTCTTACTACATGCATGATAGGTTACACTGTCAATCTTCTTTGCTTCCCCTGAGGGTCCCAGTAATACACGGGGACATTATACCTACAGCGTGTTTATATATGGTTAACACCATGTCTGTATCACGTGCATATTCTGATAGAATGATTTGTATATAATGTCTATATCCTGAAAACACCACAAATGTATAATTTGCATATAATTTGTTTACGCCATATCTACGTCATACGCATACGTGTCTATACCATGTCCTTATTGTGTTATATAGCATGTCTAAATTATGTTAGTCCATGTCTATTTCATGCCCATCGCCTGTATGTGATATAACACGATACTCATGTGTAAATCTGATTGTGAAAGCCGCGTGGATAACCCAGCGTGTGTTTCTGTGGATTATATAACCTCACTGTGGTACCTAGGAGAAGAAATTGTTTTCCTGTTAAAAAGGTCATAATTGTCTATATACCGAATGGTTTTCGTGTTAAACAGGCTATAATTGGTTATATACTGAATGGTTTTCGTGTTAACCAGGTTATAATTGGATTGGTAAGTTAATGGCTGTTTTCTATTGTATTTCTTTCCCTGGTTTTGTTTGTTCAGATGTGTTTGTCTCCTATTGGCTTTTAGTCATGAAAACAAAGGGTTCCAATACTCAATTCCTTTTTAGTCGTTGTGATGTTTAACTTTGCTATGTATATCGTTTTCACAGTCTATCAGAAGAAGTTATATTTATTTCCAAGTCTTTATTTTTATTTTGGAAATATCACTTTAGGTCCTATCTTTCTTCATTAAATTGTTGGCAAGAGTCTATAACATAGCAGAACTAACTGAATTCTTGTTGGGGGACTATATGAGTTTTCACACAATAGGAAAGAACTATGGTTGTTTTCACAAATAAAGAACAAGATATTATAACCCCCTTGATCCTGGGCAAGTGGATCAGATGTGCAGCCTTCTTAGTTAAAGAGGAAAACCTGTTCCCTGTTAGAAAAACCTGTTTCTTGTTACCAGTTTCGTTCCCCATCAAATGAACCCACTCCGACTTCTCGGGTACTAATGGTTTATGTCCGCACGTCAAGGGCGAGAAGTCAACATTTAAGTCCAAACGATCAGGGAAAGTGTAATTGGTAGTTTGGTAAACCTCTATGCCACGCCGACCTCTAACTTCCTGTTCAAATCCTTATGTTGTCATGTTGCATTAATCCAGTTTATGGCGCCGCGTTAAGCGCACATTATTTATGAAGATGCCTTGGACATTGATTTAAACTTCCCAGCTGTTACAGAATCAGATTTCTAGCTCCAAATGTTTGACGCTTCGCACAAACATGGAGAGCCATGACTTCTCCCGTATGCGCTAACTTAGGCACGAGAGGAAAGACAAACAAAAAAACAACCACCATGTGTCACGAGGATAAGCACGTGCGCTCATGGTTCATGCGTCATGCCGATAAGCGTGGGCGCTCATGATTCGCCAGAACACACGATCACCAGAGTCATGGATAAGCTCTGTGGTTTCGTACCGGCTATGCCTTTCTGGCCAAGTCAGGCAGAAATGTATCTCTCCTTGGACAGCAACACAAATGAAAAAAGCCTTTAAGAAACAGGTGAAAATCTTAAATTTATTAGACATACTAGTCGTAGACAGTCAAGAGTTTTATTAACACGTTGTAAAGAGGAAAACAAACCTTTACAACGTAGAAACGGGTGGAGAAACATAATGGGAGAAGAACAATGAGAAGATAAAGAGCAACGCCTGTTTGACTTAGCCGTATGGCATGTTCGGGACAAGAACACAGACCTAATCCTAGACTGGTATTCGTGAAGATAGAGGCGATCTCCCACTCATATCGGCATGACACATTATGATGGATAATATTATTACTTTCAGCCTCAGTGCTGGAAAAGCTCTCTGGAAAGGAACTCATAGTTTGGGTTGCCGAAAAGGTGATGATCGTTGCCCCCAGTATATTGTCTATATATACAGTCAATGTTGTATTAGTTTCATTCTACATTATGTTAATATGATCTCTATATTCTAATATCGTGTCTGTATTTTGTTAAAAATAAATATAATAATTTGTCGCCATGCAGTTTCCTGCCATGTGTATCTTATGTAATAGCGTCATTACTCTTCGTAGGCCTGAGAGCACGAAGGAATAGGTGACCAGTCTGTCCCTCACCTTCGCAAGCGACCAGCCTCAGCGTTCAACATGCGTCCGACCATGCTCTTGACATTGCCAGCGGATTCACTGTCAACAATGCTAGCGCACCTGCTACAGTTTGTTAGTTTACTAAACTAAACTAAACTAAACTAAACTAATGCTAGCACGCCTGCTACAGTTTGTTAGTTTACTAAACTAAACTAAACTAATGCTAGCGCGCCTGCTACAGTTTGTTAGTTTACTAAACTAAACTAAACTAAACTAAACTAATGCTAGCGCGCCTGCTACAGTTTGTTAGTTTACTAAACTAAACTAAACTAAACTAAAGCTAGCGCGCCTGCTACAGTTTGTTAGTATACTAAACTAAACTATTGCTAGCGCGCCTGCTACAGTTTGTTAGTTTACTAAACTAAACTAAACTAATGCTAGCGCACCTGCTGCAGTTTGTTAGTTTACTAAACTAAACTAAACTAAACTAAACTAATGCTAGCGCGCCTGCTACAGTTTGTTAGTTTACTAAACTAAACTAAACTAATGCTAGCGCACCTGCTGCAGTTTGTTAGTTTACTAAACTAAACTAATGCTAGCGCGCCTGCTACAGTTTGTTAGTTTACTAAACTAAACTAATGCTAGCGCGCCTGCTACAGTTTGTTAGTTTACTAAACTAAACTAAACTAATGCTAGCGCGCCTGCTGCAGTTTGTTAGTTTACTAAACTAAACTAAACTAATGCTAGCGCGCCTGCTACAGTTTGTTAGTATACTAAACTAAACTAAACTAATGCTAGCACGCCTGCTACAGTTTGTTAGTATACTAAACTAAACTAAACTAATGCTAGCGCGCCTGCTACAGTTTGTTAGTATACTAAACTAAACTAAACTAATGCTAGCGCGCCTGCTACAGTTTGTTAGTTTACTAAACTAAACTAAACCTAAAGCTAGCGCGCCTGCTACAGTTTGTTAGTTTACTAAACTAAACTAAACTAATGCTAGCGCGCCTGCTACAGTTTGTTAGTTTACTAAACTAAACTAAACCTAAAGCTAGCGCGCCTGCTACAGTTTGTTAGTTTACTAAACTAAACTAAACTAATGCTAGCGCACCTGCTACAGTTTGTTAGTTTACTAAACTAAACTAAACTAATGCTAGCGCGCCTGCTACAGTTTGTTAGTTTACTAAACTAAACTAAACCTAAAGCTAGCGCGCCTGCTACAGTTTGTTAGTTTACTAAACTAAACTAAACTAATGCTAGCGCACCTGCTGCAGTTTGTTAGTTTACTAAACTAAACTAAACTAAACTAAACTAATGCTAGCGCGCCTGCTACAGTTTGTTAGTTTACTAAACTAAACTAAACTAATGCTAGCGCACCTGCTGCAGTTTGTTAGTTTACTAAACTAAACTAATGCTAGCGCGCCTGCTACAGTTTGTTAGTTTACTAAACTAAACTAATGCTAGCGCGCCTGCTACAGTTTGTTAGTTTACTAAACTAAACTAAACTAATGCTAGCGCGCCTGCTGCAGTTTGTTAGTTTACTAAACTAAACTAAACTAATGCTAGCGCGCCTGCTACAGTTTGTTAGTATACTAAACTAAACTAAACTAATGCTAGCACGCCTGCTACAGTTTGTTAGTATACTAAACTAAACTAAACTAATGCTAGCGCGCCTGCTACAGTTTGTTAGTATACTAAACTAAACTAAACTAATGCTAGCGCGCCTGCTACAGTTTGTTAGTTTACTAAACTAAACTAAACCTAAAGCTAGCGCGCCTGCTACAGTTTGTTAGTATACTAAACTAAACTATTGCTAGCGCGCCTGCTGCAGTTTGTTAGTTTACTAAACTAAACTAAACTAATGCTAGCGCACCTGCTGCAGTTTGTTAGTTTACTAAACTAAACTAAACTAATGCTAGCGCGCCTGCTACAGTTTGTTAGTATACTAAACTAAACTAAACTAATGCTAGCACGCCTGCTACAGTTTGTTAGTATACTAAACTAAACTAAACTAATGCTAGCGCGCCTGCTACAGTTTGTTAGTATACTAAACTAAACTAAACTAATGCTAGCGCGCCTGCTACAGTTTGTTAGTTTACTAAACTAAACTAAACTAAACCTAAAGCTAGCGCGCCTGCTACAGTTTGTTAGTATACTAAACTAAACTATTGCTAGCGCGCCTGCTGCAGTTTGTTAGTTTACTAAACTAAACTAAACTAATGCTAGCGCGCCTGCTGCAGTTTGTTAGTTTACTAAACTAAACTAAACTAATGCTAGCGCGCCTGCTACAGTTTGTTAGTTTACTAAACTAAACTAAACTAATGCTAGCGCGCCTGCTGCAGTTTGTTAGTTTACTAAACTAAACTAAACTAATGCTAGCGCACCTGCTGCAGTTTGTTAGTTTACTAAACTAAACTATTGCTAGCGCACCTGCTGCAGTTTGTTAGTTTACTAAACTAAACTATTGCTAGCGCGCCTGCTGCAGTTTGTTAGTTTACTAAACTAAACTAAACTAATGCTAGCGCACCTGCTGCAGTTTGTTAGTTTACTAAACTAAACTAAACTAATGCTAGCGCGCCTGCTGCAGTTTGTTAGTTTACTAAACTAAACTAAACTAATGCTAGCGCGCCTGCTACAGTTTGTTAGTTTACTAAACTAAACTAATGCTAGCGCGCCTGCTGCAGTTTGTTAGTTTACTAAACTAAACTAAACTAATGCTAGCGCGCCTGCTACAGTTTGTTAGTTTACTAAACTAAACTAATGCTAGCGCGCCTGCTGCAGTTTGTTAGTTTACTAAACTAAACTAAACTAATGCTAGCGCGCCTGCTACAGTTTGTTAGTTTACTAAACTAAACTAATGCTAGCGCGCCTGCTGCAGTTTGTTAGTTTACTAAACTAAACTAAACTAATGCTAGCGCGCCTGCTACAGTTTGTTAGTTTACTAAACTAAACTAATGCTAGCGCGCCTGCTACAGTTTGTTAGTTTACTAAACTAAACTAAACTAATGCTAGCGCGCCTGCTACAGTTTGTTAGTTTACTAAACTAAACTAATGCTTTGCGCGCCTGCTACAGTTTGTTAGTTTACTAAACTAAACTAAACTAATGCTAGCGCGCCTGCTACAGTTTGTTAGTTTACTAAACTAAACTAAACTAATGCTAGCGCGCATTCTATAGTTTGTTAACATCATGCCTATATTTTGTTTGCATTATGTTTATATGCGGTAATATTATATCACTGACGTGTATTACAACTCAGACAAATTTGCTATGCTTGCGTATAGTTTATTTTAATAATTGTTTGTTATGTATATTTCATATTCTGCATTTTGAGCACGTCTGTATTACTCATAAAGAAAGAACAAATTCTGTACAGCCATGTGTGCATGCACTCGTGTTTAAAGGACGTGGCAACAGCTCAAATAATTAAATTAAACATCAGAAAAGTAAAGACATTGCAGAAATGTAATGGATACAGAGCAAGAAGATGGAGTTGTTGCATCAAGAACAACTGTAGAGAAATGAATACCAACTTACAAGATCCATTAAAAAGATCGCATGAACGATCTTTACATCTCTCCTAACACGTCATTGATATAAATGGAGGAAGAGAAGGAGAAGATAGAGACGAAGAAAGACATTGACACTTGAAGTGTTTCTCACGCTCTCACAAAACTGCATCAATGTAAGGTTGGTGTTTCCAACAGTTTACCTGAAGAGATCCATTCTGCTGTGATCTTCTCTTCTCCCCCACGTTTTTGTGTGCTTGTGCGAGTGCTTGTATATATGTGATACATGGTGAAACGGAGATAAAGAAAATAAAGTTGTTGTCATCTTAATGAATGCATTTGTTATGCTCAGTTATTTATTTTACTTTAACTGTTGTCAATACAGCATGTGCCTATATACAGAAAAAATGTGGGTGAGCAGAATACGAGCGCAAGCACAATTATCGTATTAATTGATGTCTGTTTTAAGAGAAGGCGAAATAATACAGAAAGCTTACACGTATAATTAACACACCCCCCCCCCTCCCCCAACCTTAAAAACTACCGAAAGATTACTTATATGAATGACAAAGCAAAATGAAAAAAATAAAATAACAGAAAGAATGATTGCACCTAGGAATGATGGAATAGAAAGAAGATTACACTTTTGAATGGCAAACCGCAAAGAAAAACCAAACAGAAACAACATTGCACTTATGATGTCATGTATGACTGGAGAAAAAAAAAAGGGAAAAAAAAGGTACAAACATAAGATAAGCAGGAAAACATAATTGCGAGTATTTATAAAACAGTCTTGTTATATCCGTTATATGAGCATATATGTAGTGTTTTGAGCTCTTAGCATTTCCTCGACGCCGGTTCTACCAATGTTAGCAATGTTATGAAGATATAGCTACATTTTGAAGACTTCCACTCCAGGCCTAATTTCAAAACCTGTGCGTTTGTTCCTAAAACGCGCACCAGAAACTCAATCAAATGCCACAGCCCATTTCCGCGTTGTCTATGTTTACCTTCAGACTCCAATATATATATATATATACATATATATAATGAATGGAAAGCAGCAGTCCACTTGCTGGCATGTCCATAGAGTTAGTATAATGGTGACCAAGAACGGAGACTGGTCCGGCTTGGGCTGAAGTAAACTTGAACTAAAGCTGGACGGTTCCGTTCTATGCAGATCTACTTTTGAAATGTATTTTCCCTCTGAGTTGCATATTTTGTAATGCAGATTCACTGCTTGCATAGGAAATAACTGGAAAATAGTCGGCGGTATCTAAAAGTATTTAGTTACTCTATAGAGCCGGGCAAGTGTATACAGTGAAGGTCAGACAAACAGACATTATAAAACTAACCAAATGCTCACATAACACATTTCGTTCAAAGTAATATACACATTAAAGAAAGAGTGGCTATTATTTCTAGAGAGTCTACGAATTTATTGACAAGACATACAAGACTCATGAGCAGTGTCATATATATCTATATATATAAAACAGAGTGTTTGTGGCTTTGTTTGTGTGTTTGTGGGTATTTATATATTGGATGCGTTCGATAACGGTACATCCGATTGAGAAAAAATTTTGTACACGTCTTCCTTTCATTCCTGTGCAACCGACTATAATAGTTTCTTAGTGTAGAATCTTCTACTTATTTAATAACATTTACTTTTTCATTTTCATTATATAATGTCTACATAGCAGGGGGACTTCACTCTAGAAAAGTTATTTCAAGGGGCATAACTTTTAATAACATTTCTATATACTTTATAGTCATATTGTTGGACTTACTTGCACTATTGTTAAACTCTTTGTCTATAGTTATTTTCAGGCATATGAGTTATAATAAATAATGGTATAATCTTTAAGGCATTTTCAAAGTTTGCATAAAAACAATGCATAATGCATAACATTGTAACCCATCTTTTTCTGCTTACAGAACTTATCAACTGTCATGTCGGTGATTAAAAACAGTTTTCATTAAAAATAATGAATGGTGTGTGGAAGGACATTCTTTTAAGTTACTGTTTACCGGCGAAACCACGCCGTGTCAGATAGATAGACAGACAGACAGATAGTCGGGAACGGAAGCTTATTTGACTACTTATATGAATGAATTAAATGACATGCTCCCCACCAGGGACTGGGTGAAGCCGGGCCGGGTCAGACAGACAGACAGATAAACAGACAGTCGGGAACGGGAGAGCTGATATGACTATGTATATGAATTAAATGAGATGCTCCCCACCAGGGACTGGGTGAAGCCGGGTCGGGACAGACATACAGACAGATAGACAGACAAACAGATAGTCGGGAACGGGAGAGGTTATATGACTACTTATATGAATTAAATGAGATGCTCCCCACCAGGGACTGGGTGAAGCCGGGCCCGGGTCAGCCAGACAGACAGACAGACAAACAAGCAGACAGACAGACTGATAGATAGATAGATCCCCTCCAGGGCCTGGGCGAAGCCGGGCCGGGTCAGCTAGTATATATATATATATATATATATATATATATATATATATATATATATATATATATATATATATATATATATATATATATAATATATATATATATATATATTATCTGTGATTAAAGCTTCACCACGCAGCGGGGGGATGCGAATTCACTGGGGCTCAAGAAGTACACGAGTGCACCAGGGGATGATCACAGTCCCTCTGTCGCTGATGTGGTAGGTGTAGTCGGTAGAAGATCTCAGCCAGTTCGAAACCCACAGTCCTGAGAATATTCATGCTGATCGTTCTGGCGGTGCAGCCGAGCACCTTTCTGGCGGTCCACGCGTGAAGGTCAAGTTCCCTCCGTATGCGAACGACTTGAGAACATACTGTCCCAAACACTGGGTGAAACTGAAGGAGACACCACTGAACGAGAAAATAGAGAGGTTTAGACAAATTGTGTACCTCCACTGCCTGCGTCAACTTGGTGGCAGTGAGAGGAAGAGGGTTACTAGTCCGCAGATAAGCAGGCGACAATAGCTAATCGCTGAAGTCATAGTGCAGAAGAAAAATGCTCGGAAGCGATTTTAAACAGGCAGATGTAAGTAAGAAAGACGGCCTGCGGGAGGTGTGGCAGCACCTCAAAGCCACACACAGTGCCCTCTGCCTAGCAGAACGATTCTGCAGAAACAGGCTAAGAATGCAAATAGCACGTGAGAAATTTTTTTCCACGGACGATTCCAATTCGCAAAACGCTTTTTTTTTAACAGCCACGATCCGGCAACCTCTGCATCGATAAAGAGGAGCTGGAGGAGCATCTGGTACACACGTACTTGGAAGCACAGCGCGACGTTCCACTCGGAGACATAGAAGGGCTGGTATCGCCAGAAGAACATATTTTATATTTCAATGCCAATCCATCGAGATGGGACGAGGTCGTGGCTGTTATGAAGAAGGCCAAAGGTAAGTCGGCACCGGGTCCCAAAGGTGTCTTGTACACATTGTACAAGCTATGTACAAACGTTATGAAAAGGCTGCACCAGATACTGAGATCCGCGTGGAGACACCAACGAATAATTCCGGAGTGGAGCAAGGCCAATGGAATCTACATACCCAAGGAACAGAACTCAACAAACATTACCCATTTTAGGCCAACCTCTCTTCTGAACAGGGGGCTGCGTGGTCTCGAGATATGGTGTCCGCCTCGAGTGCTGGAGGTCCTAGGTTCAAGCCCCGGTGATGACCGGGATTTTTTCTCGAGGACTTCTATTAACAAAATTTCCCCTGGTCTCTGGTTAGTGAGATCGGACGCCAGTGAGTATTGTTGCGCACGTACAAAATAGTAGCCAACGGCTCTGCCTGGGCAAAATTTCGAGTTAAAAATCTACCCAAAGTATTTCAGGATCCTCGCCGGCGCTACGGAGTTCGTGCACTGAGCTAGGTTTCTCCAGAGTCAGGTTTGAGTTAGGAGGGGAACGGAGCACTTGTGGGTTGCACTCCTGTGCAGTGATGTTGATCCATCGACTAAACTAAACTAAACTAAACTATAATATCTTTTCTGAACGTCGACGGCAAACTATTCTCAGTCATGGCTAGCAGAATCACGACATACCTAATGACGAATAGGTATATTGATAAGGTGGTTCAAACAGGGGGAATAACGGTTGGCCCCGGATGTGTGGAACATGATCTGGGAAGCTATCCAGAAAGCGAAGAGCGAAAAGTCAAACCTTTACATGGTATGGTTGGACCTGGCTAACGGCCGACCGGTCAGTACACCCCCCCCCCCCCCCCCCAGATGCTGTAGCAAGCCCTTAGAATGTACCACGTGCCCGAGGAGATCACATCGATGCTTAAGCAGTATTTCACCGGATTCACTCTCCGATTCTCTACCTCGACGTTCATGACCAGGTGGATTAACCTCCAAGTGGGTATGCAGGTCGTTCTGGGTACGGCATGCGGCTACGCACAAGGACCGAGATTCAAGGAGGATTGTAGGATGTCGTCACTCAAGGTCTTCATGGAAGACACGACTATCCTGACACCAGATGAGAGTCAAGCACACCGCATGCTCCAAAGGCTTGATCAACTGATCGACTGGAGCAGGATGAGCTTCAAACCCAAGAAATCAAGAAGCTTGTCGATAGTGAAAGGCAAAGTGGCGGCAATTGCATTCGAGGTGGCTAACCACTGTAATGGAGGAACACATCAAGAATCTCTCTGCCGAGTGTACCATTCCTCGCTGACAGACAAGAACGCAGCACAACACATACGCGAGACAACAGAAGACTGTCTGCGAGCCATCAATAAGAGCAAACTCATTGGAACATTCAAGATATGGTACCTCCGGTTAATACTGATCCCGCAGCTGATATAGCCCCTACTCATCTATGACGTGTGCACGAGCACGATAGATGCGTTAGAGAAAAAGGTCAGCAAAGCCACAAGGAAATGGCTGGGAGTGTCACCAGTTATGTCGGATGTAGCGTTGTACTCAAAGATGTCCAAACTCGTGCTCCCGTTCAGGTCTGTTACTGAGGAATACAAAGTCGGAAAAACCAGGTTCGGGATGATGCTGCACGAGTCCCAAGATGCAACAGTGAGCTGCACGGAGCCGACGCTCATAACGGGAAGGAAATGGACGGCTGACGAGGCTGTCAAATCGGCGCAAAGTTAACTCCAGCTGAAGGAAGTGATGATACATATCCAATCCAACAGGCAAGGCTTTGGCTACCAAAGCGACACGAGATGGTGGTCAAAGGCATCGACCAGACAGAGCAGAGACATGGTAGTCAAGTAGATTCGCGAAGGCGAGAACGTGAAGCGAATGCAGAAAGCGGTGCAGCAGCCGCAGCAAGGGCAGTGGGTGTCATAGGAGGAAAGTCAGCATAAGTCCCTCTCGTGGAACGATATATGGCGCTTGCCGGTATTGAGAATAAGCTTCCTTGTCAGATCACTTTACGACCTCCTGGCATCAGCTGGTAACCTGGTCAAATGGGGCTTATCCGAAGACCGAACATGTCCCCTGTGTAGCAACACGCAGACCAAGAGGGCTCAGACCATACAGCACGTACTGTCTGCGTGCAGAGCGGCCCTTGGGCAAGGTAGATTCATGTGGCGGCACAACAAGGTTCTCGCCGAACTGGGAGCCATAGTGGATGCAGCAAGACTCCAAGCAAACAAGAGGACTGTTATTAAAGCCGTGTGGATACGCTTCGTAATAGCTGAACAAAAGTTGAACAGCAGAGTCGACTGCCTTGGCAGCCTGCCAGCCTCCTCGGGGGCACTGAAGACTGGGAGCTGACAGTAGACCTGCAATGACTGTGGCAAATACCCAGCGGAAATCCTGACGTTTCAGCTCCGACCAGACATTTTAGTGTGCTCTCGGTTGACTCAACAGTTAGTCATAATCAAACTGACTGTTCCGTTCTAGTCAAGAGTCAAGGAGCTGCACACATATAAGATGGAGAAATACAGTGATTGATTGATTGATTGATTGATTGATTGATTGATTGATTTAGGAACCGACATCACAGCATTCGGGATATGGACGCAAGCCTAAGACAAGAAGGATATGCCGTCAGGCTTTTAGCCATTGAGATAGCCGCGAGAGGCCTTGTTACCAACTATGTATATCCATGGTGAAACAACTAGGTGTAAAGGGACAAGCAAGAACCCGGGCACTTAAAAGTCTTGGCGAGGCAGCGGATAAGGCCTCGAGCTGGCTATGGAGCAAGCGCAATACGGTGTGGGACAAGGATACACAGTTAATGGTTCAACTTTGCCTGCAATGTTAGACACCGTCTCTCAAGAAGAACAACCTCAGTAACACAAACATCTCTCAAGAAGAGTACCACCTCACAAAAGACGTCTGGGTGTCATGACCCAGACTGGCTCGCCCCCTGAGAGTTTCAGCGAGGTCCCTAAACCAGACTCACTACTTCTACTACTTCTTCTTCTTTGCCTTCTTCTGTCCCACTGTTTGCCAAAAACGTCGCAGAGAGGAGAGAGATGCAATTTTCTGTGTTTTGCTTGTCTTATTGCTTGTACGAATGTAATACCTGATTTCTTCAATATCTCTTTTACTCCATGTAGCCAACTACTCGTATTTCTGGGTGGTTCTCTCTTGTTGTATCGCCACATTCTCACGTAGAACGCTCAAGCCTCTGGTTGATCTGGTTCAGTTCTAATTAAATGTCCGAGCCGTATAAGTGGTTATTGTTCAATGACGTCAGTAATAGGTGTTTTCTCTACACTTTTTCTTAGTTTCTCATTTATCTCTCTATCTCTCCTTGGTTTTCAAGCTGCGTTTCTCATCTCACATTATGTCATTTTACGCGTGTATGTTTCTGTGACTATCCATTCTTCATTATTTGGCATTGGTAACTCAGTATTGGGTGAATAAAGCATCTGTCAGCTTCTGCTTTGCATGCATATTCATTTTTGAGTGGTCTAGAATTGGTTCTGTTTGAAATGTAATGTTGTTTGCTGTCTGTATTCTCGTGTTTATTTCTCTCTCTAGTCTCCTGTCCTCCGTGTACACACTGCCAAAATACTTGTACTTTCCTTGTTTTAGTAACTTTCCATTTATATTTACGTTATATTGCACTGGTGTTCGTCGAATCGTTACAAATTCTATCTTTTTGGTGTTAATTTTTATATCAAAATTATGGAAGGTGGGGTAACAGCTGCCTATTTACACCGTAATCTCTGAGCATTTTCCACACAGTATTCCTTTTTACTTGGTCAGAGGCTTTTTCTTGATCTATGAAAGCCACATTTAGTTGTATTTTATAGATTTTTCACTCACCCATCTCAACGCAACAATGGCATCGGTGCATCCTCTTCCTTTTCTAAAACCAAACTTAGTACCACTTAGAAGCGATTATATTGTGTATCTTGTTACCTGTTCTAAAATGCTTGCACAAATGTTTCTTATATGGCTGGGTAGAGATATACCTCTGTATGCAATGCAGTATTGCTTGCTGCGTTTGTTCTTCCATAAAGGTACAATAACATTTCTTTTTGTGGTACCCTTCTCTCTTGCCATGCTTGGTTAAATATGTTTGTTAACCATTTTATCCCTACCAAGTTGCATTTTTTGATGGCTTCATCATCATCATCATCATCATCATCTTCCACTTCTGCCGTCAAGCGTCGTGGGGAGGAATAATTTGCGTTCCAGCGCCCGGTGGGCGGCACTGGATAGTGTCATTCCGTGTGGTTGTACAATGTCTCTGATGTCGTCAATCCATTTTCTTCTTGGACGTCCTCGTGGTCTCGTCGCAGATGATCTTAGATGTAAGGCCAGTGATGGTAGTTGCTGATGTTGCATTCTAACAACATGGCCAAACCACTTGATCTTCTGTCTTTCAATAAATGTGGCACAAGGTGTTGATCCCACAGTCTGTCTGATAGTAACATTTCTTACTCGGTCTCGGATTGTTAAGTTGGCAGCTCTCCTCGGGCATCTCATTTCGCAGGTGTTGATTTTGCGAAGGTGTAATTTGGATAAAGTCCAGGTTTGAGATTGGTAGCATAGGGTTGGTGTGAATATGCTGTTTATTATCTGTCGTTTTGCGGACACGGGTATGTTTGGATGTTTCAGTAAGGGTGATAGTTGATATGTAAGTGCACTAGCTTTTTGACATCTGATTTCAATTTCTCTGTCCAATCTGCCATCTTCTGTGATCATACTTCCAAGGTATTTGAATTCTTTAACTTGTTTCAGAGGTGTGTTATTTATCTGTATACTTAGTGGGCCTGGCGATCTGCTAACTTGCATTACTTCGATTTGATGGCTTCAACTGGGATATTATCAATGCCTGTAGCTTTGTTATTTGTTTCTTTGTCTTTTTTTATTTTTTTGTTTATTTTTAATTGCTTCTCTCACTACTAGGTTCATTAAATTCTACACAGGAAGGGTTGAAATGAATCGTTACTGCAATTTTTGTTTGTATATTTAATAGATCTTTAAATTATGTCTCACATCTTATATTCATTTCATTAGTATTAAGTATTTGATACTGACTCCGATAGATGCAAACCGCTTTCATTGATGACGTATTCGGTTTAAATATTAAAACTCTAGTCTCCCAGAGAATTCATAACCAGCTAACAAACCAACCAACAACCAACAAAATATGTATGAACATAATTACACGCAAGTTTGTAAAACATCAAGTTTAATCTATCCTACTTCAAAACGAAAACACGGACGAGTTAACTTCCTTCAAATAACACACTGAAATCAAAGATGGCAGGTATGATTAAGTTGTATAAAAATATGCTTTTAAGTTAAAAGCATGTCGTTGTATAGGTGTATATCGATGCGGCATTATTGTTTCACAAAGTTTGAATGAAATGGGGTGAGATTGAGTGTTGCTAATGTGAAGTCTGCCTCTAGTCATGGGACATGCAGCCTATGCCAAGATCCTTCTCAGAACCAATAGTCAGCGAAGTCAAGAGTCCTGTTTACACGCATTGAGACTGACTGGTTATATTGTGCTAGCTCCATGTTGTATAGAGCTATTGGTAGTCGAGGGGTGATAAAGCCGGTGGTGTTTTTTCCACAAGACATGTCCTATCACCCATTGCAGTGAGCCCAGGTCATCTTGTGTGTAAAGTTCCTCGAGGAGGATTGGAACATGTGACTCCCCAGCTGGCAGGCACGCGTGCTAGCCATTGTGCTACAGCTGTGTCCATACACTTATCGAATATGTTGTTTGTCAGCAGGATGTTGACTTACATGTTGTTATCTGGAACTATTATTACAACAAAACCGTTCTTGTTTCTAGGCTTCATTTGATAGACACTAAATTGGGGATACAGCGGATAAGCAAGCAACGATTCATATTGCAGATTGTAAACCCAGTAAATGTGTTTCAGACATGCGCAAACCAAGGACAGAACGCCTTGGCTGGTGAAGCCCTATAAAATGCTAGGACATCATCATCTCCCTCTTTTGCCGTCAGGCGCCGTGATGAGAAATAATTGGCGTTCCATCGCCCGAAGGGTGGCATTGGATTGTGTCATTCAGTGTGATTCTACAGTGTCTGAGATGTTTTCAGTCTATTTTATTCTCGGGCATAATCTTGTTCTTGTATCCGATCTTCTTTGATGTAGCGCCAGTGCTGGTAGTTGATGGTGTTACATTATAAGGAGATGGCATTTGATCTTATGCCTGTCACATATGTGTGGCAAAAGGTGTTGATCTCTCTGTCTGTCTGATAACATCATTTCTCATTCTGTCTCGCACAGTTAAGTTGGCAGCTCTTCTCAAGAATCTCATCCTCCAAGTGTTGCATTTGCGTACCTGTAATTTGGATAATATCCAAGTTTGACATTGGTGAGTAGGTGTGAATGTGGTATGTAATATCTGTCATTTTGATAATGATAATGCTAGATAACCGGAAATTATAACGCAGCAGTTTTCCATCAAGTTTATCGAAACTTGTGAAACCTTCGCTGAAGGGAAGAGTCGGATTGGAGCGTTACCTCTTTATTTCCAACATTCTATTGCAAGTTTAAATGAATATTATCAGACTAAAAACGAACTTTCCTTAAATACCAAGAAAATAGAAACAATAGTTGTATCAAAGAAAAAGCTAACGCCAGAATTCGATATAACAATAGCATGAATTTAATTAATCAAATAAATGCATTCCCCGGGAAGGTTAACCCGGCCAACAAATGTCCGCAGAAGTCGGATGTGTCAGCCTAACGGCGCAAGAGCGCAGCTCTGCAATCACGTCCGAAAACTTCCCGAATAAACGCAGAAGAAGAAGAAATAAAGCATTCAAATATATGGGGACAACCATAAACATATCAGTACATGCATTATGTTTCTAACATTGAATGAAAGGTGTGTAGTACATATGATACGTTTAGATTTCCGAAATGCGGCTTGTGGTTGGCCTATTCTGCTCTTAATCTCTGCCATGCATCTTCCATCTAATGTTATGATTGTCCCCATGTATTTGCATTGGTATTTTGGACATGTAATTATATATGAATGTTTGGAAAATATACAAATGAAGTGAGGTGCTCCTGGAAAGCATAGAAGAGGAAAACCCCAAGGAAGACAAATTCAAGATTATTAGATAATACATATATGACAGCAAGAGAGGCAAGACAACTGACTTACGGCAAAGATAAATTTCAAACATTGTTATTGTGGCACAGCCTTGCACAGGGAAATCAATTGCATGATCATAACGATTGCATGCGTATGTCTAGACAGATGGATTGTCAGGCAGGTACGGAGGCAAGAAGGCAGACTGGAAATTCAGCCTACGTTCTGATAGCCAGCACGTGTTATTTTCTTGTGCATTTAGCTTGTATCAACGAGGGTAATCTGTAATAAGAAAATAACGAATTCATATAACAAATACATCACAAACATAGTGTCTGAAACAAGTGCACCCCGTGATCCCGACTACTGGCATGTAGATATATGGCAGAAGCAATATTGTAAACAGCCTAACTTGTCTTCTACAGAAAACACCGACAATGCATTCAGGAAACACGGAGACTTAAGTGACATTAGATGCGACTTTATGGAACCCTATGGACGCCGTAACTCACGCCAGCCAAAGCCTGTCTAGGGACGTTCTTTTGTCAGTGTGTATTCCCTCTTGTTCACTAATATATCCCTCTCATTCTTCCTCCTGGTTATTAAATTTATTTCCAAATTCCCCTCCGGTCTCTTGACGCCGCGTCTATATATTGTAAACACATTTAGAAAGACACGTGTCTGCAATTATAATCTTTGTAAAACTGAAGTTATTTGCGTGGCCTTTGCAGGACATCGCAATCAACCACAACATTTTTAATGCCATTTATTAGGCGAGTTTACTTTTCGTAGTTTACCATTGCCGTCTGAACGACCGACGCTCATATCATTGTTAGAAAACAACAGAAGACGGTTTGCTTCCTCATCGCCTTCAGCTGATTTCGAACCCTGTATGCGCGACTGTGAACTGTGTTCACTGCCCTTAGCCACAGGCGCCGACAGTAAAACTAAATGACATTGCAAACATTAAGATTCTAAATAGGCACACTGTCCATTTATTATTAAAATATAGAGGAATATGATGAGATGAGATTAAAATATAGTGTAGACTGGAAAGTGATAATGTCGATCACCGATTCTTCTTTCAGCGTATGTGGTAATATTTTACCTGGCACAAACTCTAATGGTGATATGTTTGATTACCCACTCATCTGTAAGATTGCTCTGATAATAATATAAATTTCACAGCCCGGAGCAGATACACCTGGAGATTTCCGATTGTCAGAAGCAGTCCCCTTTCGGAGAGTGGTTTGGTAACTTTACATTCCTGGCGATCTTCGGGGGCGAGCACACCAGTGTCATGACCTATGTGTGCTTCCCTCCTGTGTGTTCGCATCCGGACTTCGGGACGTTTTAGTCGCTTGTTGCACTTGTCCCACAGTCACTCCGTCACGTTCACCAACCCACAAGCCCGCCCACAAGGAGGGCAACACTATAAACCCGGTGCGATTTGAATTACTTTATTGTCACGGCATTTTCCATTTGATTGCGAACAAGCTAGCTCCTTTCCCCCGGCATTTGCGCCTCTGCTACCACTTCCATGGTGGAATCTCGCTGTACCACAAATAAACGACATTTCTGCTATTGTATAGTCTTTGCGCCCATTCACAGCTGAAGGATCCTCCCTCCTGCACGCATCCAGAGGAAGTCATCTCTTCCTCTAGGTTAATGTATTGCTAGTTTGGGCTACCTTCACATTGCATTCTCTCTGCGGCGGAGCTCTTGACCTTTCAAAACCTCTTGTACCGGTCTAGCAACTGTCGCTGTCCCTTGACTGTAGAGGTTGAACTTAGAACGACATTTCACTATCCCGGCGATCGTTACATTGTGGTACTTTGACTACTCCGCACACTGACGGCTCAAGTGTACTATTCTTATTTGGAAGGTGTTCGTCTTTCAGTTTGTTCAGACAAATTCTAATTCCTACTCGTCTTTGAGTTGCTCAGACAAATCTACTTCGCATTCGTCTTTCAGATTACTCAGACACATTCTATTTACTGTTTGTCTGTCTGATTGCTCTGACAGATTCTACTTACTGTTTGTCTTTTAGATTACTCAGACAGATACTACTCACTGTTCGTCGTACACATTTCTTGGACAGATTCTACTCACTGTTACCACATACCACATTCACACAGTGAGTCTTTCAGATTTCTTGGACAGATTCTACTTACTGTTCGTTTTTCAGGTGTCTTGGATATATTCTACTCACTGTTCATCTTTCAGATTTCTTACACAGATTCTTCTTACTGTTCGTCTTTCAGATTTCTTGGATATATTCTACTCACTGTTCATCTTTCAGATTGCTCTGACATATTCTATTCACTGTTCATCTTTCAGATTGCTTTGACATATTCTGCTTACTGTTTGTCTCTCAGATTGGTCCGATGCAATCTACTTCCTGTTCATATTTCAGATAACTCGAATAGATTCTACTTCACACGAACCCATAAACAAAGCGCATAATTGATTGATTGATTGATTGATTGATTTAAGAACCGACATCACAGCATTCGGGACATTCCGATAAGCGCTCTGTCTCCATCCTCAGCAGCCAGAGAAGAGTTCCAACACTAATAGTTCCAGTAGCAATCTGATTATATGTCCGTCTCGCCTTTCCTCCGAGCGCCGAGCGTCGGCCAGATCCCCTCGTCACACCTCGTTGTCTCATTCTTACCAGACCATGGTGCTCCATCTGCTCCTCCGAGGTGTACACGTGCTCCCACAAGGCCGCAACCACGTCTGCCTTGTCATGCATCAATACTCCACCAAATTTTGCCGGGCCAGCCAATCTGTCCGCCTGTTCATTCCCCAGCACACCGGCATGCCCAGGAGAAAAGATCCAGGTGATGCTTACTACCCGTGACCTCCGAAGCGAAGCAAGCCACTTGTGCAGAGTTGTAATAACATTGAGTCGGGAGTGCAGGGAGTGGCCAGCAGGGGCCACGGAAGTGGAAATTCAGCAACTAATTCAGGAAAATTCTCGCCCGGGTGATGTGATTATCTAAACGGATGGGTCAGTGTTGAGAGGTAGGAGAAGTGCCTGGGGGTTCTTGGCAAAAACTAATGGTCGGCGTTTGGTGCAGGAGAGCCTGGCGTATGATAACACTACATCTAGCTTAAGAATGGAGGTGGAGGCGGTCAGTGCAGCTTTCCGCTGGATAGAAAACACGATACATACACACATTGTGATTGTAACTGACTCAGAAAGCATGCTGAGAAGGGTGAGAACAGGTAGGCTTCGTGCAGAGCGCAGAATTGATGAGACCTGAAAAGAGATGGCATTAACACCAACAGTTTGTTGTGAAATGATGGCACATACAGGAAACCACACTTTGAGTAGCTTTTCACACAACCTAATTTACGCATGCAAGTAGGGAGGCCTAGGCCTGAGGCAAGAATTTGAGAGAATCACAATTCCTAATCTCTGGTATACGTGCTGTGTTAAGTGAGTACTTATTAAATATGTAGGTAAAGTCAGTAATTCATGAGAAAACAGTAAAGCGGGGAAAAAGAGATAAATATCATTATATCTTGAGCACATGGCACAATGAGGACAAGAACACACACCCGATCAAAGACACTGGAAATAATGTGGAACAGCGGACTGTGACAGCCGATGATTATTGACGCGGCACATGATGTTGATGGCAGTAAGTAAATGACTCTACTTTCCTCGCCATGAGGTTTATTTGGGTATATGCTGGTCGTCGGTAGCATGTGCCGTGTCGATACGCGTGGATGGTCATGGTTCGTCATCTCACACACCACCAGAGTCTTAGATAGCTGTATGGTTTTGTGCCATTTATGTCTTGTGACCAAACTAATATAGGTATGTGTATCCTTACTTCCTGTTTGCTCGTTACCCGTCTATTTTGCCACGACAACATGAATAAAATATTGACTGCCTTCGTCTTATTTCTCTTACCAAATTAAGACTTTCAAATGTTTTTTAAAAGTCTCTTTCGTTCAAATACTCGTCTGTCTGTAGTATTTTTGTGTTTTTCTCAGAAACCACAAGTGTATTACCATTAGCCGCATCTCAGCTTGTCTGCATATTGTCCATGTTATACATGCATATAACGGTGCAGGTTCAATACAGCATTGCAAATTGCCCGACGCTGTTTTAAATCAGCCGGCACTCAGGCGAGTAATGTGGTGAATACCACACCGCTTGGATAATCAATGAACAATTATAAACATGTAAAGGTATGAGCAGAAGATAAACACCTGTATGACAGATTGACGATACGGGAGATAATCACCTATTTTGTAGGCACATAATGTAAACACCTGCATATAATATTAACAAAATAAACACCTGAATTGTAGCTGCATCAAATTATCACATCTGTTGTTCTTTTTTGTTTTGTTTTTAAGATGCAAAAAGAACGCTGATGCGTTAGCGAAGTTAGCAGAAACTGCGCTGAAAATGTAATGCGTACGGTGTTATGCCTGTGCTCGTCGCCTGCAAAATGAGGGGAAGATTGGTCACCTAATACCTAGTGCATTCATGCCAGCTAAATGTGATGGCCCTTTTACATCACAGACTCATAGCAGGAAACTGCCTGGAACTATAATTGTACAAATGTAAGTGTACACGGCCGGTCTCCCTGACCGAGGTGTAAGCGACTTTCTCCGTAATCCCGTATACTCTCGTGAGTAACGTGACGTGCGCGAGAATCGGTGGAGGTTCTAGCCGCATCGGTAACTTACGGGGTATGTGAGCTGGTCGCTCAGAAAGCAATGGCAAACTACTGAGCGTAATCTTGCCAAGAAATCAACAATCAGCTGAAAATGCTGATGTTGACAGCGATGTCCTGTTAAGGATATGCGAACATAAAAAAGAAGTGTACAAAACATGAACACCTGTAAGGTAGGTAGGTTTGGAAATACAAACATCTGCCTGTATGGTAGGTAGGTTTGGAAATGCAAACATCTGCCTGTATGGTAGGAAGGTTTGGATATGCAAACATCTGCCTGTATGGTAGGAAGGTTTGGATATGCAAACATCTGCCTGTATCGTAGGTAGATTTGGAAATGCAAACATCTGCCTGTATAGCAGGTAGGTTTGGAAATGCAAACATCTGCCTGTATGGTAGGTAGGTTTGGAAATGCAAACATCTGCCTGTATGGTAGGTAGGTTTGGAAATATAAACATCTGCCTGTATGGTAGGAAGGTTTGGATATGCAAACATCTGCCTGTATAGTAGGTAGATTTGGAAATGCAAACATCTGCCTGTATAGTAGGTAGGTTTGGAAATGCAAACATCTGCCTGTATGGTAGGTAGGTTTGGAAATACAAACATCTGCCTGTATGGTAGGAAGGTTTGGATATGCAAACATCTGCCTGTATCGTAGGTAGATTTGGAAATGCAAACATCTGCCTGTATGGTAGGTAGGTTTGGAAATGCAAACATCTGCCTGTATGGTAGGTAGGTTTTTATACGCAAACATCTGCCTGGATGGTAGGTAGGTTTGGAAATGCAAACATCTGCCTGTATGGTAGGTAGGTTTGGAAATGCAAACATCTGCCTGTATAGTAGGTAGGTTTGGAAATACAAACATCTGCCTGTATAGTAGGTAGGTTTGGAAATGCAGACATCTGCCTGTATGGTAGGTATGTTTGGAAATGCAAACATCTGCCTGTATCGTAGGTAGATTTGGAAATGCAGACATCTGCCTGTATAGTAAGTAGGTTTGTAAACATAAGCACCTACCTGTATGGTAGAAACGGGACTCTAAACACTTAGGACAGGGAGAGGCGCGGCACACTAGCCAGCATAAAACCAGCCGGCCTAGTTGTCAGGGGTTTGAATACGCATAGACGCGGATTTGCCATTCTGCAAAGATAAACAGAGCCATATGGAGTAACACTCGATGCAATGAAGTTCATCCTTTCGACTGTAGTAATTTAGTAAATTTTTTTTCTTAATGTGTTCATTCATCAAGCTCTTAGTAATATGTTCCATAAGTTACTGCCTTACAGTAAAACAGGTCATATGCACACATTTCAGTACTCTTACTCTGGCATATATGATAGTGACTTACTGCATATGATAGTTTTCTTTTTCAATAATGCAGACTTTGCTTGACCTATTCTGCTCTTAATCTGTGTCAAGCATCCTCCATCTGTTGTAACCGCCTCTGGTATTTACATTGTTTAACTTGGTTAAGCATTTCCCCTCTATCGTTATATTAAGCTTTGGTGTTATTGTTTTCCATGAATTAACAATAATTGATAGATTCATACAGGGAAGATTATTTTATAGTTGAAGAATATGAAGATAACCTTGTTGGACGACGAAATGTAAACGTATGCGAGCGTCATAAGCCGACAACCGACACTAATCGACTACGCCTGTCATAGTCTTACTTAGACGTAAATTCTGGCTCGCATTTCAAGACAGAGGTGAAACATTTACATGCGTTCAATAACGGCTCTCCCACACACGGCTACGATAGTTTCAATACGTTTAATCACAAAACTGTTTAGTTTAGTTTAGTTTAGTCTGCGTGGCTGCGTGGTCTCGAGGTATGGTGTCCGCCTCGAGTGCTGGAGGTCCCGGGTTCAGGCCCCGGTGAGGACCAGGATTTATTTAAAAATCCACTGGGACTTCCAGTAATTTCCCCTGGTCTCTGGGTAGTGAGATCGGAAGCCCGTGTGTATTGATGCGCACGTAAAAAATCCCTTGGCAGTTGTAAATCGAAAAAGAGTAGCCTAACGGCGCTGCCCGGGCAAAATTTCGAGTCAAAAATCTACCCAAGTATTTCAGGAACCTCGGCGGTGCTACGGAGTTCATGCACTGAGCTGAGTTTCTCCAGACTCAGGTTTGAGTTAGGAGGAGAACGGAGCACTTATGGGTTGCACCCGTGTGCCGTGATGTTGATCCATAAACTAAACTAAACTAAACTATTCACAAAACTATTCACATGGGCAAACTCCCATGAGTTGCGCTCTTGGCAACACGCAATTTGTACAACATTATCACAGGATTATAATCATTCATGAGAGATAATACAATATAATGGCATAACACAGCTCTCACACTGTCTCCGTTCACACACAGCTCGCTTCATAACTCAGTCGCGCCATCAAGTCTACGATCATATCACAACTCTCACTAAACACAACCACTGCCCTAAGTCTGTCCGTCTCGATGTCCTGAACCCGTCTGGCCAACACAGGTACGTTTGGCCAGTTCACGGCTGGTCACAGTCCGTGAGTCCCGTGCTGGTTGGTGTGGTGCCGGTGACCACGGGCCTTAGCCTGTTTATCTGTCTACTCGCACTCTGTGACCATGATGCAGGAGGCCAGGCTCTCTGTCCTGTTATCCCGCAGTAACCTGTCTCCTGTCTATTCCCTGCCATTCAGGGTATTGGGTCCCTGATAACGCCGCTGTTGGCAGGTAACTCAAATGTTGTCGCAGTTTAAAAAGGAAAATGGGAATGTTTTGCAGCAGAATTTACAGAATACCTAGGGTGAAAAGACAGTTGTAGGTTACCATAACTCTTAGAAATTAGATTAGGGTGTTTTAAATGCAGGGCATTATCCTGACCTAGAGGTTACTATTAACCTGCGTTGTGCAATTAAGAAACAAAGGGACTCCTATGGCGAACAATACGTGCGAAACTGTAACTACGGGACAAACATTCAGCGGTGTAATTAATCAGCTCAAGGGATCTGTGAGAAGTTCTCCAGATCAACAATTGCTGGGTGATTACAGTTAACGTCTATATGTGAGAGGACAATAACAGCATATAAAGAAGAGTAGAAGTTTTTGTGGGGGAAAAAGTTCTTAAGAGCTATATTGAACCAATCCTGATGTTTGGAAGGGAATCATGGGCACTTAGCAGATAAGTGAGAAATGATGTGGAGAATCCGGATATGTGGTTTTATAGAAACAATGATGAGAGCGCCATTGGTGGATAAAAACAGTAATGGAGATATCTTGAAAGAAGTTTACTCACGAAGAGAATTGGTTACTGGCATCAGAAGTAGAAATCGCACATTCCTAGGGCATGTCACGAGAAGGGCAAAACTAGAGCATGTCGTCACAACGGGAGAGATGGAGGGGGAAGAGAGTAAAGGGGATACGAAGTGTGAAGATGCTAGACAGTTTAACAACATGGTATGAGGGGATATCAGTATCACAAATAATGAGTAGCACACAAGGTAGTGATTTGTGGGCAGACACCTCATGGCATAAACAATAAGAAGTTGTGAAAGGCAGAAGAAACAAAGCTATACTTATATATGAGAAAAGGATCAGAAGTGCGTCGTTAATAATTATGAAAGGGAAAACTAGCCCTTAGTCCCAACACGATATGAAGTTATGGCAATAAAGCTCATGAATATTAACGGGCATTGAGCTCATTTGGCATTTCGTGCTAGACCCATGTTTTATTGTTAGTAATTTCTGTTTGCCGGTCTCCGTGGTCTAAAGGCTTGCGAACGCGATTCGTGAGCAGCTTACCACGCGTTCGAAACACGGTTGTCGAGCGATTTGGAAGCAGACGGTGTTGCGCTGGGGTATTAACGTATTGGTATGGGAGCCGGTCGTTCAGAAAGCAATAGCAAACTACTGAACGTAAAATCTGCCAAAACATCAACAACAGCAGTAAAATGCGGGTGTTTACAGCGATGTCCTTTAAATAGGATATGCCACACACAAAAAAGTATCTCTTTAGACTTAGAGTAAGACTTTAAAAATCTAATAGATTCTTAAAAAGACAATCTATACAAACACAGAATCAACTCAGCTTGGGCGATACATTTTGCCCTCTCTTAACGTTTGTAAGTGCGGACCAAATAACATCGGAGCAGTTAAGGACAGAGACAGTAATTAGATATAATAGAAAGTAGACAAAGAATGCAAGAAGCAGAAACAGGCAAAGTAGATGTAGTCTGGATAGTGTAGAATGACGAATATGCCCGGGAGATGATCAGGAAGCCATAGTGTGTGTAGACGGTAATGTTTGATGGATGTGTTGATGCTTAAATGAACAGGAAGAATGTGAAGGGAGACAACAAAGAGAACAACAGGCATTTTGGGCACGGCAATGCTTGTATTCAGCACGCCCTCTGTCAACAACAAACCACTAAGGTATGGTGATAAACATTTTCTTCCATGGAATGTCACAGTTGTTCCAGTAGTATTTTTGTTCTAGTGATAACGTTTTCTACCACTGGACTAGACATTTGTTGCATTACTCTTTGTGTTCAAGTGATCATTTTCCCTTACTCAACAGTTGATATATTAATTAATAAGTTCAAACGATAACTTTAGTTCACATTATAGGCAACAGTTATCACATTAACTTTTCTGTTCTAGTGATAACCGTTCCTACCACTGTACCAGATAGTTTCTACATTAACCTTTTCGTTCTTGTGATAACGCGTCCTTTGCTCAACAGTTCTTGCACTAAACATTTCTCTGTAGTGATAATGTGTCCCGACACTAAATAGAACAGCCGAAATAGGGTTAAACATTTTCCCAGTGAAAGATATTACACGTCCTCCCGATCTTTTGGGTAGTGAGATAAGATACTTACCCTTCTCGGAAATCAAGCTGCCCACAATAAACACCCCAATACAATTAGAAATGGCTAAACGCTGGCTTTAAGGTTGCTGTTCTGGCAACATTGTTATGAAAGAAAATCTACCCTCGGGTAGATTGAGCCAGTTACCTCGGATGGAATCTATTTAGAGCTAGTAAAAAGTACACAAATTCATGCCGATATCCGGCACGCTGACCTCTAAGTTGTATAACTACAGGTGGGTCACTTACTTCGAAAGAGACAGGAAGAAGACGAAATCCAAAGGTTGTCACGTTCAATTTTCTGATGTAGCGATAACCGTTCTGGCCAATTTATTAAACGGCTGCGTCAATAACCATCGTGTTCTGGCAATAACGTTTTTATCAATGTATCAGACAGAAGCCTCGTTAAACTTTCTGATCTAGTTACAATTTGCTAGATTGGTATTTATGTTCTAGTGAGATTGGTGTTTCTGTTCTAGTGATTTCTTTTCTGTAACAGTACTCGACAGTTTTTAGAATAACTATTCCGTTGCGGCGATAACTTTTAGTCTTACTGTACTTGGCAAGTGTTACATTAATAAGCCTAATGGCGCTGCCCGGGCAAAATTTCAAGTTAAAAATCTACCCAAAATATTTCAGGATCCTCGCCGATGAAACGGAGTTCGTGCATTGAGCTGAGTTTCTCCAGGCTCAGGTTTGAGTTAGGAGGAAAACGGAGCACTTATGGGTTAAACCGTGTGCCGTGATGTTGATCCAATGACTAAACTAAACTAAACTAAACTACATTAATAATTCTGTAATGGTGTCACCATTCCCTCCCTTAGCGCGTCTGCAATGAATGCACAAAGTAGTTTATACATAACTTATTCTATTCTATCCATAAATATAATCACACATTGTCTTACAAGTGTTACATTAGCCATTCTATTCAAGTAATATATTGGTATCATTGTACTAAACGGCTGTTATATTAACCATTATTTTGACGCGAGATCTTGATGCCAGTGCACCAAACATCCATTGCATTATCCATTCTATTCTAGGGATATCATGTGCCAATGTAACAAACAGCGGTAACATTAATCATTCTGTTCTAACAATATCTTGGTGCCAGTGTTAAAAAAACTGTCAGATTAACCTTTCTATTTTAGGGATACCATGTGCCAATGTAACAAACAGCGGCAACATTAATCATTCTGTTCTAGCAATATCTTGGTGCCAGTGGTTCAAAAAGCTATTCTAGAGATATCTTGATGGCAGTATAACACACATATGTCACATTAAATTCTTTTCTAGTTATATCGTGGTGCCAATGTACCAAACAGCTGTCAAATTAACAATTCTGTTGTAGCTAAATCTTGATGATAATGTACCAAATAGCAGTCGCGTATTCTAGCAATATCTTGGTGTGAATGTTCGAAACAGCTGTCACATATTCTGGCGATATCTTGGTGCCAGTGTACACAGCATATGTGGTATTGACCGTTCTATTATTTGCGATATCTTGGAGCTAGAGTCCCAAACAGCTGTCACATTAACCACTCTATTCTAGCGCTATTTGTCCTATAGTGTTCGAGACAGCTATCACATTAACCCCGTATGTTACATAAATAGCTTGTCCATGTAATGTTCCAGACAGATGTCACATTAGCCCATTTTCGTCTATAAATATTTTTTGTTGTAAAGTTATAAATGGCAGTCACCGTTATCAGTTCTGTTTTAGAAATACGTTTCTTTGATTCTTCTTCTTCTGCTGCGTTCATTCGGAGTGTTTATTTTCCAGATGTAATTGCGGTGTATTGTTATGCACCCTTGGGCCTAGACTCTTAGGCCAACACATCCGACATTTGCGTGAGTTTTTGACCAAGATAGCACTCTCACTTTTGTGGTGCCGTCCACATCCGAGCTGGTCAAGTTAGAACGGTCGAATACTTCACGATTAGTCCTCAATGGAAGGCAGGGACAGTCCATGGGCATAATCCGCAATCCAAGGGAAGCTTCCATACTTTCAGAGCCGACACATAGAGCTCTGGTGCTGGGCTCATTGAGGGAATCGCCGCGTCCTGCTCATGGCTGCTTTAATTCCTAACTTCAATATATTGGGCATTTCGTTCGCTACTAGCCGCTCCCGCACAAACCAGACATGTCTGCAGACAGTATCCACTCAGCGAGCTTTCGATACGGACATGTGCTAGTCGTTGTGCCCAGAAGACAGCCCAGTATAGTCAGATCTGTTCCGGGCACGACGGACATTCAGAAAACTAGCTAGTCTGAGCTGTTCCGGACACAGGGATATTCGGAAAACTATCTAGTCAGAGCTGTTCCGGTCACAAGGACATTCGGAAATCTAGATAGTCAGAGCTGTTTCGGGCACGTGGGACATTTCACTCGGATGTTTTTGCGTTGTGCCAGTTTTAATTTGCCACAATTAGGCTTGCACATCCGACTTCGGCGGGCGTTTTTGATCAGGATAACCGTCCTGGAGGTTTCGAGGGACATTTTGTTGTGGTGTCGCCCACATGTCAACTGGTCAAGTTACAGCGGCCACAGACATCACGGTCAACCCTCAAGGGAAGGCAGTGGCAGACCAGGGCATTCTCCGCTATCCAAGGAGGCTTCCATAATTGCAAAGCCGGCACATAGTGCTCTAATACTGGGCTCATCCGAGGAATCGCCACATCCTGCTCATGGCTGCTTTACATCCTCACTTCCATATACTGGGCATGTCGTTTGTCACTGGTCGCTACCCGCACAAACCAGGAACGGTCAGTTTGCGGACGACACCCACAAGGCAAGCTTTTGCTTCGCACTTCGACGCAATGAATTCACTAGCCAAGCGTTCCATTTCGTGTTACTGAGTCGTTTTTTTTTCACCCTTGACTACTCTCACTCTATAAGTATAGATACAGACATTCATCGTAACCATTTCGTGCGACTAGGGCGCTTTCTCTATCTTTAGTACCCGCTCACGAGGTAGGCAACATGTGCTGCCGGCTCAGCACCTTACCTCCACGTATCAGTGAGCGAGTGATGGCCAGGCCCTCTCATCAGGGGATCCCTCATATCTTCCAGCTGAGAGGCTTCGAACACGTATCTGGACTAAGCATGTAGCGTGCTCTGCATCTTACCTCCGTTTCGCAGTAGGTGAGTATCGGCCATGCTCTCACATCCAAGGGTTAATGGCTTAGAGGCTTTCTGCTATATCCCTCAGCTGGTAGCCCTAGAGTAAATGTCTTGCCCAAGAATCAGTGGCTTCGTACGCCTGATTTGACTTTTCGACTGCAATCCTCAGTCCACCTGCAGAGCAGCAAATTGTGTCTCTCTTGGTCTCGTCCTTATCTCAGGGCCTGTCCGACATGTAGTTCTGCTTCCGTCGGCAGGGCTCTTGGGGTCATTGGGCCACGCAAGCCCCTCTACCACGTCAAGGTGGAGACACATCAGAGGGGTTTCTTTGGTTCTATTTTTACTGTCGTAAGTCCTAAGCAGTTGTCACAATTGTCACAAAATGGCTAGACTTCTTTCCTCTTGGTCGGGTTCCCTTAACAGGGGAAACCCCGTGCTATTTCTAGACGGGGTAAGCCTTGATGAAAACTCGCTCTGGCTATATTCTAGCGACTTCTAGAAGTTAAACGCCCGGTTTTCTTTTGCACACAGGAGTAGCTAAAATTTGTTTGTTCAGTTAATCTGTCTTTTCCTGTTACAAATTGTAGCGGCATGCAAAAGTAGTAATTTTTTACCCACTCGAGGCGAAGACAGAGATATGTAAATTAGCCCAACTGATCGGGGAGGGCAGTTCTCGTCTGGACTTTGTGGCAACAAGTGTTCTTGGCAGCCTGTCTTCAGGTGAGTCAAAGACCACAGATAGTATAAATATATCAAGTATCTAGTTGTGTGTTCGAATGATAAGAATCTCCCTTGTGGTGATTATCAACTGAAGAGATGGGTCTAAGAAGGCGGATCAATGCACCGAAGAGAAACCTAATATCGTTTGACTACCCCGTGGTAGATGTGAATACGGTAATCCGGTCTGTAGGAATACCCGACTCCTCTATAATTCACTGTCCTGGTCACTATCACAGACAGTATACTCTACAGTACCACTCTTGTGCCTGTTCTCAAGAACTTGCTGGTAAAGAGAAACACTCAGAAACTATGCCAAGGTACTGAACAGAGGCAGAGTAACCGTCTACATGTGACATCCCAGACCATAGCGGGTGAAGATGTATCATGGACTACCAGGCGCTGGGTGCCCAGTAAATTTGACCTTCGCGTCTTATAGAAGTCAACCGTCGACAGTCAGGCTACCACCGGAAGGAGGATTCCAGGGAATCTTGAACTTAACAGGAAGTGCCCAGGGATGATGAACAGCTGATCCATCTACTTGACTCCTGATTTACACCTATTGTTTTGTCTGTATAGCTTCATACCCTTTGTCTTCCTCTAAAACTCTCCTATCCTGCACTATTATCTAAATCATTACATTGTTGAAGTTGAAATGACTTTACAAATGTCGAGTTTTGTCTTCTAGAGAAAGTCCCTATAGGGGAACTCCCAAGATAGAGTGATTGAGTGGATGCAGAGCTCGGGGACCTGTGGGGGTAAGTAGATCGTGTGCACCCTTGTCTCGGCCAGGAGTAATCCTAATGCTTAACTGTGCCCTCGAAGCAACCAACCACATCTTTCACGTACAACAATCATCAATGAGTTTCTAGAGTAACGTTTGTACTGTTCCAGATTGCTGTCACAATAATCCATATTTTACAAATTCCTTGCTCTTGTCTCGACCATACCACGTGGTCAAACCATCCAGATAGGTATCCAGATAGGTTCCCCTGCCGCCGCCTTATTCTTTTCCCCTCAATTTTGCCAGTTGTCACAAATTTTTTATTTCTTCTAATAACGTGTACAAAACATTTTGACAATCTACGTATAATTTCTCTAACTAGTTTACAGCTTTCATCTGCTTCTTTAGAACTTACTCATTGGTTTTTCCATCTGTCGTTGAAAGTTGTTGCATTTTCCTCAGAAACCACATGTACACTGTTATTAGATGTTATACAGATACTATTGCTGTAGATTTTATTTTCTGTCTTTAAAACCCAAAAAAATGATGTTTGTCTGTTTATTGTTATTTTAATTTTGCCGAGAAGCAGAATAATACAGCAGAATAATACAGCAGAATAATACAGCAGAATAATACAGCTAGAATAATACAGCAGAATAATACAGCAGAATAATACAGTAGAATAATACAGCAGAATAATACAGTAGAATAATACAGCAGAATAATACAGCAGAATAATACAGCAGAATAATACAGCAGAATAATACAGCAGAATAATACAGCAGAATAATACAGCAGAATAATACAGCAGAATAATACAGCAGAATAATACAGCAGAATAATACAGCAGAATAATACAGCAGAATAATACAGCTAGAATAATACAGCAGAAT
>JACEFZ010019724.1:0-33589 GCA_014155875.1 Cepaea nemoralis
AAAAAAAAACGGGGAAGCCCAAGAGAGCCCCTGCTAGAACCTCATTAAGAAGGCTCATTCAAGGGCCCAAAGTAAATATCCAAGATCTACAACAGGTAGCAGCGAACCGCCAGCATGGAGAGACAGGACTTCTGCCCTATGCGCCGCCTTAGGCTCAAGAGGAAAGACTAACTAACTAACTAACTTGTATATTACATTGTGGTATTTCGTTCTTCCTAGTGATGACCATAATCTGTGTCTTTTACAATTTAATTCTAACCCCTAGTTGTTCACTTGTGTGTAACAATCGCATCTACTAAATTTTGCAGGTCCTGTTCATTGTCTGTAATCAAGACTGTATCGTCTGCATATCTAATGTTATTGATGTATCGTCCCCCAATGTTGATTCCTTCCATATCTTCAATATTTCTGAAATACTTTCACTGTACAGGGAAAACAGATCTGGAGACATTACACATCCTGTCTCACACCCCTTTTAATAGGCTGATATTGGCTTACTTCATTATCAACTCTTATGGCAGCTTGTTGTTTCCAATATATGTGTTTTACAAGTCTAAGGTCTTTTCCATCAATCTGTAGATCCTCAAGCATCCTTATCATGTTGACATGTCATCACTTTATCAAAAGCCATTTGTGTAGTCACTTGATGGGGCATCTAAATATTGTCTTTTATCTCCTTCCTAACTTCTTTATTAGCTTCTGTATATTTTACATGGGCTCTGATTTCAGTAAATCTGGTTTTGCTATTATTACAATTTTTTTTTTTCATTTTTTCCTTTCTCCTGTTTTTATTTTAAGGGTTACCATCGTTATCTATGTTTTCAGTCCAATTTTCCAAGGACCTCTATACTTGACTCGTTTCAAATGCTGTTAACCTGTAGCTAGCAGCCTTACACACTAACCTCATCTACTAAACAACATAAGATCTAGTACTTGTTCGAGACTAGAGTACATTGGTTTTGCCACATTAAGAAAAGAGGAGATCTGGAACATTTTGTAACAGCTACAAAAGATTCATGGAAAGCGAGACCAAGGAAGACAATATAAGATTCTTGTTAGCCTGTATTGCCCTTTATCATGGCAAAGTCATACATTATGTTGGCAATTGCATATGTGGGAAAATATGATTGCTTACTATGGTTATCAAGGCACATGATGGTGATCTTTAAGTGAGTGTTGAACCTGGTGCTATATGCCACCAGGCAAATGCACTATTCTCAGTAATGCACAGAAATATTAACTGATGGACACGCCTTAATAAGGGAATTCACTTTGGCCATTCTTTAGTGATGTTCTATCATTGTTTGGGGTCGTATTTTTGAATTCCAGTATGCTATAGCTTTCAATTCCCATTTTATCTAATATATTTTTAGGTCTCTACTTCATCCCTTTACTTATGTGAGTGCTAATCAATACCTGTTAATTCATTCCTCGATGACTGAGATTGATAATAATAAATTACAACATTGAGCACGGATCAACTCAATGCTCAATGAGTGGCCATTCTTGAACGTAACTCAACCTTATAAAGTTGTAAGAAAGTTACATTTTACAGATTTTCTCACTCTTACCTTGGCTAGCGCTGTCTTTGCTGATAAGTGGCGGGGCAACCTCACTCCATCCATTATTCGCAGGCTCATTCTCCCTTTCACCAAGACCTCCTAACGACACATTGCTAGCATTCCTTTCTCTCGAAGACGCCTCCTCATCAGCCATCGCCTCAATTCACTCAACTTGAACACACGATAATTAAACTTTTACAGGTCTCACTTTAACAATGCAATAACTTGTTCATATTTAGTTCTAAGAACGAAACAGAAAAGAATATGCCGCTGGAATGTTGGTCCTACAGCGGTCCAAGACGAGACGGGCGCCCAGCTCACGCTTCTACCGTTTATCGTCTGCTTGATATCGTCGCCTCGCTGCCAGCAGACGCCAGACCGCGATTAATTTCGCAATTAAACTATTTCATTCTCTGACCATTAAAAGGATATAGTTAGAATACGCTAATTATTTTTTCTTCAGTATATAAATAGATAGTTAAATAAAGTTTGAATAAGTTACATTTATTTTATTAATTATATTTAGTACATAAATATTTTGAAAAGTGGTTATTGACGCATTTACAAATACACCGAAATTATAATCGTCCGGTGAACATTTGTCATAGCAACCAATTGATAGCATGAGTTGAATAGCAACGGTCTGCCTAGCTTACCTCTTGTACTAAACTCAATGGGCTGAAATGTATCATTCGTCACTTAAAGTGACTCAAAAGTCGCCCCAGATTTAATAAACTACACTTAAAGTGGTTTCAGTAATTGAGATTCTTCAAGTGCAGATTCTTCTTCTTATCCACGCGCCTTCTCTGAAGTTGGTATCGAGGGACCATGACTTGACACCCCTCTCGAAACTCGCCTTTCTCCACTGAAACACTGTCAGCTGGCTGGTCTGTTGGTGTTACTTACTTATTTGCTGCCT
The DNA here is from genome assembly GCA_014155875.1 of Cepaea nemoralis. Taxonomy (NCBI): domain Eukaryota; kingdom Metazoa; phylum Mollusca; class Gastropoda; order Stylommatophora; family Helicidae; genus Cepaea; species Cepaea nemoralis. The sequence continues at coordinate 2,482 of JACEFZ010019724.1, forward strand.
AGCTGTTTAATTAAGCTTTCTTTATAAATCTTTCTTGTCTTCCCCGGCCTCTTTTGCATTGTTTTCCTACATACGGCAAGTTTCTCTATCTCGCCTCTTATTTAATTATTAAATCTCATCTCATCTTGTTCCTCTTGTACCTTGCGGTGTCGAGGTGAACTGCTTCACCCGGTGAAGCACAAACAGCGGAAGAGTGCCCGTTTATGGACTTCGTGTATCAAGATTCCCATGGACTCTACTAAGTTACTAGTACTATTCTCTCTTCGGGTCGTTTCCCAATTGTCCCACAAATGCGCATTATGCCTGCTCCCAAGCCACCCCTCCCTCGGGGAGGAGAACATTGTGAACCCAGTAATATCCTAATGTGCGTCTACGCACTAGGCAAAAGAGGCTGAGGAAGACAGAAAAGTACGTATATGTCTAAACATTGTGTTAAAAATCTGACAAGTCACCGTCGCTGAATGTAAACGATATAGTACTGAAATGTTATCTAGTACCAACATCGCGTTCTGTGCATACTGCAGAAGTCGCACGCTAATAATAAATCAAAACGATGAAATATACAACATACACATTCCCACGGTAATTTAAATTGTATGTTATGGTAATTTTAAACTGACATCGCGTCTGTTTGTTTACACAACGATAATTGTATGTACCTGACGAGGGACAGTAAAATATAACACGCGATAAATTATGCGACATAATATTACTTGTGATTTGGTTATGCAAATTGACTACACGAAAACATTGTTTAAAATCTCTCTCTCTCTCTCTCTCTCTCTCTCTCCTCTCTCTCTCTCTCTCTCTCTCTCTCTCTCTCTCTATCTCTCTCTCTTTCCCTCCCCCCTCTCTCTACCTCTCCCTCTCTCTACCTCTCCCTCTCTCTATCTCTCTATCTATCTCTCTATCTATCTATCTATCTATCTATCTATCTATCTATCTATCCATCCATCCATCTATCTATCTATCTATCTCACCTCCACTCCTCGCTCTCTTTCTCTCTGTATCTCTCTCCCGCTCTCTCTCCCTCCCTAATTCTCTCTAGCTCTCCCCCTCTCTCTCACACCCTAGTTATCACTATCTCGCTAGCTCTCTCTCTCTCTCTCTCTCTCTCTAATTCTCTCTCTCGCTCTCCCTCCCTCTCCCTTTCGCTCTCCCTCCCTCTCCCTTTCGCTCTCTCGCTCCTTACCTCCCCCTCTCTCTCCTACCATAATTCTACCTCTCCCTCCATCTCTATCGCTCTCTCTATCTCCCTCTATATCTTGCTCTCTCTCCCTTCCCAATTATATCTCGATCTCTCCCTCCCTTTATCGCTCTCTACCTCCTTCCCCTCCTCCATATCCCTCCCTAATTCTCTCTTTCGCTTTCTCTCCCTCCCAAATTCTCTCTCTCTCTCTCTCTCATCTCTCTCTCCTCTCTCTCTCTCCTCTCTCTCTCTCTCTCTCTCCTCTCTCTCTCTCTCTCTCTCTCTCCTTGTGGCATACACGTATTTCAAATGTTTATGACAGAGATTAGATTATGACCTTTGTTCAAATGGCTTCTTGATTTGTCAATATATTCCTTTGGAACCTGCGCACTATTTGTAATTTTCAATTTAACAATTTAACTCTTAGACTGTACGCGACCAGACTATGCGTCTATCATATTCAAAATTTTTACAAAAAAGAATGCCAAGCAATGTACAGCGTATAATATATCTAAATTATAACTCAAACAAATTGAACAGATCATCATCATCATCAGAGGAAGCGATGATTTGAACGATTCGTTCTACGAGGAGCTAGACTCTGTGATCAAGGCAGTTCCAAACTCCGACTACATTTATATGCTCGGTGATTTCAATGCTCGTGTGGGCAAGGACTCGAGTTCATGGCCAGTGTGCCTTGGAAAATACAACATCGGTCGCATGAATGGAAATAGGAAAAGGCTGCTGGAGCATTGCACCAGAAATGACCTATGTATTATGAACTCCTTTTTTAAAACAAAAGAGCTGCATAAGGTCACATGGAAACATCCAAGATCCGGCCATTGGCATCAGATGGACTTCATCATTACACTGATTCAACACTCTGAACCATACATCATTAACTCAAGTTACCACAGTGCTGACTGTGGTACGGATCATTCTTTGGTTGTTGCAAGAATTAGACTGAGAACAAAGAGAATCTACACAACTTAACATAAATCTAGCCCTAGGAATAATATTATTAACACTCACGATCCTGAAAAGTGCTTTGAGTTTCAACAGCAATTTGAAGACGCGTTCACTGATACATCAGAAAATTGTACAGTAAGTGAAAAGGGGGGTAAACTTAAGGAAACTGGTTTGTGGCAAACAGTCAGACACTACAGCCCTTGATTGAGAAAAAGAAGATAGCTCTCTTAAGAAATAAGGAAAGAACAACGCGTAACACTCTCAGTGAGCTGAAGCAAACTAGGATGTGCAAAAGGCTGCCAGGCAGTGTGCAAATGACTATTGGATCAAGTTATGTGAGTCCATTCAAATCGCAAGTGATAAGGGAAACGTCACAAGCATGCATGAAGGGATAAAGAAAGCCTGTGGTCCAATGATCAAAAGAAGTGTATCACTGAAAGCCTTGACTGGAGCACTATTTAGAGCTTTACTCAAGTGAGGCCAAACTAGCGGATGATGTCCTTAACGTCATAGAGGCCTTGCCAACTCTTGACCACCTGGACACACTTCCTACCATAACAGAAGTTAAGTGTACTATAAATAAACTTGCAGCTGGGAAGGCTCCAGGTAAGGATGGGATTCCAACAGAGGTTATCAGGAGTGGGTAAGACACACTCAATCTACAGATCCACCAGCTAATAGAGTTACGCTAGCGAGAAGGACAAGTCCCACAAGATTTCAAAGATTCAAGCATCATAACACTGCACAAGAACAAGGGCGATCGAAGCGACTATAACAACTATAGGGGTATTTCACTTCTGTGTACTGTTGGGAAAGTATTTGTCAGAATTGTTCTGCGCAGACTTCAAGTCCTTGGAGATCAAGTCTACCCCGAATCACAGTGCGGCTTCCGACAGAACCGGTCTACCATTGATATGATATTCTCATTGCGACAAAGCAATAAAAATGCCGGGAACAAAATTAACCACTGTTTATTGCCTTCATCGACCTCACACCTGCGGCAAACAGCCAGATACTGCAGCCCTTGATTGATAAAAAGAAGATAGCTCTCTTAGGAACAAGGAAAGACCAACGCGTAACACTCTGAGTGAGCTGAAGCAAGCGAGGAAGGATGTACAAAAGGCTGCCAGGCAGTTTGTGAATGACTATTGGATCAAGTTATGTGAGTCCATTCAAATCGCAAGTGATAAGGGAAACATCAGAAGCATGTATGAAGGGATAAAGAAAGCCTGTGGTCCAATGATCAAAAGAAGTGCACCGCTGAAAACCTTGACTGGAGAAATCATCACTGATAAGAAACAGCAGATGGATAGATGGGTCGAGCACTATTTGGAGCTTTACTCAAGTGAGACCAAGCTGGCGGATGATGCCCTCAACGCCATAGAGGCCCTGCCAACTCTTGACCACCTGGACACACTTCCCACTATAACAGAAGTTAAGTGTGCTATAAATGAGCTTGCATCTGGCAAGGCTCCAGGTAAGGATGGGATTCCAATAGAGGTGATCAGGAGTGGGCAAGACACCCTCACTCTACAGATCCACCAGCTAATAGAGCTATGCTGGCGAGAAGGACAAGTCCCACAGGATTTCAAAGATTCAAACATCATAACGCTGTACAAGAACAATGGAGATCGGAGCGACTGCAACAACTATAGGTGTATCTCACTTCTGTGTATTGTTGGGAAAGTATTTGCCAGAATTGTCCTGCGCAGACTTCAAGTCCTGGGAGATCAAGTCTACCCCGAATCACAGTGCGGCTTCCGTCAGAACCGGTCTACCATTGATATGATATTCTCATTGCGACAGATGCAAGAAAAATGCCGGGAACAAAATCAGCCACTGTTTATTGCCTTCATCGACCTCACAAAGGCATTCGATTTGGTCAGTCGTGAGGGTCTGTTCAAAGCACTAAAGAAGATTGGCTGTCCACCAACTCTTCTGTCCATTGTGGAATCGTTCCACTCAGGCATGAAGGGTATAATCAAGTTTGATGGCTCAACTTCAGAAGAGTTTGAAATCAAGAGTGGAGTTAAGCAAGGTTGTGTACTAGCCCCCACCCTCTTTGGGATATACTTTTCACTTCTACTGAAATATGCCTTTCGTGATCAGGATGACGGTATATATGTAGTCGATGGTAAAAGACAAAGGGAGACAATCATAAAGACTGATGCTTCCTTCACTACGGTGCTAAGAGGTAAAGAGTAGTTCTGACTTCGTTACGGCCAAAGAAGAAAAATAGTGAAAAGAGAGAGAACCTCACACCGCCTCAACCGACAAAAAAAGATTATAGTAATTAGATAAGAAGATATACGAGATCTCAGGCAGGGGCCTCAACTCTGGACTGACTGTCATATTTGAGACCCAGACATTGGATTAAGGTGTTAGATTGTGGTAGAAATAGTGACTGTAAAAAGTAAAAACTAAAAGAGACTAAACAAACAAATCAAGGACAAGTAAACAAGCTCTTTCTTTATTTCTTCTAACAGCACATTGCATGTCAATAAGGGATGTTCAATTACAGATACAACAGACAACTGTATATATCAAACAACAGTGGGTAACCCCCAACCAATCAACATCACTTAAGACAACAGGGTACACCAAGTACCACAACACAGGTGCTCCAAGCAATAGCTGGTTAGACTGACACAATAAAGAACCTTGACACAAGCAACACTGCACAGACAATAAGGCACTACACAAACATAGGTTACACAACATAAACCCCAAGACACGACATAAACAAAGAGTTGTGACACAATTTACTATCCCACCAAGAACCCAGGCCTGCTGACACTAACTAGTCAGCCGCTCAGTTTTACCAAGGCATTAGTTGACTACATATCTCTTCAGGGAATTGTTCCCACATCTCAATACAATCAGAACAGCACTTCTGTTCCTATCAACAAGCCGGGCCAACATCTCTCACCAACACAAACCGACGTGGCTGGCTGCTACAAGGAAAATGGCCTCGGGTCTTTGTTCTTAAGTCGCGTTTCCGGCGTGGCCAGGTTTTTACTCGAGATAGACCAAACCAAAATTCGTTGGTCTGGCGCTATCACATATACATTCACTCACGCTCAGATGGTGGCCTCTATAATGCTCAGAGATTGAAGGCCAAGACCAAAATTAGCAGGGTACTAATCAGAGAGTTGCTTTTTGCGGATGATGCTGCGATTACGACCCACTCTGAGGAAGAATTACAACATCTACTATCTGCATTCTCCAATGCTTGTTCTGAATTTGGTTTAACAATTAACAAAAAGAAGACAGATTATGTCACAAGGTGCACATGGTGTACCATCAATCTTTATTGATGTCGCGTAACGTATACTACTAGGATGGAATTGGATCAAAGTAGATACTAAATAGACTTCTACGAATTGAGAATCTAACCACTGCTGAAGAAGCGATCAAATGGCTCGCAATTCTAGAAGAATGATTATCAAAGTCCCAGAATGGATCACTACTTCTAAACAGTGCCAGGCGGAAAGTTATGACGACTAACTGAACTAACACACGAAGACAGTATGTCAAGTTATTCCTGCTAACGTGCCTGGAAGAATAATGATCCCCCACTGCCTAATGTATTCTCACACAACAGGAGATAAAACAGAATGATAAGTATAGATGTAGTCCTTTCACTCGTCACACAATCTGATGATGCTAATTCTAATTCTATAATGACAGGGCAAATGCAGTTGTTAAAATTACAAATATAACATAACGTTTAATCCTAAAGAACACTACGTGAGCCCCACTGGGAACTCACTGACACATAAGAGATACGCAGATCCCTGAACTTTCTACAAGATAATGTTCAGCTAGAGGATATAATCATAGACTTCTAGCCGATAGCGGACAAATTATGATTGCTGTGCAGTGGCAAACGGGTGGGTAGCCACTCATCTGATATTCCTGGCCTCCTGGATGGTAAGCTGAAAGTGCTGACTGGATCGTGGTATGGACTCCACTCTCTGCTGCATCAAGTGAGTGGTTCGTAGCTCAATCACCGGTCGTGACTACGGCTACAGATGATCAGGGTGCAGGCTCTGTGAATGACAGTGAGAAGGAGTGAATAATCCTTCAAGACAGAATTGTAAATTCTTTTGGCCATGTCATTGTCCTGCATGGCATGCTTGTCTCATAAATTTCAATAGCATGTATTATCTCAATTTACACATTTTGATTCCTTATCTGAAATCTACAACAGCACACTGATCTAATGGAAACAGCACACAAATGATATCCTATTCTCTCTGCTGATATTTAGATCCAACATGTACAATCACAATGCTCTACTTCAAAGACCACAGTCCAATATATATATTCTAAGCCATGATTAATCATGGGAACATGAACCACAATTCACATAATGAATGAACAGTACATATCATTGGACGACTTCAATGGAATGAAACTCAGACGCCACAACTCCGACGTCACCATATACATTAACAAAACCATTAAATCGATGAAACAACACACGTCGTTTTTCCAAGTATGGAAGCACACAAACTACACTCCATACGATGAATTAACCTCACATATTGATGAATTACATCAGAATGCAATGAAATCACACACAACAACTATAACGTCACGATGTACACGAGTGAACCATTACATCAATGAACCACCACAAGTTCACTTAAAGAGTTATGAGTTGTACTAATAGCAATATTCTTCCTTATATTTTATTAAACCTAATTACTTATCTAGAAGATTTCTTAGCTAGGTTTAAGATTACTTTCACTATACACAAGAACAATATTAGGGTTGGAGATTTCCCCCAAGGTTTGAACTTTGTTAAGTGGGCCATATTGGACCATATGGTAGTAATCTGACTATGGGCAAGATAAGAGATTAATAAAGAATAATTAATTGTAACTATTCACTCTCTGAACTAATTCCTTCAACTAATAAGTATTTTATCTAGAGAAATACGCTAGTTCCGAAGTTAAGCACATAATTAAATTATCTTAACTCTAATGATCGTCTACTGACTAACTAAGGTGTCCTTCCGCAGGCGGATACCTAATTTAGAGAATCACGTAATGTAATTTATCCATGTTTTTAATAATGCCACCTGTGACGAGCTTTGCGTTTTACCCTTGTCGGCAAGCCACATGGCACAAGTATGGTCCTAATTCTAATATTAGTCAACTAACACTAGTTTTAATTAATAGTATCTATTATCGATCGGCATGGCCTTTAGATTTTGCCGGCAGATTGACACACAGAAAAATATTTAACAAAATTATTATTAACTCACCCTGCAACTAGATTTTGACTGGCCTATCGGGAGTGGAGACTATCATTGGCTTTTCTATGTTTTAGAGGGTTGTTCGGCTTAACAAGAGCCAGCAATAAAATATGTTTAAACACAGACAGGTGTTCAATTTTAGCCAATTGACTCGATAGTTAGCTCCTGCTCCCTCCAGGTTGCTGTCAAAAATGGCAGAAGTTAGGGTGCTACCGGAAGTTAACTTCTCATCCAGGAGAGTTCCCTTCCTGTGGCCAAATTAAAATTCAGAACCAAACTTGAATATAAAATTCAGCCTGACTTGATTTCTTGGCTTGTAAACGAACTCTACCCTACATCTACTTCTAACTATAAGAAGAAATAGTATTTAACTCTCTCTATAGTTTTATGTATATAAATACACTAACCAAAGACGATTTTATCTAATATTTGAAAATATAGATAAAAATAAAAAATACTACAGGATACATACAGGGGTTTACTGAGGGCTATCTCCATCTAATAAAAAAACTATCTGAGAGGTGGGCCAACCTGTCACAATTGACGACGCCGAACTGGAGATAGTAGACCATTTTACATATCTTGGATCAGAGGTAAATAGCAAATTATCCCTCGATCAGGAAATCAACATCAGGATTGGCAAGGCAGCAACAACAATGAACATGTTAGCAAAAAGAGTCTGGGAGAACAGGAAGCTTACTGCCAAAACAAAAGTCCTCGTCTACCAAGCCTGTGTCCTTAGTACTCTTCTTTATGGCAGTGAAACCTGGACAACTTACTCACGCCAAGAGAAACGTTTAAACAGCTTTCATATGCGGTGTCTGCGAAGAATACTTGGTATTAAGTGACAAGACAAAATCACAAATACTGAAGTATTGGAAAGATCAGGTTGTGTGACGGTGTATTCCATGCTCAGTCTTCGTAGACTTAGATGGATAGGACACGTTAGGAGGATGGATGATGGTAGAATACCAAAGGACATCTTTTTTGGTGAATTACAGACAGGTAGGAGATCTCAGGGTCGGCCTCTACTACGATATAAAGATGTGTGTAAGCGGGACATGATTGATACAGGCATTGATAATGAACAATGGGAGCACGTCGCCGCTGAACGTGTTGCATGGAGGGCAACTATCAGAAATGGAATAAAGACAAAGGAGAAAATGATTGCAGATAAAGCACACACAGAGCGTGAGAGACGTAAGATGGTGCAAAATGGTGGAAATGACCATGTTTTCACATGCACCTACTGTGGGCAAACATTTGCAGCAAGAATTGGCCTTACCAGCCACACTCGCCACCGCCATGGATCGTAGTTATTGCCATATGACAGTTATTAAGCCTTTTTGAAGCACAATGTACCAAACTATCGTCTGTCAAGACGGAAAGGTGCCAATGTATGTAACGACCTCACAAAGGCATTTGATTTGGTCATTCGTGAGGGTCTGTTCAAGGCACTAAAGAAGATTGGCTGCCCACCAACTCTTCTGTCCATTGTGGAATCGTTCCACACAGGCATGAAGGGTATAATCAAATTTGATGGTGCAATTTCAGAAGAGTTTGAAATCAAACGTGGAGTTAAGCAAGGTTGTGTACTATCCCCCACCCTCTTTGGAATATACTTTTCACTTCTACTGAAATATGCCTTTCGTAATCAGGATGGTGGTATATACATTCACTCACGCTCAGATGGCGGCCTCTACAATGCTCAGAGATTGAAGGCCAAGACCAAAATTAGCAGGGTACTGATCAGAGAGTTGCTTTTTGCAGATGATGCTGCAGTTACGACCCACTCTCGAGGAAGAATTGCAATGTCTACTATCTGCATTCTTCAATGCTTGTTCTGAATTTGGTTTAACAATTAGCAAAAAGAAGACACAGATTATGTCACAAGGTGCATATGGGGTACCATCAATCTTTATTGACGACGCCGAACTAGAGATGGTAGACCATTTTACATATCTAGGATCAGTGTTAAATAGCAAATTATCCTAGATCAGGAAATCAACATCCGGATTGGTAAGGCAGCAACAACAATGAACAGGTTAAGAAAAAGAGTCTGGGAGAACAGGAAGCTTACTGCAAAACAAAAGTCCTTGTCTATCAAGCCTGTGTCCTTAGTACTCTTCTTTATGGCAGTGAAACCTGGGCAACTTACTCACACCAAGAGAAACGTTTAAACAGCTTTCATATGCGGTGTCTGCGAAGAATTCTTGGTATTAAGTGGCAAGACAAAATCACAAATACTGAAGTATTGGAGAGATCAGGTTGTGTGACAGTTTATTCCATGCTCAGTCTTCGTAGACTTAGATGGATAGGACATCTTAGGAGGATAGATGCAGGTAGAATACCAAAGGACGTCTTTTTTTGGTGTATTACAGATGGGTAAGAGATCTCAGGGTCGGCCTCTACTACGATACAAAGATGTGTGTAAGCTGGGACATGATTGATACAGGCATTGATAATGCACATTGGGAGCAAGTCGCCGCTGAACGTGTTGCATGGAGGGCAAACATCAGAAATGGAATAAAGACAAAGGAGAAAATTATTGCAGATAAGTTCACACACCGAGCGTTTGAGACGTAAGATGGTGCATGATGGTGGAAATGACCACGTGTTCACATGCACCCACTGTGAACGGACATTTACAGCGCAAATTGGCCGTTATCAGTCACATTAGCTACCGCCATAGGTAAAAGTTATTATGCCTTTTTAAAGCACAAACTATCGTCTGTCAAGACGGCAAGGTGCCAATGGACATATATATATATATATATATATATATATATATATATATATATATATATATATATATATATATATATATATATATATATATATATATATATATATGTGTGTGTGTGTGTGTGTGTGTGTGCGTGTGTGTGTGTGTATGTGAGTATGTGTGTGTGTGAGTGTGTGTGCCATGTAGCACTTCAGAATGGGATACAGAATTTATAAGTGAGAAAGAAACCAAAGAGTTCATCTTAAGAAGCAGACAGCAAAAGTCGCCAAGTTACGTCACTACGTGAAAAACGTCACCGCGTGATAGATTAGCAACCAACCAGTTAGGTCTGCAGCTGACAACATGAAGGCGGTATAAAATTCTCAGAGGCGAATTGTTAACATAAATCATTTAGAAGATGGAAATGGTGAAAGAGAACTATCACTTATCAAAGATATGATGATCAAGGCACACTCCAAATTCAGGGCGGACGATTGGCCATGAGTAGTTAAGTCAAAAGTTGAAGGAATGGCTCACGGTTAGCAAGTGTCAACAGACAGGAATTTGTAAGTAGTTAATATTATGATAAGCGGCAAGGATGCAATATAAAGAACACAAGGCGGTGAAGCATTATCTTAGCAATCGATTAATTTAATATAAAAATGTTCAGCATTGTGCGTTTGCCTATTCACCCATCGCCAACCCTCACATCAACATGGGAGCGGCGACGTTGATTGTTTCATGACGTCACAAGATATTCTATATAAATAAATATTGCATTGCAAGAAATGTCAGCCTGCCTCAAGTTGTTTAATATTTATTGAAGTTGCTCCGGTTATTCAATTTTACATTGCTGGCAGTGTGTGTGTGTGTGTGTGTGTGTGTGTGTGTGTCTGTCTGTGTGTGTGTGTGTGTGTCTGTGTGTGTCTGTGTGTGTCTGTTTGTGTCTGTGTGTGTCTGTGTGTGTCTGTGTGTGTCTGTGTGTGTCTGTGTGTGTCTGTGTGTATCTCTGTGTGTCTCTGTGTATCTCTGTGTGTCTCTGTGTGTCTCTGTGTGTCTGTGTGTGTCTGTGTGTCTATGTCTGTGTGTGTGTGTGTGTGTGTGTGTGTGTGTGTGTGTGTGTGTGTGTGTGTGTGTGTGTGTGTGTGTGTGTGTGTGTGTGAGAGAGTAAACGACTAACATATGCCACCGTGTGCCCTTCATTGAGACTTTGATTATTTTTAAGCGATACCGTTAAAGTTAGTTGCATATCCTTTACAGGATGCCGTAGCCAATCCCACCATGCACGGTTGTTATTTTTTGCAAAGTTTACGTTCAGTAATTTGCTATTACTTTCTAAACCACCGACACTCATACCATTGTATGAAAATCAGCGCAAAGCCGTCACCTTCTAAATCACCGCAGCTGTGTTTCGAATGCGGTATGCGGGATTGCGAATTGCCACAGATTCCATATCGATATATAATCGATCTGATGTCTGGTTCGGACGTGTGGACTTTGCAAGGTTGAGAGTCTATATCAGTGGTTCTCAACCGGTGGGGAATTTCCCCCCTCTCGGGGGGGGGGGGGGGATTTTAGGGTTTCAGGGAGGGGGATTAAGATTATTTCAAGATCGCGTTGATACAAGAACCGATTACTTGATATTGTTTTTCCCTATATATTTTGCGGTTCTGTACTTCCCGCTGTTCTGAAATTCGTTTTATAACGTAAGTAGACCTGCAAATCCCGTTTTAAGTAGTCGTCTAGACTTGTTCTAGTATGTGTTAATAATTTAGTTTCATTTTTTACGTATAATGTCTAGGTGGGGGGATTTAAAGGGAGGAAATACGAAAGGGGGTGACATTCTGAACATATTGTGAAGGGGTGCATGGGCCAAAAGAGGTTGAGAACCACTGGTCTATATGATGATCTGGAATCATGTGTTTGATCAGTGTGTTTATTTATTTCTCCCAATCCAAACAGATCTACAGTATAATATTCTTCCTTGATCGACTTTTGCAATTAAACCTTCCATTAAGGTATTATGTCCTGTGATTACTGTTGTCTCAAAGCTGTGTCTGGATCTGGTTGTTAATGGGGTACACATCACACGGTTGTGTGTTTCGTGGAAGACAATCTGAATGTGAATGAGGTACACGTCGACCAATACGGGGTAGCAAGTAAAAGAAATTTTCTCGGTAATGGGATACATATAGAATAGTATTGTGCGTCACTGGGAAAAATATGACTATGAATGCGGTACTTATTGACTAGTTATTTATGTGTATCGCGGAGAGAAATGTGATTGTGAATTAGATACACCTGGGCTAGCTATGTGTAGCATGGGGATAAATATGATTGTGAATTAGGTACATATCGACTGGCTCTGTGTGTCATGGAAAGTCATGATTGTGAATGAGGTACACATAGACTGGTTATGTGTGTCATTGAAAGTCATGATTGTGAATAAGGTACACAGTTTTAGTTTTTTAGTCGACGGATCAACAACACGTCACACGGGTGTAACCCATAAGTGCCCCGTTCTACTCCTAACTCAAGCCTGAGTCCGGATAATCTCATCCCAGTTCACGAACTCAGTATCACCGGCAAGGATCCTGAAATACTTTGGGTAGATTTTTAACTAGACATTTTTCAGGGGGCTGAGTGGTCTCGGGGTATGGTGTCAGCCTCGAGTGCTGGAGGTCCCGGTTTCGAGCCGGTTTCAACATTTAAAGGAAAGACGTCTAATTAAGGGGACTTAACAACAAAAGTTATTTCAAGGGACATTACTTTTAGTAACATTGCTATATTATGTAATTTAAATAATTGTTTGTATTTTTCTTAAAGTTTTATAAAATGTTTAAAGAAGTTATCTACAGGCATATGCGTTTTAAAAAAAGGGTGATAAACACTTTAAGACATATTCAAAGTGTTCGTAAAAATAATGGATCTATTTTAGAAACGTGAAAATTTTCGAACCCATTTTTCCCGCAACACAGGGTCTGGGACAGCCATACTACAAACATCAGATAGGTGGAACATCCATTTTTTACACAGGGATCTGTAACCGTGGGATTAATCCCAACGGTTACCAAAAATTTCCCTTGGGCAAATGGTATGTTTCCCCCTTTGATGTTTTTAGATGGCTTCCCCGACCCCCGGTTGCGGGAAAAAAGGGTTCGAAAATTTTTACGTTTCTAAAATAGATCCATTATTTTTCGAACACTTTGAATATGTCTTAAGGTTTTTTCACCCTTTTTTTAAAAAGCATATGCCTGAGATAATTCTTTTAAAAATTTTATAAAACTTTTAAAAAAATACAAACAATTATTTAAATTACATAATTAGCAATGTTACTAAAAGTAATGTCCTGAAATAAATTTTTTTTTAAGTCCCTTAATTAGACTCTTTCTTTAATGTTAAACCGGTCGAACCGGGGCCTCCACACTCGAGGGACACCATACCCCAGACCATCAGCCCCCTGAAAAAAAGTCTAGTTAAAAATTACCCAAAGTATTTCAGGATCCTTGCCGTGATACTGATTCGTGAACTGGGATGAGATTATCCCGGGCTCAGGCTTGAGTTAGGAGTAGAACGGGGGCCTTTTGGGGGTTTCCCCTGTGACGTGTTTTTTTGATCCGTCGACTAAAAACTAAACTGTGTACCTTATTCACAATCATGACTTTCAATGACCAATAACCAGTCTATGTGTACCTCTTCACAATCAGACTTTCCATGACCACAGACCCTCGATATGTACCTAATTCACAATCATATTTATCCCCATGCTACACATAGCTAGCCCAGGTGTATCTAATTCACAGTCACATTTCTCTCCGCGATACACATAAATAACTAGTCAATAAGTACCGCATTCATAGTCATATTTTTCCCATTGACGCACAATACTATTCTATATGTATCCCATTACCGAGAACATTTCTTTTACTTGCCACCCGGCTTGGTCGACGTGTACCTCATTCACATTCAGATTGTCTCCACGAAACACACAACCGTGTGATGTGTACCCCATTAACAACCAGACCCAGTCACAGCTTTGAGACAACAGTAATCACAGGACATAATACCTAATGGAAGGTTTAATTGCAAAAGTCGATCAAGGAAGAATATTATACTGTAGAATCTGTTTGGATTGGGAGAAATAAATAAACACACTGATCAAACACATGATTCCAGATCATCATATAGACCAGTGGTTCTCACCTCTTTTGGCCATGCACCCCTTCACAATATGTTCAGAATGTCACCCCCTTTCGTATTTCCTCCCTTTAAATCCCCCACCTAGACATTATATGTAAAACATGGAACTAAATTAATAACACATACTAGAACAAGTCTACACGACTACTTAAAACGGGATTTGCAGGTCTACTTACGTTATAAAACGAATTTCAGAACAGCGGGAAGTACAGAACCGCAGAATATATAGGGAAAAACAATATCAAGTAATCGGTTCTTGTATCAACGCGATCTTGAAATAATCTTAATCCCCCTCCCTGAAACCCTAAAATCCCCCTCCCCCCCCCTCTGAGAGGGGGGGGGAATTCCCACCGGTTGAGAACCACTGATATAGACTCTCAACCTTGCAAAGTCCACACGATCCAAATCAGACAATCAGATCGATTATATATCGATATGGAATCTGTGGCAATTCGCAATCCCGCATACCGCATTCGAAACACAGCTGTGCCGTATTTAGAAGGTGACGGCTTTGCGCTGATTTTCATACAATGGTATGAATGTCGGTGGTTTAGAAAGTAATAGGCAAATTACTGAACGTAAACTTTGCAAAAAAATAACAAGCCGTACATGGTGGGATTGGCTACGGCATCCTGTAAAGGATATGCAACTAACTTTAACGGTATCGCTTAAAAATAATCAAAGTCTCAATGAAGGGCAGACGGTGGCGTAATCATGTTAGTCGTTTACTCTCTCTCTACTACCTCTTCTCTCTCTCTCCTCTCTCTCTCTCTCTCTCTCTCTCTCTCTCTCTCTCTCTCTCTCTCACACACACACACACACACACACACACACTGCCAGCAATGTAAAATTGAATAACCGGAGCAACTTCAATAAATATTAAACAACTTGAGGCAGGCCGACATTTCTTGCAATGCAATATTTATTTATATAGAATATCTTGTGACGTCATGAAACAATCAACATCGCCGTCTCCCATGTTGATGTGAGGGTCGGCGATGGGTGAATAGGCAAACGCACAATGCTGAACATTTTTATATTAAATTAATCGATTGCTAAGATAATGCTTCACCGCCTTGTGTTCTTTATATTGCATCCTTGCCGCTTATCATAATATTAACTACTTACAAATTCCTGTCTGTTGACACTTGCTAACCGTGAGCCATTCCTTCAACTTTTGACTTAAATACTCATGGCCAATCGTCCGCCTGAAGTTTGGAGTGTGCCTTGATCATCATATCTTTGATAAGTGATGGTTCCCTTTCACCATTTCCATCTTCTAAATGATTTATGTTAACAATTCGCCTCTGAGAATTTTATACCGCCTTCATGTTGTCAGCTGCAGACCTAACTGGTTGGTTGCTAATCTATCACGCGGTGACGTTTTTCACGTAGTGACGTAACTTGGCGACTTTTGCTGTCTGCTTCTTTAAGATTAACTCTTTGGTTTCTTTCTCACTTATAAATTCTGTATCCCATTCTGAAGTGCTACATGGCACACACACTCTACACCACATACTCACATACACACACACGCACACACACACACACACACACACATATATATATATATATATATATATATATATATATATATATATATATATATATATATATATATATATATATATATATATATATATATATATATATATGTCCATTGGCACCTTGCCGTCTTGACAGACGATAGTTTGTGCTTTAAAAAGGCTAATAACTTTTACCTATGGCGGTAGCGAATGTGACTGATAAGGCCAATTTGCGCTGTAAATGTCCGTTCACAGTGGGTGCATGTGAACACGTGGTCATTTCCACAATCATGCACCATCTTACGTCTCAAACGCTCGGTGTGTGACTTATCTGCAATAATTTTCTCCTTTGTCTTTATTCCATTTCTGATGTTTGCCCTCCATGCAACACGTTTAGTGGCGACTTGCTCCCAATGTGCATTATCAATGCCTGTATCAATCATGTCCCGCTTACACACATCTTTGTATCGTAGTAGAGGCCGACCCTGAGATCTCTTACCCATCTGTAATTCACCAAAAAAGATGTCCTTTGGTATTCTACCATCATCCATCCTCCTAAGATGTCCTATCCATCTAAGTCTACGAAGACTGAGCATGGAATAAACCTGTCACACAACCTGATCTTTCCAATACTTCAGTATTTGTGATTTTGTCTTGCCACTTAATACCAAGAATTCTTCGCAGACACCGCATATGAAAGCTGTTTAAACGTTTCTCTTGGTGTGAGTAAGTTGTCCAGGTTTCACTGCCATAAAGAAGAGTACTAAGGACACAGGCTTGATAGACAAGGACTTTTGTTTTGGCAGTAAGCTTCCTGTTCTCCCAGACTCTTTTTCTTAACCTGTTCATTGTTGTTGCTGCCTTACCAATCCGGATGTTGATTTCCTGATCTAGGGATAATTTGCTATTTACCACTGATCCTAGATATGTAAAATGGTCTACCATCTCTAGTTCGGCGTCGTCAATAAAGATTGATGGTACCCCATGTGCACCTTGTGACATAATCTGTGTCTTCTTTTTGCTAATTGTTAAACCAAATTCAGAACAAGCATTGGAGAATGCAGATAGTAGACATTGCAATTCTTCCTCAGAGTGGGTCGTAACTGCAGCATCATCTGCAAAAAGCAACTCTCTGATCAGTACCCTCCTAATTTGGTCTTGGCCTTCAATCTCTGAGCATTGTAGAGGCCGCCATCTGAGCGTGAGTGAATGTATATACCACCATCCTGATCACGAAAGGCATATTTCAGTAGAAGTGAAAAGTATATTCCAAAGAGGGTGGGGATAGTACACAACCTTGCTTAACTCCACGTCTTGATTTCAAACTCTTCTGAAAGTTGCACCATCAAATTTGATTATACCCTTCATGCCTGTGTGGAACGATTCCACAATGGACAGAAGAGTTGGTGGGCAGCCAATCTTCTTTAGTGCCTTGAACAGACCCTCACGACTGACCAAATCAAATGCCTTTGTGAGGTCGTTACATACATTGGCACCTTTCCGTCTTGACAGACGATAGTTTGGTACATTGTGCTTCAAAAAGGCTTAATAACTGTCATATGGCAATAACTACGATCCATGGCGGTGGCGAGTGTGGCTGGTAAGGCCAATTCTTGCTGCAAATGTTTGCCCACAGTAGGTGCATGTGAAAACATGGTCATTTCCACCATTTTGCACCATCTTACGTCTCTCACGCTCTGTGTGTGCTTTATCTGCAATCATTTTCTCCTTTGTCTTTATTCCATTTCTGATAGTTGCCCTCCATGCAACACGTTCAGCGGCGACGTGCTCCCAATTGTGCATTATCAATGCCTGTATCAATCATGTCCCGCTTACACACATCTTTGTATCGTAGTAGAGGCCGACCTGAGATCTCCTACCGTCTGTAATTCACCAAAAAAGATGTCCTTTGGTATTCTACCATCATCCATCCTCCTAACGTGTCCTATCCATCTAAGTCTACGAAGACTGAGCATGGAATACACCGTCACACAACCTGATCTTTCCAATACTTCAGTATTTGTGATTTTGTCTTGTCACTTAATACCAAGTATTCTTCGCAGACACCGCATATGAAAGCTGTTTAAACGTTTCTCTTGGCGTGAGTAAGTTGTCCAGGTTTCACTGCCATAAAGAAGAGTACTAAGGACACAGGCTTGGTAGACGAGGACTTTTGTTTTGGCAGTAAGCTTCCTGTTCTCCCAGACTCTTTTGCTAACATGTTCATTGTTGTTGCTGCCTTGCCAATCCTGATGTTGATTTCCTGATCGAGGGATAATTTGCTATTTACCTCTGATCCAAGATATGTAAAATGGGTTTCTATCTCCAGTTCGGCGTCGTCAATTGTGACAGGTTGGCCCACCCCTCAGATGTTTTTTATTAAAGGAGATAGCCCCCAGTAAACCCCCGTATGTATCCTGTAGTTTTTTTTTTTTTATCTATATTTTCAAATATTAGATAAAAACGTCTTTTTTTAGTGTATTTATATACATAAAACTATAGAGAGAGTTAAATACTATTTCTTCTTATAGTTAGAAGTAGATGTAGGGTAGGTTCGTTTACAAGCCAAGAAATCAAGTCAGGCTGAATTTTATATTCAAGTTTTGGGTTGGAATTTTTAAATTTTGGGCCCCAGGAAGGGGAAATCTCCTGGATGAGAATTAACTTCCGTAGCACCCTAACTTCTGCCATTTTTGACAGCAACCTGGAGGGGGCAGGAGCTAACTATCGAGTCAAATTTGGGTAAAATTGAACACCTGTCTGTGTTTAAACATATTTTTTTGCTGGCTCTTGTTAAGCCGAACAACCCTCTAAAACATAGAAAAGCCAATGATAGTCTCCACTCCCGATAGGCCAGTCAAAATTAGTTGCAGGGTGATTTAATAAAAATTTTTGTTAAATTTTTCTGTGTGTCAATCTGCCGGCAAAATCAAAAGGGCCCATGCCGATCGATAATAGATACATTAATTAAAACTAGTGTTAGTTGATAATATTAGAATTAGGACCATACTTGTGCATGTGGCTTGCCGAAAAGGGGAAAAACGCAAAGCTCGTCACAGGTGGCATTATTAAAAACATGGATAAATTACATTACGTGATTCTCTAAATTGGTATCCGCCTGCGGAAGGACACCTTAGTTAGTCAGTAGACGATTTAGAGTTAAGATAATTTAATTATGTGTTTAAACTTGGGAAACTAGCGTATTTCTCTAGATAAATACTTATTAGTTGAAGGAATTAGTTCAGAGAGTGAATAGTTACAATTAATTATTTTTTATTAATTTTTATCTTGCCCATAGTCAGATTACTACCATATGGTCCAATATGGCCCACTTAACAAAGTTAAAACCCTTTGGGGGGAAAATCTCCAACCCTAATATTTTTCTTGTGTAAGTGAAAGTAATTTTAAAACCCTAGCTAAAAAATCTTCTAGATAAGTAATTAGTTTAATAAAAAAAGGGAAGAATATTGCTATTAGTAAAACTCATAACTCTTTAAGTGAACTTGTGGTGGTTCATTGATGTAATGGTTCACTCGTGTACATCGTGACGTTATAGTGTTGTGTGTGATTTCATTGCATTCTATGTATTCATAAATTTGTGGGGTTTAAATTCATCGTAGGAGTGTAGTTTGTGTGCTTCCATACTTTGGGAAAAAAGACGTGTGTTGTTTCATCGATTTAATGGTTTGTTAATGTATATGGTGACGTCGGGGTTGTGGCGTCTGAGTTTTATTCCATTGAAGTCGTCCAATGATAGTACTGTTCTTCATTATGTGAATTGTGGTTCATGTTCCCATGATTAATCATGGGTTAGAATTATATATTGGGCTGTGGTCTTTGAAGTAGAGCATTGTGATTGTACATGTTGGATCTAAATATCAGCAGAGAGAATAGGATATCATTTGTGTGCTGTTTCCATTAGATCAGTGTGCTGTTTAGATTTCAGATAAAGGGAAACAAAATGTGTAAATTTAGATAATACATGCTATTGAAATTTATGAGACAAGCATGCCATGCAGGACAAAGACATGGCCAAAGAATTTACAATTCTGTCTTGAAGGATTATTCACTCCTTCTCACTGTCATTCACAGAGCCTGCACCCTGATCATCTGTAGCCGTAGTCACGACCGGTGATTGAGCTACGAACCACTCACTTGATGCAGCAGAGAGTGGAGTCCATACACGACCAGTCAGCACTTTTGCTTACCATCCAGGAGGCCCGGAAATCAGATGAGTGGCTACCCACCCCTTTGCCACTGCACAGCAACAAATTTGTCCGCTATCGCTAGAAATCTATGATTATATCCCCTAGTGAACTTTTCTTGTAGAAAGTTCAGGGATCTGCGTATCTCTTATGTGTCAGTGAGTTCCCAGTGGGGCTCACGTAGTGTTCTTTTGGATTAAACGTTATGTTATATTTGTAATTTTAACAAATGCATTTGCCCTGTCATTATAGAATTAGAATTAGCATCATCAGATTGTGTGACGAGTGAAAGGACTACATCTATACTTATCATTCTGTTTTATCTCCCGTTGTGTGAGAATACATTAGGCAGTGGGGGATCATTATTCTTCCAGGCACGTTAGCAGGAATAACTTGACATACTGTCTTCGTGTGTTAGTTCAGTTAGTCGTCATAACTTTCCGCCTGGCACTGTTTAGAAGTAGTGATCCATTCTGGGACTTTGATAATCATTCTTCTAGAATTGCGAGCCATTTGATCGCTTCTTCAGCAGTGGTTAGATTCTCAATTCGTAGAAGTCTATTTAGTACTACTTTGATCCAATTCCATCCTAGTAGTATACGTTACGCGACATCAATAAGATTGATGGTACACCATGTGCACCTGTGACATAATCTGTCTTCTTTTTGTTAATTGTTAAACCAAATTCAGAACAAGCATTGGAGAATGCAGATAGTAGATGTTGTAATTCTTCCTCAGAGTGGGTCGTAATCGCAGCATCATCCGCAAAAAGCAACTCTCTGATTAGTACCCTGCTAATTTTGGTCTTGGCCTTCAATCTCTGAGCATTATAGAGGCCACCATCTGAGCGTGAGTGAATGTATATGTGATAGCGCCAGACCAACGAATTTTGGTTTGGTCTATCTCGAGTTAAAAACCTGGCCACGCCGGAAACGCGACTTGAAACAAAGACCGAGGCCATTTTCCTTGTAGCAGCCAGCCACGTCGGTTTGTGCTGGTGAGAGATGTTGGCCCGGCTTGTTGATAGGAACAGAAGTGCTGTTCTGATTGTATTGAGATGTGGGAACAATTCCCTGAAGAGAGATGTAGTCAACTAATGCCTTGGTAAAACTGAGCGGCTGACTAGTTAGTGTCAGCAGGCCTGGGTTCTTGGTGGGATAGTAAATTGTGTCACAACTCTTTTGTTTATGTCGTGTCTTGGGGTTTATGTTGTGTAACCTATGTTTTTGTAGTGCCTTATTGTCTGTGCAGTGTTGCTTGTGTCAAGGTTCTTTATTGTGTCAGTCTAACCAGCTATTGCTTGGAGCACCTGTGTTGTGGTACTTGGTGTACCCTGTTGTCTTAAGTGATGTTGATTGGTTGGGGGTTACCCACTGTTGTTTGATATATACAGTTGTCTGTTGTATCTGTAATTGAACATCCCTTATTGACATGCAATGTGCTGTTAGAAGAAATAAAGAAAGAGCTTGTTTACTTGTCCTTGATTTGTTTGTTTAGTCTCTTTTAGTTTTTACTTTTACAGTCACTATTTCTACCACAATCTAACACCTTAATCCAATGTCTGGGTCTCAAATATGACAGTCAGTCCAGAGTTGAGGCCCCTGCCTGAGATCTCGTATATCTTCTTATCTAATTACTATAATCTTTTTTTGTCGGTTGAGGCGGTGTGAGGTTCTCTTCTCTTTTCACTATTTTTCTTCTTTGGCCGTAAACGAAGTCAGAACTACTCTTTACCTCTTAGCACCGTAGTGAAGGAAGCATCAGTCTTATGATTGTCTCCCTTTGTCTTTTACCATCGACTACATATATACCGTCATCCTGATCACGAAAGGCATATTTCAGTAGAAGTGAAAAGTATATCCCAAAGAGGGTGGGGGCTAGTACACAAACCTTGCTTAACTCCACTCTTGATTTCAAACTCTTCTGAAGTTGAGCCATCAAACTTGATTATACCCTTCATGCCTGAGTGGAACGATTCCACAATGGACAGAAGAGTTGGTGACAGCCATCTTCTTTAGTCTTGAACAGACCCCTCACGACCTGACCAAATCGAATGCCTTTGTGAGGTCGATGAAGGCAATAAACAGTGGCTGATTTTGTTCCCGGCATTTTTCTTGCATCTGTCGCAATGAGAATATCATATCAATGGTAGACCGGTTCTGACGGAAGCCGCACTGTGATTCGGGGTAGACTTGATCTCCCAGGACTTGAAGTCTGCGCAGGACAATTCTGGCAAATACTTTCCCACAATACACAGAAGTGAGATACACCTATAGTTGTTGCAGTCGCTCCGATCTCCATTGTTCTTGTACAGCGTTATGATTGTTGAATCTTTGAAATCCTGTGGGACTTGTCCTTCTCGCCAGCATAGCTCTATTAGCTGGTGGATCTGTAGAGTGAGGGTGTCTTGCCCACTCCTGATCACCTCTATTGGAATCCCATCCTTACCTGGAGCCTTGCCAGATGCAAGCTCATTTATAGCACACTTAACTTCTGTTATAGTGGGAAGTGTGTCCAGGTGGTCAAGAGTTGGCAGGGCCTCTATGGCGTTGAGGGCATCATCCGCCAGCTTGGTCTCACTTGAGTAAAGCTCCAAATAGTGCTCGACCCATCTATCCATCTGCTGTTTCTTATCAGTGATGATTTCTCCAGTCAAGGTTTTCAGCGGTGCACTTCTTTTGATCATTGGACACAGGCTTTCTTTATCCCTTCATACATGCTTCTGATGTTTCCCTTATCACTTGCGATTTGAATGGACTCACATAACTTGATCCAATAGTCATTCACAAACTGCCTGGCAGCCTTTTGTACATCCTTCCTCGCTTGCTTCAGCTCACTCAGAGTGTTACGCGTTGGTCTTTCCTTGTTTCCTAAGAGAGCTATCTTCTTTTTATCAATCAAGGGCTGCAGTATCTGGCTGTTTGCCGCAGGTGTGAGGTCGATGAAGGCAATAAACAGTGGTTAATTTTGTTCCCGGCATTTTTATTGCTTTGTCGCAATGAGAATATCATATCAATGGTAGACCGGTTCTGTCGAAGCCGCACTGTGATTCGGGGTAGACTTGATCTCCAAGGACTTGAAGTCTGCGCAGAACAATTCTGACAAATACTTTCCAACAGTACACAGAAGTGAAATACCCCTATAGTTGTTATAGTCGCTTCGATCGCCCTTGTTCTTGTGCAGTGTTATGATGCTTGAATCTTTGAAATCTTGTGGGACTTGTCCTTCTCGCTAGCGTAGCTCTATTAGCTGTGGATCTGTAGATTGAGTGTGTCTTACCCACTCCTGATAACCTCTGTTGGAATCCATCCTTACCTGGAGCCTTCCCAGCTGCAAGTTATTTATAGTACACTTAACTTCTGTTATGGTAGGAAGTGTGTCCAGGTGGTCAAGAGTTGGCAAGGCCTCTATGACGTTAAGGACATCATCCGCTAGTTTGGCCTCACTTGAGTAAAGCTCTAAATAGTGCTCCAGTCAAGGCTTTCAGTGATACACTTCTTTTGATCATTGGACCACAGGCTTTCTTTATCCTTCATGCATGCTTGTGACGTTTCCCTTATCACTTGCGATTTGAATGGACTCACATAACTTGATCCAATAGTCATTTGCACACTGCCTGGCAGCCTTTTGCACATCCTAGTTTGCTTCAGCTCACTGAGAGTGTTACGCGTTGTTCTTTCCTTATTTCTTAAGAGAGCTATCTTCTTTTTCTCAATCAAGGGCTGTAGTGTCTGACTGTTTGCCACAAACCAGTTCCTTAAGTTTACCCCCTTTTCACTTACTGTACAATTTCTGATGTATCAGTGAACGCGTCTTCAAATTGCTGTTGAAACTCAAAGCACTTTCAGGATCGTGAGTGTTAATAATATTATTCCTAGGCTAGATTTATGTTAAGTTGTGTAGATTCTCTTTGTTCTCAGTCTAATTCTTGCAACAACCAAAGAATGATCCGTACCACAGTCAGCACTGTGGTAACTTGAGTTAATGATGTATGGTTCAGAGTGTTGAATCAGTGTAATGATGAAGTCCATCTGATGCCAATGGCCGGATCTTGGATGTTTCCATGTGACCTTATGCAGCTCTTTTGTTTTAAAAAAGGAGTTCATAATACATAGGTCATTTCTGTGCAATGCTCCAGCAGCCTTTTCCTATTTCCATTCATGCGACCGATGTTGTATTTTCCAAGGCACCTGGCCATGAACTCGAGTCCTTGCCCACACGAGCATTGAAATCACCGAGCATATAAATGTAGTCGGAGTTTGGAACTGCCTTGATCACAGAGTCTAGCTCCTCGTAGAACGAATCGTTCAAATCATCGCTTCCTCTGATGATGATGATGATCTGTTCAATTTGTTTGAGTTATAATTTAGATATATTATACGCTGTACATTGCTTGGCATTCTTTTTGTAAAAATTTTGAATATGATAGACGCATAGTCTGGTCGCGTAACAGTCCTAAGAGTTAAATTGTTAATTGAAAATTACAAATAGTGCGCAGGTTCCAAAGGAATATATTGACAAATCAAGAAGCCATTTGAACAAGGTCATAATCTATCTCTGTCATAAACATTTGAAATACGTGTATGCACAAGGAGAGAGAGAGAGAGAGAGAGAGAGAGAGAGAGAGAGAGGAGAGAGAGAGAGAGAGAGAGAGAGAGAGAGAGAGAGAGAGAGAGAATTTGGGAGGGAGAGAGCGAAAGAGAGAATTAGGGAGGGATATGGAGGAGGGGAAGGAGTAGAGAGCGATAAAGGGAGGGAGAGATCGAGATATAATTGGGAAGGGAGAGAGAGCAAGATATAGAGGGAGATAGAGAGAGCGATAGAGATGGAGGGAGAGGTAGAATTATGGTAGGAGAGAGAGGGGGAGGTAAGGAGCGAGAGAGCGAAAGGGAGAGGGAGGGAGAGCGAAAGGGAGAGGGGAGGGAGAGCGAGAGAGAGAATTAGAGAGAGAGAGAGATAGAGAGAGAGCTAGCGAGATAGTGATAACTAGGGTGTGAGAGAGAGGGGGAAGCTAGAGAGAATTAGGGAGGGGAGAGAGAGCGGAGAGAGATACAGAGAGAAAGAGAGCGAGGAGTGGAGGTGAGATAGATAGATAGATAGATGGATGGATGGATAGATAGATAGTAGATAGATGATAGATAGATAGATAGAGAGATAGATAGAGAGATAGAGAGAGGGAGAGGTAGAGAGAGGGAGAGGTTAGAGAGAGGGGGGAGGGAAAGAGAGAGAGATAGAGAGAGAGAGAGAGAGAGAGAGGAGAGAGAGAGAGAGAGAGAGAGAGAGAGAGAGAGAGATTTTAAACAATGTTTTTCGTGTAGTCAATTTGCATAAGCCAAATCACAAGTAATATTATTCGCATAATTTATCGCGTGTTATATTTTACTGTCCCTCGTCAGGTACATACAATTATCGTTGTGTAAACAAACAGACGCGATGTCAGTTTAAAATTACCATTAACATACAATTTAAATTACCGTGGGAATGTGTATGTTGTATATTTCATCGTTTTGATTTATTATAGCGTGCGACTTCTGCAGTATGCACAGAACGCGATGTTGGTACTAGATAACATTTCAGTACTCTATTGTTTACATTCAGCGACGGTGACTTGTCAGATTTTAACACAATGTTTAGACATATACGTACTTTTCTGTCTTCCTCAGCCTCTTTTGCCTAGTGCGTAGACGCACATTAGGATATTACTGGTTTCACAATGTTCTCCTCCCCGAGGGGGGGGTGGCTTGGGAGCAGCATAATGCGCATTTGTGGGAAAATTTGGGGAAAACGCCCCAAAAGAGAAATATACTTAGTAATAGTAGAGTCCATGGAATCTTGATACACGAAGTCCATAAACGGGCACTCTTCCGCTTTTTGTGCTTCCCCGGGGTGAAGCAGTTCCCTCGACACCGCAAGGTACAAGGGGAAACAAGATGAGATGAGATTTAATAATTAAAGAGGCGAGATAGAGAAACTTGCTGTATGGGGGAAAACAATGCAAAAGAGGCCGGGGAAGACAAGAAAGATTCACAAAGAAGCTTATTAAACACTAGGCAGGAAATAAGAAAGTACACCAACAGACCACCCAGCTGACAGTTTTTTCAGTGGAGAAAGGCGAGTTTCGAGAGGGAGTCAAGTCATGGTCCCTCGATACCAACTTCAGAGAGGCGCGTGGATAAGAAGAAGAATCTGCACTTGAAGAATCTCAAATTTCTGAAACCACTTTAAGTGTATTTATTAAATCTGGGGCGACTTTTTAGTCACTTTTAAATGACGAATGATACATTTCAGCCCATTGAGTTTAGTACAAGAGGTAAGCTAGGCAGACCGTTGCTATTCAACTCATGCTATCAATTTGGGTTTCTATGACAAATGTTCACCGGACGATTATAATTTCGGGTATTTGTAAATGCGTCAATAACCACTTTTTAAAATTTTATGTACTAAATATAATTAATAAAATAAATGTAACTTATTCAAAATTTATTTAACTATCTATTTATATACTGAAAAAAAATAATTAGCGTATTCTAACTATATCCTTTTAATGGTCAGAGAATGAAATAGTTTAATTGCGAAATTAATCGCGGTCTGGCGTCTGCTGGCAGCGAGGCGACGATATCAAGCAGACGATAAACGGCAGAAGCGTGAGCTGGCGCCCCTCTCGTCTTGGACCGCTGTAGGACCAACATTCCAGCGGCATATTCTTTTCTGTTTCGTTCTTAGAACTAAATATGAACAAGTTATTGCATTGTTAAAGTGAGCCCTGTAAAAGTTTAATTATCGTGTGTTCAAGTTGAGTGAATTGAGGCGATGGCTGATGAGGGGGCGTCTTCGAGAGAAAGGAATGCTATTGCTAGCAATGTGTCGTTAGGAGGTCTTGGTGAAAGGGAGAATGAGCCTGCGAATAATGGATGGAGTGAGGTTGCCCCGCCACTTATCAGCAAAGACAGCGCTACCCAAAGGTAAGAGTGAGAAAATCTGAAAAATGTAACTTTCTTACAACTTTATAAGGTTGAGTTACGTTCAAGAATGGCCACTCATTGAGCATTGAGTTGATCCGTGCTCAATGTTGTAAATTATTATTATCATCTCAGTCATCGAGGAATGAATTAATCATCGAGGAATGAATTAACAGGTATTGATTAGCACTCACATAAGTAAAGGGATGAAGTAGAGACCTAAAAATATATTAGATAAAATGGGGAAATTTAAAGCTATAGCCGTGACACTGGGATTCAAAAATACGACCCCAAACAATGACAGAACAATCACTAAAGAATGGCCAAAATGAATTCCCTTATTAAGGCATGTCCATCAGTTGATATTTCTTTGCATTACTGAGAATAGTGCATTTGCCTGGTAGCATATAGCACCAGGTTCAACCCTCACTTAAAGATCACCATCATGTGCCTTGATAACCATGGTAAGCAATCATATTTTCCCACATATGCAATTGCCAACATAATGTATGACTTTGCCATGATAAAGGGCAATACAGGCTAACAAGAATCTTATATTGTTGTCTTCCTTGGTCTCGCTTTCCACGAATCTTTTAGCTGTTACAAAATGTTCCAGATCTCCTTTTTTCTTAATGTGGCAAAACCAATGTACTTTTAGTCTCGAACAAGTACTAGATCTTATGTTTTTTTAGTGATGAGGTTAGTGTGTAAGGCGCTAGCTACGGGTTTAACAGCATTTGAAACGAGTCAGTATAGAGGCCCTTGGGAAAATTGGACTGAAAACATAGATAACGATGGAAACCCCTTAAAAAAAAAACAGGAGAAAGGAAAAATGAAAAAAAATTGTAATAATAGCAAAACCAGATTTACTGAAATCAGAGCCATGTAAAAATACAGAAGCTAATAAAGAAGTTAGGAAGGAGATAAAAGACAATATTTAGATGCCCCATCAGTGACTACACAAATGGCTTTTGATAAAGTGAGACATGTCAACATGATAAGGTGCTTGAGGATCTACAGATTGATGGAAAAGACCTTAGACTTGTAAAACACATATATTGGAAACAACAAGCTGCCATAAGAGTTGATAATGGAAGTAAGCCAATATCAGCCTATTAAAAGGGGTGTGAGACAGGGATGTGTAATGTCTCCAGATCTGTTTTCCCTGTACAGTGAAAGTATTTTCAGAAATATTGAAGATATGGAAGGAATCAACATTGGGGGAACGATACATCAATAACATTAGATATGCAGACGATACAGTCTTGATTACAGACAATGAACAGGACCTGCAAAATTTAGTAGATGCGATTGTTACACACAGTGAACAACTAGGGTTAGAATTAAATTGTAAAAAGACACAGATTATGGTCATCACTAGGAAGAACGAAATACCACAATGTAATATACAAGTTAGTTAGTTAGTTAGTCCTTTCCTCTTGAGCCTAAGGCGGCGCATAGGGCAGAAGTCCTGTCTCTCCATGCTTGGCGGTTCGCTGCTACCTGTTGTAGATCTTGGATATTTACTTGGCCATTGAATGAGCCTTCTCTAATGATGGTTCTACGCAGGGTCTCTCTTGGTCTTCCCCGTTTTCTTTTCCCTACTGGTGACCATATGAGGGCTTGGTAGGGGAGTCTTGACTTGTCCATTCTGAGTACATGGCCGATGTAGTTCCAACGGCGTCTTCTTATGAAATTGGATACTGTATCTTGCTTAGTCTCTTGTCTTATTTGCGAATTGGTTCTGAAGTCTGTCCAGTGGATGTTTAGAAGTCTTCTAAGACATTTGTTCTCAAAATTGTCTAATTTTTTAATCTAAGCTACCGTTGATTTCCAACTTTCACATCCATACGTTAACACTGGAATCACACAAGAGTTGAAGATTTTAAGTTTTGTGTGTTTGCTGAGTGTCTTTGACTTCCAGATGTTTGACAGTTTATTGAAGGCACCAGAAGGCACCAGTGCGATTCTAGATGATATTTCTGGTGTTGGTGTTCTGTATATTCTAGAATATACAAGTAAATGGGAATATTCTTCAACAAGTGAATAGGTACAATTACCTCGGAACAGTAATAACATCTGATGGGAGATGCCTTGAAGAGATTAGAAAAAGAATCGCCATGGCAAAAGTAGCCTTTAGCAAGATGCAAAAACATACTGACCAATAAAAAGATGTCAATTGAAACGAAAAAAAGAGTGTTGAGATGCTACATAGAACTTGTACTTTTATATGGATGTGAAGCTTGGACAATGAGCAGTCAGGCTGAAAAACATCTGATGGCTGTAGAAATGTGGTTTCTGAGGAAAATGCAAAGAATACCATGGACAGCCAGAAAGACCAATGAGCAAGTCCTTCAAGAAACAAATGAAGATCGTAAACTGATTAGAGACATTAGACGTAGCGCATGAAATGATTTGGAGAACTTGGTGACAACTGGCAAATTCGAGGGGAACAGACTAAGGGGAAGACCTAGAAGCAAGTACCTGGATGGCTTGGCCTTATGGCATGGTCGAGACAGAAACACGGAGCTGATCCACGACTCTGGTGGTCGAGTGAGATGGCAAAACATTACCGCCGACGCTTACCGGCATGGCACATGATGGATGGATGGATCAAGTGAGGTAGACATGCAGCAGTGAAAGGAAACCACCAGAGACCTTAACAACACCACAAGGAAAATGATAGGACTGGAACTGATAGGAATCAACCAATTGAACTGATCAAAAATAGAAATGGGAACGTTCTCACCAACAGTAAAGATCACATCCAGTCTGCAGAAATGTAGTGGACATCAACTGTGTGAAACATGTAAAGAAGAAACTAGAAAAGCTATACAACTTCTGAAGGATGGGAAAGCTGATAGTCCAGATGGTACCCTAGTAGAAGCTATTAAAGGCAATATAAGGGAGTCTCTGTGGCAAAGTGGTCAATCTGTCTCTGACTTAGTCTCTGAAGGTTGTGGGTTCGATTCTGGGCTAGGTCCTTTGGTTCACGAGTGCATTTTTCGGAGACTCCTGGGGGGTCGTCGCTGGAGCTACGGAGTTAGTGCTTTGTGCGTCACTTTTGGCAGCCCCGCGCTGGGAAAGAGACTGAGCCATATGGGATAAACCCGGTGCAATGAAGTCGACCTTGTCGACCTACAGTTTTTTAAAGGCAATATTAACACCTTAAGTGGATTACTGTACAAATTATTTAGCAGAGTGAGACATTAGGGCTGCTTGAGCTCTAAGGTCAACTCAGTCTAACACAAGTACCAGAAATGTCTTGGGAAGAGAAGGCACCACACCACTCCTGGAGTGTTGAATGATCTATACACATATGGGTCTAGCACTATATGGCCAATACTCTGTACGACATGTAAAAGAGACTTTTATATATTAGAGTACACACACTAGACAATAGATATGAAAACAAGAGACCTGTACATCAAGTAGATTTGACATTACACACCAGGCGTTTCACATGGCAACAAATCTACAGGGAATAATGTTTACATCAGTAAATATTTGCCTTTTGCACGATGACATACCAGTCATTGAGTTAGCAAACTCAAGGATGTTGCAGTTTGCAATCAAATGTAGCATTTGCAGTCAGGAATATGTGTAAGAAGAAAAGCCACTATCTGGGGTGTCATTACTATGCTGTTAAATTCTAGGTGGCTAATTTCAGTCTTTGTAAAACACAAACCTCGTTGCAATGTTTTTCAATGAATTATTGATTGGTACTATTACACTTAAATGTTTATCTAAGTTTATCATTTGGTTTAAATGGTTCTCTCACACTTCCGCATGCATTACTCTCGTGTACACGGTCATGCTACATTAAATACACATACTCAGAGACTGAAAGCAGAGAACACCTGTAAAAAAATATGAACAATACATGATTCAACACTCTTTAAGACCTAAAAAACATTTTTAAAAATTGCAGGTACATAAAAAAAAAAGAATAAAGAATGTTTACAATAAACATTAATTAACACAAGAAACCAAAAAGTCAACCTCTGAAATGCCACACGATACATCACAATCCCTGAATGAGATTTTCTGTTTGTATTGCACCTGGGAA
>JACEFZ010019725.1:0-33952 GCA_014155875.1 Cepaea nemoralis
CATTTCATTGTGTTTAAACACAGAAGCCATAAACAATATGCGACACAATTTATTGCCTGGCATCTCATTTCGTCACCTGCACAGATGTAGCGAAATATACCAGGCAATCAATCGTGCAACATATTGTTTGTGGCTTCTGTGTTTAAATTCACTAAGGGAATACATTGTTTCGAATTTGATGTTCTCATTTTTGTTATCTTAATTCTTCTTCTTCTTCTTCTTCTTCTTCTTCTTCTTCTTCTTCTTCTTCTTCTTCTTCTTCTTGTTCTTGTTCTTGTTCTTCTTCTTCTTCTTCTTCTTCGTCGTCGTCGTCGTCGTCCTCGTCGTCGTCGTCGTCGTCGTCGTCTTCTTCTTCTTCTTCTTCTTCTTCTTCTTCTTCTTCTTCTTCTTCTTCTTCTTCTTCTTCTTCTTCTTCTTCTTCTTCTTCTTCTTCTTCTTCTTCTTCTTCTTCGTCGTCGTCGTCGTCGTCCTCGTCGTCGTCGTCGTCGTCCTCGTCGTCCTCGTCTTCTTCTTCTTCTTCTTCTTCTTCTTCTTCTTCTTCTTCTTCTTCTTCTTCTTCTTCTTCAGCGTTCCGAGCCATTGATGATCTTTGCTGCAGATACAATCCGTCTCCATTCGTCTCTCTGGTTGACCTTCTCTTGCCAGTTATATATATATATATATATATATATATATATATATATATATAATCTCTCCACCGTCTTCTTGGTCTACCTCGGGGTCTACGGTCATTTATTTCCTGAGTGTAAGAGAGTTTGTTTCCCTATTATCTTCCATTCTTTCTATATGCCCCAGCCATTGTAGTCTATTAACCTTCATGATTCCAGTGAGTAGCGGGCACTTAAACAGACCGTAAATGTCTTTGTTACTTCTTCTTTTCCACTCTCCATTTTGTGTATCCCTAATAGGTTCAAAGATGCACCTTAAAACTTTGTTCTCAAATGTTTGTAACAAGGCTTCGTCTCCTTTCGTAGTACTCCAGGTTTCCGATCCATACAGCACAACGGGTCTGATCATTGTTTTGTATATTGTGAGTTTGGTGTTACGAGATAGCGCATTTGATTTTAGTAGATGTTGTAGTGCATAGTATATCTTATTTCCAGAATTGATTCTAGTTTGTATTTCTTTCCTTATGATGTTGAAGCAATTGAAGATTGTACCCACGTATTTGTATGTTTCCGTTCTTTTAATGGTCATATTATTTATTAGTATGTGGCCAGAGTTTTTAGCCATTCCTTCTCTTGAAATTACCATATATTCTGTCTTATCTTGGTTGATAACCAGCCCCATCTGATGGACTTTTTCCTTTAAGTGAGTCAATATTTCCAATGTCGTTTGTTCATTTTCCCCTATAATATCTATAACATCTGCATAGCCAAGTAGCTTGGATGTTTCTCCAATATCACATTCCTCCTTTACCTCCCTTACAACTTTCTCTAGAGCCAGATTGAAGAGTAGCGGCGATAGTGCATCACTCTGTTTCAAGCCATATGTTATTTGGAAAGGGTCTGATTTCCTGCCTTTTTATGTTACTATATTATAAGTATCTTCCGATGCATAGTCTGGTCCTGTTGATTAATTTCCTTGGTATTCCAAATTCCTACATAGCATTCCATAGACTATTCATATGGACACTATCATAAGCCGTTTTAAAATCCACAAAAATGTTATGGAGATCTCTTTTATATTCCCAATGTTTCTCGGCTATTTGCGTAAGATAAATATCTGATCTATTGTTGATCTGTTTTGTCTACAACCCGCCTGGTAGTCACCTAATATGTCTTCTGAATATGGTTTTAGTCTATTTAGTAATACTGCGGATTGTATCTTATAGCTTGTGGACAGTGGTGATATTCCTCTATAATTTTTATAGTCTGAACTTGTCTCCTTTCTTAAAGATAGGTATCTATAATGACTATTTCCAGTCATGGGGTTATTCTTCTGTCCTCCAGATTTTTATTATTAGTTCGTGTAGCTTTAGATGTAATGCATGGCCACCTGCCTTTATAAATTCAGCAGCAATTCCATCAGCCCCAGTTGCCTTATTGTTTTTAAGTCGTGTGAGTACATATATGATTTCTTTATATGCAGGTTCTTAAATTTGTGGTTCACACGTTAGAACCTCTTCCTGTGGGAAAGTGTTACTTGGAGCTTCGCAATTTAGTAATTCAACAAAATATTCTGTCCATGTGTTGCACATTTCCTCATTTGTATTTATTATATTCACATTTTTGTCTTTTAAACTATATGTGTTGTGTTGGTGCCCTCGTTTCATTGACTTTAGTTCTTTAAAAAACATTCTGGATTCGTTTTTCTGGTAATTAGTTTCCATATCTTTGATGTACCACTCCGGGTAGTGGGGTAGGGGTATCCCCTATCAAAGGAGAAGTAAGGCGCCTCCTTCCCTCCGCTAGCCTACGGGACACCCTTGGGCAAGGTGGAGTACCCGTTTAGCCCCCCGATCAGGGTTACGTGAAGCCATGGGTGCAGGTGGTGGATGAAGGTGCAGAGCAGCCAACAGATAGTTGTAGGTTATAGTCTCCATCTTCACGACGGTAGGCAGAGGCTCTCTTTTTTGAGGAGACAATGGCTACGGTCACTAACCAGTATGGTCACTGCTAGGAAGGAAAGCAATGACAAAGTACCTTCTTTACACATGCCAAGAAAATCATGTTGTGTGACCTGCAAAATTTAGTAGATGCGATTGTTACACACAGTGAACAACTATGGTTAGAATTAAATTGTAAAAAGACACAGATTATGGTCGTCACTAGAAGGACGTAATACCACAATGTAATATACAAGTAGATGGGAATATTCTTCAACAAGTGAGTAGGTACAATTATCTCGGAACAGTAATAACATCTGATGGGAGATGCCTTGAGGAGATTAGAACAAGAATCGCCATGGCAAAAGTAGCCTTTAGCAAGATGAAAAACATATTGACCAATAAAAAGATGTCAATTGAAACGAGAAAGAGAGTGTTGAGATGCTACATAGAACCTGTACTTTTATATGGATGTGAAGCGTGGAAAATGAGCAGTCAGGCTGAAAAACATCTGATGGCTGTAGAGATGTTGTTTCTGAGGACAGCCAGAAAGACCAATGAACAAGTCCTTCAAGAAACAAATGAAGATCGTAAATTGATTAGAGAAATTAGACGTAGACAGTCAAAATTCTTTGGGCATGTTATGAGAAGAAATGGATTGGAGAATTTGGTGACAACTGGTAAGATCGAGGGGAACAGACCAAGGGGAAGACCTAGAAGCAAGTACCTGGATGGCTTGGCCTTGTGGCATGGTCGAGACAGAAACACGGAACTGATCCATGACTCTGGTGATCGAGTGAGATGGCAGAACATGACCGCCCACGCTTACCGGCATGGCACATGATGGATGGATGGATCTTTGATGATATTACTCATATATTCTCGCTTCTGCTGTCGAACTATTATTGTAGCCTCTTTACATTCATTTCTATATTGCTCTTCCTTTTGGATGTTTTTGATGTCATTTAACCATAAATGTCTGGCATTCTTTTTCCTAATGACAGCTTCTTCACATTTTGATTGAACCATCTGTTCTTTCTATGCGTGGTTAACACACCGAGACATTCTTCTGCGGTAGATTGAATTGTATTCTTGATGTTCAACAAAGTTTGGTCAACGCTTTCCTCCGAAGGGTTTTGCAGAGTTTCAAGTTTACATTTTATTTCATCTGTAAATTTCTCTTTGACTGTAATTTCTTGTAGTTTTTCTCTGTTATATGTTGGGTGTAATCTTTGTAATTTAGTATAGAAAGCTCTCTTAAGTTTTATTTAAAATTTTTCTCCCACGAGGAAGTGGTCACTGTGCCACTCAGCTCCTCTATAACTTCTGACTTGCTGTATGTTTGATGCATTTCTGTTGTTAATTAAAATGTGATCTATTAGATTATAGGTACTACATGTATTATAGCTCTCAGGGTCATTGAGAAACTCAAGCTCCCCCACCACGACAAGGTGGAAACACCATCGGGGGAGAATTATTATTATTATTATTATTATTATTATTATTATTATTATATTATTATTATTATTAGTATTATTATTATTTAACAATTCTGAGTTCTTGCTGGATAGACCCATTTGTTCACTGTTCCATCCAATTGAATTGTAATATACATTTTGTACCTTCCCTGATCTTCCTGTAGTCCATGCAGTGTGCCGTTGATGATCATGTATGGCCACAGCCTGCTGCCTAATGTACCGCTGCCCATTTCCGTTACAGACGTTCCTCCATGCCATGATGTCAAACTGTCCAGCATCTACTCTCTTGTTCCCCTCCCTTCCCCACCCCGGCTTTCTTCCCCTCCAGCTTCCCCATTGTAACAACATGCCCCTAGATTTCCACTTCTCATGACATACCAAAGAATGTGAACTGTCCTCTTTCTGATGCGAGTTGCTAGTTCTCTTTGTGAGTCTGTCTGAACAACACCTAGAGTAGCACAATGGTTGGGGCATCTTGCAGTCTGTGCTATAGATTAAGTGTATAAAACTAGTTATATGATGATGATGATGATGATGGTGATGATGATGATGATGATGATGATGATGATGATGATGACGATGATGATGATGATGGTGATGATGATGATGATGACGATGATAACAAATGCGACAACAACAACAACAATAATAATAACTTTATCAAAAACAATGTTAACAATAGGAATATAATAACGACGGTAACAAGAAAAGCAGCAGCAACATTAATAGCAACAACATTCGTAACCTCAATAACAATAGTAACATGTATATAATAACAATATTAATAATAATAACTGACATAACAACAGCAATAATAATAATAATAACAATAACAACAATAAAAACACATGCATATATGTGACATGTTGGGAGTTGGAAGCAGTACCCACTCTGAATTACCCCACAAGGAAGTACAGCTATGAGGATGGGACTGATTTCATTTGGAGGGGATGGGTTCTTGGAAGCCAAAGTGACCCATACTAGCTCTGGAAATCTAGGGGTTTTCCCAGGAAAATTAATTTCTTCCCTCCAAAATCTTCCTTCCCGAAAAGAGAAACTTAATTAGCTCAAGAGTCCCCCACCTATGAACATTTTCCCTTTTAGGTGAAATGGTCACATGAATTAATAAAATTTAAAGTTCCCTTCTCTGAGTAAACTGGAACCTGGGAGATTACAATAGAACAGAATTTAGCTGTCTATTAGTGTTTACCCAGTCACCTGTAGTTCCAGATACTACCTTTATGTGAAGTAGTTACATTAACTAAACACATAGATAATAATGAAAAGTTTTGTCACACCACAATGAACTGACAGAAAAATGCAGAAACAGTTAATTTTGGTTTATTAATCAAAATAAAAAAACCTGTGGAAGTAAACAGTGATGCATTATGACATATGAACTAAACCACTTTGGTTCCAGAATAATTTTCTAAGACACAATGGAGATTAGAACTCCTGAAAACTCTCATGGCAGTTCTGGCATTTCATCACTGTACCCCTTCTGATTTCCTAACAAAGTCTCTGCACTACACAAAATGTTCTGTTTGTGAACTTTCAGTTGAGTTATTAAGTGAAACTTGGAATTAAACAGTCTACACATATCCCGGAGAACTTTCTGGAATGCATAACTATATGACACAGTCTTTCCTTATAAAATTGTCTATCAGACTTCAGCATGATATTACCAATTTTTAAGTCTTTTGTGAATGATAAAACTGATCCTAATGATCTTAGAAAGTCTCCCCAAATCACTTATGTTGTCACTTCTCCAGGAAGCAAAAACTCAATGAAGACTTTTGATCAGATCAACTCCTGACACCAGATCTTACTGAGCAAGCTCATGACTGGCAGTCCCATGGTACATTATTGGACAATGATCTGCAACTCTGGATCATGAAGTACATTATTGGACAATGATCTGCAACTCTGGATCATGACAATCTGCGAACACCGCCATCCTCACCTGAGGTGGTTAAACATGGTGAACACATTTATATCTAGCCAAAGGATGATAATTCTCCAGTGGACAAGAATGAAAAGGGTTTACATACATGAGGTACAGAAGGTAGCAGATTCAGGAAGTACCTACAAGTTAAGAGCTACAGTGGGTCTCCTTGTACTGGCATTAGACATCAGCAATTATATTGGGCAAGCTTTCTTTTTCTGCACTTGTACATAGTGGCCTGTTGGCTGATGTTCTCACAGAGGACACAGACACAGTGACAGACAAGGCTAGAAAAGAATGATGGAGAGTAAATGATGAGATGTACCCAGCATATCTGATCCCTACATAGTAATGGAACAGGATAGGATGATTGTTCATCTCATACATATTAACTCATGTTACCAATCAGTGCTGCCACCATTGTTTTAGTCTGCCTGGATACTTTCCTGTCTATACCCTCTCACCTCTTCTGTCATTTCCTTTACTAACTTCTTCTGACACTGGGGTGATATTTCCCCCTGACAGTTTAGAAGTGCTTATGCATGAAAGCATATTATGTCCTTTACTTACTCGGTCAACCAGGGTGATGGTTTAATAACTACATTCCACATGTTGCATCAAAGTAATAATGTAAAGAAACATACATTAAATATTTCACTCTAAAGTTAATATAAGTTAACATATAATTGGTATGAATGTGGAGGTCTATGTGAAATGTTCCTTATGAGGATTTACACTGCCTCTCATTCAATAACACACATATATATATATATATACAGAGTGAAAGAAAGATGAGACATCACATTGTACTCATTCTCTCAAACTAACACCATTCTTCTTTTATTCGTTCACTCGAGTGCCGGTGTTGAACTGTTAGCTGGACTGTGTTCGGTCAGAGTGCTAAATGCTTGGTTGAGATAAATCACAGCAGTATAAATGCTGGACCAGTCATGGATGCTAAACAGTTACACTCACAATCTGTCTTCACGCCACGGACATATAAGATAAGAGGTAGAGTCTTTCATTCCTCCTTCTCACATTCGCGTGTGTTGGCGGTTCGCTGTGGATTGCAACTAAGGCGACACCTAGCACCAGATCATAGTTTATCTTGTACTAAACCTGCTCTGAACGCAGTCAGCAAGCCAGTGGGGTTTAGACTCAAGAATAGGAAACAGTCTGGGCATAATTGAGCCTCTTTCACAGCTTTAGACATAGTGATTGTACAGCACTCTTCTGGAAACGAAAAGATAGAGGGCGTCAGATATCTACATCAGCGCTGGCAGAGAGTAGCCATCTTGGGACTGGTTGAAAGTTGGTTTCTATCTTCTAATAGAAGAATAAATATATATATTCGTGCCGGAACTTACACACACACACTCTCATACTTAAAGCTTTACCTGACTCAGAAACAACAAACTCAGGCATAATTTCGTCTGAAGCTTTCCTTCTGAATCAGGATGAGGGACATACAGAGACCTAAACCACATCTGGAGGCTTTGCCGTCGCTCTGCAAGTGCCGAATTTTAGCGTCGCTGGGCCCCAAAATATTTCGCGGGCGACGCGATTATTCTAGGTTAACCAATGGACAGAACGGGCCTAGATCACATGATCTGTCCATCATTGGGTGTCACAGCTATTAATACTCTTGACGCCACATTCCTAGCATCCCAATTCTCTCTAGTGCAAACCCTTAGTGAGAAGTGTGTTTTGAAATTGTGATGTGCAGCAGTGAACAAGACGGAGTGCGCAATCATGCGACAATATAGTAATACTAACAATAACAACAATATCAACAACAACAACAACAACAACAATAAACATCGTTTTAACAACCATTACCCCATACTGTGTAGCTAACTTGTGTACTACAAGTATCTCATATACTGTAGCAGAGTCTTCAGTTGATGAGAGAAATCCTCACAAACAAAGCAGAAGACACAAAGATTAACCCTTAAGAAAGTCTATCCACTGTAGGAAACGAAGACCCTGTTGGCTCGTAGATTAGGGTTATGGGTTTAGGCCCCAGAAAATGACATCTCTTCTAACAGTGGCACAGGCACCAGAAGATAAAACTTGAAGCTGAACAATTGGGAAAAGACAGAAGGTTTGAGTATTCGGGCTACTTTTGCCTATAATAGAATTGCAGCCTCCAGAGAATTATCATCCACCCAGACCATATATTCTCAAAGTAAATAACTTCCAGTCTCACATTCACTCTCATCTAATTTGGTCTAATAATAGAAAAGTCTAAGATCAAGGTTTCATGTGTTTAAAAATATAAGTGTGAGATTTATTGTTTTTAATCTGTTGGAAAGATCAGTGTCATGAGCTAATTGGAGGGCCTAAAGCCGTTTCTGTTACCAGTGCGACGACCTACAGCTTAGGCTCCTAGACGTAGGCCCAGCAGGTCTGTGGATCGGGCAAGTATGGTTCTTCCCACTTAGCCTAGAGTGATGCCTTCCTCGACTGCGCCTGTAGGGTCTAACACACCGTCCTGTCTCACTACGGTGCTTACTGGTAAAAGACTCTGCACTGCGTCTGCCTGGCGGCTTTGACACTCACTTGCTTTCTAGTCATTAGATCGGAGTTGGAAGCGTGATGGTGCAGCATGCAATCTCTGGAAGCTGAAAATTACACAAAGACACACTCGTAAGTTTCTGGTGAAGGTTTACTACCTTACCTACTCCACGTGGCTTTCGGCCTAACATTATAAGAAGACCTATAATCAGGCGAACACCTATCTGAGGATACATAAATCTGTTCAATAGCTGTTCCTTCACTCTGTGAGATGACTAGCTGACATATAGTACTAGACAAAGAAAAGCCACAAGTCCTGTCCCTCCACAATCGTTGAAGCTTCATAGAAATGAAGACAAATCAAACATGAGTGAGAATTAGACTGAATGAAGTTAATTGTTGTGAATCTCTCCGACAATCAACGTGTATCAGAAACACTCATGAAGCATCCTGTCTCACTACTGGACAATGGAAGAATACTTCTTCTTCTGCTGCGTTCATCCAGAGTAGTGTTTTTTCCAGACGTAATGGCGGTGTGTCTCGTTATGCACCCTTGGGCCAAACCCTAAGGCCTGGAAGTATACTATGATTAACTTCTGTTGATCCCTGCGATCACGAAAACTCTACTCCTGACACTTCTAGCAATCATGACTTTACTATGAACCAAGACATCTAACAACCACAACTAGAATTCGATTCCAAGTACAACATCTAAATATCAAGAATTTGCTTTGCACCTTGAATTCGGAACAATCAATCAAGAACTCAAATCAGCCAAGAGTTAGATTCACACTACGAATTCCAAACAACTAAGAGTGTGATTTAGACTATGAATGTTAAACAATCATAGATTTACCATGAACCATGAAGTCTGAATAACTAGGATTCTAATCGATCCAACAAGAATTCTAATCACTGAGATTTCTAATAGGACCAAGACTTATAGTAGAACAAAGAATTATAGGAGACATGAGTCTGTACTCCTGTCCAATGATTTTCACTGCGTTACCGTACAATCATGGCGTGTGCCCTCACTAGATTATAACAACGCATGTGTTACTCAATCTTGATGACCCTTGTCATCCATATTCCTAGCTATATTTATAATCTGTGATTTTAAAAATTCTACCGCGTGAGTAATCCATCCTAACATATGTTACACTTACAAGCCTTCACTAACAATCATGACTAATTACCATCATAGACAACAGGCTTATGTACTCCTGCTTGGTGATTTTCTTGACAATCAGCGTACAATCATTGCTGGAGTGTTATCTTGGTCGCAATAACACGTTTCTGGCAATGTTAGCAATCTTGGCTTGCACAATTAATCGGTAGGTTATTTGTGTATGCCTTAGGACAAAAGAATCTTCTCCAACGGTAAATCAGTTCTATACGCAATGAAACACGCCATCATGAATGAAAGTTAGTCTAGAGACACCAGTTCCTACCACCTCGTAAATAATTGGTAATAGCATGCAACAGACATGCGAAATCTATCTTGCACATGTGGGTTTTTATTGCTGTAAAAGAACTGTATCATTAGTACAAACGCATATAAAAACGCATACATATATTTTTATACATATATTGCGAACATACATAAAAACCACTTTTCGCGCTACAAGGTATGGGCCTTAATAGTAGTAGTAGTAGGCCGCTTTCAGTCCTGAAGGACTATAGAGTTGTGCCGCTTGGGAGGTGCCTGGCAGCACCGCTGTGACTGTATAGTCCAATTCGAGAATGACAATCCCTGTCACAGTTTCCGCATCTGTAAGACGAGGCAAGTCCCGCAGTAAGTGACTGCTCTTTGAGCCTTTGCCGTCTCTCCTCAGTTTTTTTTGATCTGATTGCGCTCAAAGAGCACCAGTCCGTTTCGTACATCTCTTCTCCAGGAGCATCTGTCTGTTGCAACTCTCTCCCACGTGTCTGGATCTATTCCAATGGTTTTCATATCTTGTTTACACACATCCCTATATCGCATTTGGGGTCTTCCTGTTGGCCTCTTTCCTGTGGCTAGTTCTCCGTAAAGGAGATCTTTGGGAATACGTTCGTCCTCCATTCGAGATACGTGGCCCAACCACCGGAGGCGTCTCTGCTTGAGGAGGGTGTGCACTGTGGTAATATCTGCTCTTTCAAGCACCTGTTTGTTTGTTATGTGGTCTTCCATGTTATGCCCAGGATACGTCTCAGCCATCTCATGTGGAAGAATTCAACTTCCTTTCCTGTCTTGAGTACAGGGTCCAGGATTCAGACCCGTAGAGTAGTGGTGCTAACAACACAAGCTTTATATACTTGAGCTTTTGTAACGCTCTGTTAGTCTATTATTCTCCCAAACTCTTTAGCTAGCCTGGAAAATGTTGTGGCTGCCTTTCCAATGCGTCTGTCGATTTATGTCTCTAATGAAAGATTATCTGATATTGTCGATCCCAAATACACAAAATCGTGGACGACCTTCAATTCGTAATTATAGATTTTGATTGACGGGAGGCGCATCAGCATCTTGTTTCCATCACCTGTGTTTTATTAGGCTAATGGTGAGCCCAAAGTCTTTGCAGGCGGTTGCAAAAATGATCTATGAGCCTTTGGGAGATCTTCTGCTGTATGAGTAGTCAGTGCTGCATCATCTGCAAAAAGTAGTTCTCTTACGCATCTTGATCTTATTT
This sequence comes from Cepaea nemoralis, assembly GCA_014155875.1. Classification (NCBI taxonomy): domain Eukaryota; kingdom Metazoa; phylum Mollusca; class Gastropoda; order Stylommatophora; family Helicidae; genus Cepaea; species Cepaea nemoralis. Next base: position 11,155 of record JACEFZ010019725.1, read on the forward strand.
TGGTCTTTGCCTTGAGTCTTGATGGGTTAAAAAAGTTTGCCATCAGATCTTGTGTGGAGGTATATATGCCTTCAGTGGCAGTCCCAAATGCTTGCCTTAGGAGAACAGCGAAGAAGATACCAAAAAGTGTAGGAGCAAGCACGCAGCCCTGCTTTACTCCGCTGCTGATGCTGAATGACTGGGATGTTGAGCCGTCAAATAAAATGGTCCCCTGCATGTTTTCGTGGATGATTTCACGAGACTAAGAAGGGTGGGTGGACAAACCTTTTCAAGGACCTTAAAAAGGCCGCTTCTGCTCACGAGGTCAAATGCCTTTGTGAGGTCGATTAAGGCAATATATAATGGCTTCCTCTGTTCTCTTGCACTTCTCTTGGAGCTGCCGGAGTGAGAAAATCATATCGATGGTGGACCTGTTGGGTCTAAATCCGCACTGCGATTCGGGGTAGATTATTTCAGCAAGAATGTGCAATCTTTAAGGATTACTCTGGCAAAAAATCTTGCCTGTAATGCTGAGAAGGGAAATGCCGCGATAGTTGTTGCAGTCGCTTCTGTCGCCTTTGTTTTTATAAAGGGTAACGATGTTTGCGTCTTTCATATCTTGTGGTATTGATTTTTCTCTCCAGCAGAGCTGTAATATTGCATACAGTTCTGGGATGATTGTTTCTTTGCTACATTTTAAAATTTCAGGTGGGATACTATCTTTTCCAGGTGCCTTGCCGAATTTGAGAGATTCTAGTGCTTCGCTGATTTCTGTGAGGCAAGGTTCGTTATCCAAGGCATGCATGGCGGACTGTTGATCGATGGCTTCCAGAGCTTCTTCGCTGACAGTGTTATCCACTGAGTATAGCTCTGAGTAGTGTTCTACCCAGCGATCCATTTGTTTCGCTCGATCTTTATGATTACCCCCTCAGTTGATCGTAAAGGGGCCATCTTATGTTTTGATGGACCGACAGCTTGCTTGATGCCCTCATACATTCCTTTTGTTGTTTGTCCATCAAGAATGATGATGACCATTCATTTCATCCAGTGGGGTTGAAGGTGTGGGGCCGTGGGTTCTAAGATGGCTGATAAGGCCTATTTTGGCTCGAAATGTTCTTTGACAATGTGGGCAAAGAATGCTTGACGTCTCTGGAGGAGGATTTCCTGCAGTGGTTTTTCTGTCCTGCCTTTTCTTCACAGCTCTTGCAGTCCTGGTTGCCTCACATATGACTGCACCTTTGCGCAATGATGCACGCCACGAATTTCGGTCTCTGGCTGCAGCCTCCCAGGTGTCATGATGAATTCCAAAAGCATTCAGTGAAATTTTCAGAGTGTCTTTAAAACGTTTCCTCTGGCCACCTTGGGAGCGTTTACCACAACGCAGTTCGCTGTAAAAAATTCGTTTAGGGAGCCTGTGATCTGGCATGCGAGTCAAGTGACCAGCCCAGCGAATCTGATTCTTCATCAGTAGAGTGTGGATACTGGGCATGGATGCTCTTTCTAGGACTTCAGTGTCTGGAATCTTGTCTTGCCATTTAATCTTCAGTAGCTTCCTTAGGCAGACTGTGTGGAAGTGGTTTAATTTCCTAGCGTGTCGCTGATAAACAGTCCAGGTTTCACAAGCATATAGCAGTGTGGATAATACAACTGCTTTGTAGACTTTTAGCTTTGTTTGCAGGCTTATTCCAGTTCTGTCCCATACATTCTTGTACAGTCTGCCAAAGGCTGCACTGGCCTTGGAGATTCTTGCATTCACTTCGTCATCGATTGTGGCAGCTTGTGACACGGTGCTGCCAAGATAGGTGAATTTGTCCACAACACTTAGTCTATGATCATTCACTTTGATATTCGGCACAGTGTGATTATTCCCTGGAGCTGGCTGGTACATAACTACAGTCTTCTCCAAGTTGATATTGAGCCCAAAGTTGGCACAGGCATGTGAGAAAGCTGAAACATGATGTTGCATGTCCGCCTCTGAGTTGGCGTATAGAGCGCAATCATCAGCAAACAGGAGCTCTCTGACGGTGCCGCTGTTAATTTTGGTTTTAGCTTTCAGCCTTCTGAGATTGAATAACTTTCCATCCATACGGTAGTTGATGTCTATTCCAATGTCGTCGTTCTCGAAGGCATTCATCAACATGGCTGAAACATGAGGCTGAACAGTGTTGGTGCCAGGACACATCCTTGCTTCACTCCATTGGTGACAGGAAAGGGTTCAGACAGTTCACCATTTTCCTGTACTCTTGCCTGCATGCCGTCATGAAATAGCCGCACTATTTGGACAAACTTTCGTGGACAGCCATATTTTGCCATAATCTTCCACAGTCCTTCTCTGCTGACTGTATCAAAAGCCTTGGTAAGGTCAATGAAAGTGGAGAACATTTCGCAGTTCTGTTCCTGACATTTCTCTTGCAGCTGCCTTGCAGCGAAAATCATGTCAACAGTTCCACGTTCTTTTCTGAAGCCACATTGACTCTCAGGAAGAAGACCTTGATCGAGATGGGCTGTGAGGCGATTGAGAAGAATTCTGGCGAGTATCTTCCCTGCAATTGAAAGCAAGGAGATGCCTCGGTGGTTGTCACAGGATTGGCGGTTTCCTTTACGTTTGTAAAGGTGGACTATTGACGCGTCCTTAAAATCTTGTGGCATGGTCTCGTTCATCCATATGTTTGTGAAGACTTGGTGAAGCTGCTCTGTTAGGACCGGCCCACCTGCCTTGTATATCTCTGCTGGGATGGAGTCAGGACCAGGTGCCTTGCCGCTGGAGAGTTGCTGGATGGCTTTGTTTATTTCCACTATGGTTGGCAGGTCATCAAGTGTCTCATTGGTGGGAACTTGAGGAAGGCAGTTGATAGTTTCAGTCATCGAAGAAGGAAGTTGCATTTAAGATTTTGCTGAAATGCTCTGCCCAGCGTTGGAGGATTTCTTTCTTATCAGGTGACCAATGTTCCCCCGTCTGCACTGAGGAGGGGAACTATGCCTGGTGATGAAGGACCATAGACCGCTTTCAGTGAGTCGTATAAATTTTTCATATCATGTCTGTCAGCAAAGCCCTGAATTTCATCAGCTTTGCTGCTCAGCCAGGAGTCCCGCATGTGCCGAAGTTTCTGCTGCACTACTCTCTGAATGTTCTTGAAAGCATCTTTTTTTAGATGTTGACTTTGGGTCATTCAAATGTGCCTTGAGGAGAAGATGTTTCTCGGCCAGCAATTAGGTTGATGTCTTCGGAATTTTCATCAAACCAGTCTTTATGCTTTCGGGGGGCTGGACCCAGGATTTCCATAGCAGTGTTGTAATGGTGTCCTTTAGGGCTCTCCATTCTGTTTCTGTATCCTGTTTAGCTTCAGCATTGGGCTTGAGGCGGTCTTCCAGCATATTTTCAAACGACTGCTGCATTTTCTTGCTGTTTAGGCGGGTGACATTTAGCTTTGTTTGCATTTTCGCCCCTTGAGGACGCCGTGGTGGCCTGATGTGGATGTTCATTTTCGAGACAATGAGACGATGGTCTGTCCAACATTCGGCACCACACATGGATTTTGTCACTCGAACGTCTTGTCTGTCACTCCTCCTGACGATGACATAGTCAATGAGGTGCCAGTGTTTCGAGCGAGGGTGCATCCACGATGTCCCTATTTCTCATAGGGATACGGAAATTGTGTTCGTAATCAGGAGATCATGTTCGGCACATGTCTGAAGGGGGCGGAGTCCATTGCTGTTACAACCTCAACATTCCTCTTATTTTCCCGTGTCTGCACAAATTTTAATTTGAGCAGAGAGCTGTAGCCAGTCCTGTTCGCACATCTTCTTGCCATCTTTTGACTCTATTTCTGGCCGTTTGCATGCCTGCAGTGTTTTTTCTCTGAAGGATTTTTATACATTGAGAATGCATGTCTCTTTACTTCAGGGCTGGGAGCATCTCTTCAGAGTGTGCTTCAAACAGTCGGGTTTACTTAGTTTGCTTCTTGCCAAAAGTTGATAGTGCTGTATTGTAGATGGCGTCGCGAAAATGACTCCATTCTTGGTGGAATCTCCGTCTGTGGGCCGGGCAAAGTATCCGCTAGAGCCTCATGAATTTTTGACCTTCTCTTTATTTTGGGTGCCCTGTGTCAATGCGTGGTCTTTCTTCTGTTCGGCTTCTGTAGATTCTCTGGGGCTTTATCTTCACCTTGCTGGGGACGAGTGAATGGTCGGTGTCGCAGTCAGCACTATGATAGCTGCGAGTCAGCCGTACATTGCGGAGGTTGCTGCGTTTAGTGAGCACCAGGTCGAGTTGGTGCCAGTTCTTTTATCTGGGGGCCTCCATGACACCTTTTGTTTAGGGTTTTTTGTCAAAAAAGGGGTTTGGGCACGCACAGATTAGGTGGCTTTCAGAATTCCAAGAGACGTTGTCCATTGTCATTGATCTTCCCCAAAGCAAACCTGTCCTAGTCATGAGGCCAAGATTCGTGGTCGGAGCCAACCCTGGCATTGAAATCCCCAGGATAAAAAGATGTTGTTTCCTGGTGTTTCACTGACTTCTTTGCTAAGGTCGTCATAGAACTTGTCTTTAGATTCTGATGCTGCAGTTAGTGTTGGGGCGTAAACGCTTATAATACTAACTGGGCCTGCCTCTGTCTGGAGTTGGAGCTTCAATATTCTTTCAGTGCCATCACTTGGTGGTATGATGGAATTGAGCAGCTTGTTTCTGATAGCGAAGCCAACTCCATGCTCCCTGGTCTCTCCGCACGGCTTGCCATGCCAGTAGAAAGTGAAGTCCCTCTCCTTGATGCTTCCAGATTCTTGGAGTCTGGTCTCTTGCAGGGCGACAATGTCTATCCCCAGTCTTAGTAGTTCGTTATTTATCACTGCAGTTTTGCGGGCATCCACAATCTCGTTAGATCGTCTGAGATGCCAGGGGTCATGGTTCTTACGTTCCATGTTCCCAGCCTTAGGGCTGGTTGTTTTGTTTTTTTCTTGTTGCTAGGTGTATAGACTGCGGTCATGTGTCAGGATTTCCCCTAAGCTCCACACACTCTCAGGAGCAGATGAACCGTGGCGAGACAACACACCTATTGACTGGGGGCTGCCCAGCTTAGGCGGGCGGTAGCTGTCTAGTGAGATACGATGATCTCTCCCACCGTCGGAAGTAGCCCCTGGCGCCTTGCTCTAACGCCAATCGAGCATTAAGACTTATAACCGGCAAATGCTGCTTCCCGTGTTGTGTCACCGTTTTACGCGGTGCTGAAGTGACCTTTTCAGGGCACAAGCCTGGGCAATGGAAATCGGAGAACCAGCTGTTGCCCAGTAGCAGGTTCTCCCTCTCCACGTCGCCGATGTTGACCAAGGGAAAAGGCAGTAGCCAATGCAACTTGGCATCAGTGCCGTCGCAGGAGTTGCCAGAACTATGTTGTTTACAACATGGAACTGCCTTAGGGACTCCATCTCCGATTTGTCCTCAGGGTTTACTCCCGAAGCCTTTCCCATATGGGTATACCCTCAAGGCAGCGGAGGTTTGAGATTTAGAGTTCCCTCTCTTAGAAGAGATACCAACCAAGGCTGACGAGCCTCCTCTGCCCGGGAATCAATAAGGAGGGAAGTCTACCATTCTTCCTTCCTGGCAGTGACCATACTGATCGGATGACCGTAGCCATTGTCTCTACTGAGAGATCCTCTGCCACCGTCACTGACTTGAAACCATAACCAACAACTATCTGTCGGCTGCTCCCAAGTCCAATCCACCACCCGCTCACATGGCTTCACGTTACCCTGTTGGGGGGGGGGGGGGCTAAAGTCCCGTAGGCTAGCGGGGGGAAGGTATTTTACTAACAACTGTTAACCCTGGAACTACCATTACGTCAAAAGGGCCCCCAGTGTAAATTTTGCTTGTGTCGTTGTGCCCCTTAGTAACATATTTTTATTTTTATTTTGTTATTCTATTACCCCCCCCCCCCCCCACCACTCCCTCCGTTTTTTAAAAATTTTTATGTTCACCATTGTGGAGTTCTTTTGTAAGGTATGAAAACTGTGTCCGTATTTAGTATTTTCTAAATTATTTGCAGGATTTACACATACCTGCTGGTTTTATTTCCTATTGTTACATCCTGCTGCAGCCGTTATTTGTCTTATAAAATATTGCAACTCATTTCAGTCATTGTAATTTTATCTAGGTAAAATTGTAGAATTTGTATAAACGCTATTTATAATCTAAAAGGAAATAAATTGAAATGAAATGCTCTAGGAAAAAGGGAGACAAGAAAGATAATTTATTGGAGCAAAATAAAGGGTTTGTGTAATGATAATATTTTAGTTTGAGGAACGTACAAAAATATATATATATATATATATATATATATATATATATATATATATATATATATATATATATATATATTATTTTGTACGTTCCTCAAACTAAATATTATCATTACACAACCTTCATTTATGCTCCAATAAATTATCTTTCTTGTCTCCCTTGTTCCTAGAGCATTTCATTTCAATTTATTTCCTTTGAGATTATAAATAGCGTTTATACAAATTTCTACAATTTTACCTATGATACATTACAATGACTGAAATGAGTTGCAATATTCATAAGACAAATAACGGCTGCAGCAGGATGTAACAATAGGAAATAAAACCAGTCAGGTATGTGTAACTCCTGCAAATAATTTAGATATACTAAATACGGACACAGTTTGCATACCTTACAACGAACTCCACAATGGTGAACATAAATTTTAAAAGACGGAGGGAGTGGTGGGGGGGGGGGGGGGTAATAGAATATAACAAAATAAAATATAAAAATATGTATACTAAGACACAACGACACAAGCTAAAGTTGACACTGGGGTCCATATGACGCTAATGGTAGTTCCAGGGTTAACAGTTGTTAGTAAAATACCTTCCCTCCGCTAGCCTACGGGACTTTAGCCCCCCCCCCCCCCAACAGGGTAACGTGAAGCCATGTGAGCGGGTGGTGGATTGGACTTGGGAGCAGCCGACAGATAGTTGTTGGTTATGGTTTCAAGTCAGTGACGGTGGGCAGAGGATCTCTCAGTAGAGACAATGGCTACGGTCATCCGATCAGTATGGTCACTGCCAGGAAGGAAGAATGGTAGACTTCCCTCCTTATTGATTCCCGGGCAGAGGAGGCTCGTCAGCCTTGGTTGGTATCTCTTCTAAGAGAGGGAACTCTAAATCTCAAACCTCCGCTGCCTTGAGGGTATACCCATATGGGAAAGGCTTCGGGAGTAAACCCTGAGGACAAATCCGGAGATGGAGTCCCTAAGGCAGTTCCATGTTGTAAACAACATAGTTCTGGCAACTCCTGCGACGGCACTGATGCCAAGTTGCATTGGCTACTGCCTTTCCCTTGGTCAACATCGGCGACGTGGAGAGGGAGAACCTGCTACTGGGCAACAGCTGGTTCTCCGATTTCCATTGCCCAGGCTTGTGCCTGAAAAGGTCACTTCAGCACCGCGTTAAAACGGTGACACAACACGGGAAGCAGCATTTGCCGGTTATAAGTCTTAATGCTCGATTGGCGTAGAGCAAGGCGCCAGGGGCTACTTCCGACGGTGGGAGAGATCATCGTATCTCACTAGACAGCTACCGCCCGCCTAAGCTGGGCAGCCCCCAGTCAATAAGGTGTTGTCTCGCCACGGTTCATCTGCTCCTGAGAGTGTGTGGAGCTTAGGGGAAAATCCTGACACATGACCGCAGTCTATACACCTAGCAACAAGAAAAAAACAAAACAACCAGCCCTAAGGCTGGGAACATGGAACGTAAGAACCATGACCCCTGGCATCTCAGACGATCTAAACGAGATTGTGGATGCCCGCAAAACTGCAGTGATAAATAACGAACTACTAAGACTGGGGATAGACATTGTCGCCCTGCAAGAGACCAGACTCCAAGAATCTGGAAGCATCAAGGAGAGGGACTTCACTTTCTACTGGCATGGCAAGCCGTGCGGAGAGACCAGGGAGCATGGAGTTGGCTTCGCTATCAGAAACAAGCTGCTCAATTCCATCATACCACCAAGTGATGGCACTGAAAGAATATTGAAGCTCCAACTCCAGACAGAGGCAGGCCCAGTTAGTATTATAAGCGTTTACGCCCCAACACTAACTGCAGCATCAGAATCTAAAGACAAGTTCTATGACGACCTTAGCAAAGAAGTCAGTGAAACACCAGGGAAACAACATCTTTTTATCCTGGGGGATTTCAATGCCAGGGTTGGCTCCGACCACGAATCTTGGCCTTCATGACTAGGACAGGTTTGCGTTGGGAAGATCAATGACAATGGACAACGTCTCTTGGAATTCTGCAGCCACCATAATCTGTGCGTGACCAACACCTTCTTTGACACAAAACCTCAACACAAGGTGTCATGGAGGCACCCCAGATCAAAGAACTGGCACCAACTCGACCTGGTGCTCACTAAACGCAGCAACCTCCGCAATGTACGGCTGACTCGCAGCTATCATAGTGCTGACTGCGACACCGACCATTCACTCGTCCCCAGCAAGGTGAAGATAAAGCCCCAGAGAATCTACAGAAGCCGAACAGAAGAAAGACCACGCATTGACACCAGTGGCACCCAAAATAAAGAGAAGGTCAAAAATTTCATGCAGGCTCTAGCGGATACTTTGCCCGGCCCCACAGACGGAGATTCCACCAAGAGATGGAGTCATTTTCGCGACGCCATCTACAATACAGCACTATCAACATTTGGCAAGAAGCAAACTAAGTCAACCGACTGGTTTGAAGCACACTCTGAAGAGATGCTCCCAGCCCTGAAGATAAAGAGACATGCATTCTCAATGTATAAAACATCACCTTCAGAGAAAACACTGCAGGCATTGCGAACGGCCAGAAATAGAGTACAACAGATGGCAAGAAGATGTGCGAACAGGTACTGGCTACAGCTCTCTGCTCAAATTCAAATTTGTGCAGACACTGGAAATATAAGAGGAATGTTGAGGTTGTAACAGCAATGGACTCCGCCTCCTTCAGACATGTGCCGAACATGATCTCCTGATTACGAACACAATTTCCGTATCCCTATGAGAAATAGGACATCGTGGATGCACCCTCGCTCGAAACACTGGCACCTCATTGACTATGTCATCGTCAGGAGGAGTGACAGACAAGACGTTCGAGTGACAAAATCCATGTGTGGTGCCGAATGTTGGACAGACCATCGTCTCATTGTCTCGAAAATGAACATCCACATCAGGCCACCACGGCGTCCTCAAGGGGCGAAAATGCAAACAAAGCTAAATGTCACCCGCCTAAACAGCAAGAAAATGCAGCAGTCGTTTGAAAATATGCTGGAAGACCGCCTCAAGCCCAATGCTGAAGCTAAACAGGATACAGAAACAGAATGGAGAGCCCTAAAGGACACCATTTACAACACTGCTATGGAAATCCTGGGGCCAGCCCCCCGAAAGCATAAAGACTGGTTTGATGAAAATTCCGAAGACATCAACTAATTGCTGGCCGAGAAACATCTTCTCCTCAAGGCACATTTGAATGACCCAAAGTCAACATCTAAAAAAGATGCTTTCAAGAACATTCAGAGAGTAGTGCAGCAGAAACTTCGGCACATGCGGGACTCCTGGCTGAGCAGCAAAGCTGATGAAATTCAGGGCTTTGCTGACAGACATGATATGAAAAACTTCTACGACTCACTGAAAGCGGTCTATGGTCCTTCATCACCAGGCATAGTTCCCCTCCTCAGTGCAGACGGGGGAACATTGGTCACTGATAAGAAAGAAATCCTCCAACGCTGGGCAGAGCATTTCAGCAAAATCTTAAATGCAACTTCCTTCTTCGATGATGAAACCATCAACTGCCTTCCTCAAGTTCCCACCAATGAGACACTTGATGACCTGCCAACCATAGTGGAAATAAACAAAGCCATCCAGCAACTCTCCAGCGGCAAGGCACCTGGTCCTGACTCCATCCCAGCAGAGATATACAAGGCAGGTGGGCCGGTCCTAACAGAGCAGCTTCACCAAGTCTTCACAAACATATGGATGAACGAGACCATGCCACAAGATTTTAAGGACGCGTCAATAGTCCACCTTTACAAACGTAAAGGAAACCGCCAATCCTGTGACAACCACCGAGGCATCTCCTTGCTTTCAATTGCAGGGAAGATACTCGCCAGAATTCTTCTCAATCGCCTCACAGCCCATCTCGATCAAGGTCTTCTTCCTGAGAGTCAATGTGGCTTCAGAAAAGAACGTGGAACTGTTGACATGATTTTCGCTGCAAGGCAGCTGCAAGAGAAATGTCAGGAACAGAACTGCGAAATGATCTCCACTTTCATTGACCTTACCAAGGCTTTTGATACAGTCAGCAGAGAAGGACTGTGGAAGATTATGGCAAAATATGGCTGTCCACGAAAGTTTGTCCAAATAGTGCGGCTATTTCATGACGGCATGCAGGCAAGAGTACAGGAAAATGGTGAACTGTCTGAACCCTTTCCTGTCACCAATGGAGTGAAGCAAGGATGTGTCCTGGCACCAACACTGTTCAGCCTCATGTTTTCAGCCATGTTGATGAATGCCTTCGAGAACGACGACACTGGAATAGACATCAACTACCGTATGGACTGGAAAGTTATTCAATCTCAGAAGGCTGAAAGCTAAAACCAAAATTAACAGCGGCACCGTCAGAGAGCTCCTGTTTGCTGATGATTGCGCTCTATACGCCAACTCAGAGGCGGACATGCAACATAATGTTTCAGCTTTCTCACATGCCTGTGCCAACTTTGGGCTCAATATCAACTTGGAGAAGACTGTAGTTATGTACCAGCCAGCTCCAGGGAATAATCACACTGTGCCGAATATCAAAGTGAATGATCATAGACTAAGTGTTGTGGACAAATTCACCTATCTTGGCAGCACCGTGTCACAAGCTGCCACAATCGATGACGAAGTGAATGCAAGAATCTCCAAGGCCAGTGCAGCCTTTGGCAGACTGTACAAGAATGTATGGGACAGAACTGGAATAAGCCTGCAAACAAAGCTAAAAGTCTACAAAGCAGTTGTATTATCCACACTGCTATATGCTTGTGAAACCTGGACTGTTTATCAGCGACACGCTAGGAAATTAAACCACTTCCACACAGTCTGCCTAAGGAAGCTACTGAAGATTAAATGGCAAGACAAGATTCCAGACACTGAAGTCCTAGAAAGAGCATCCATGCCCAGTATCCACACTCTACTGATGAAGAATCAGATTCGCTGGGCTGGTCACTTGACTCGCATGCCAGATCACAGGCTCCCTAAACGAATTTTTTTACAGCGAACTGCGTTGTGGTAAACGCTCCCAAGGTGGCCAGAGGAAACGTTTTAAAGACACTCTGAAAATTTCACTGAATGCTTTTGGAATTCATCATGACACCTGGGAGGCTGCAGCCAGAGACCGAAATTCGTGGCGTGCATCATTGCGCAAAGGTGCAGTCATATGTGAGGCAACCAGGACTGCAAGAGCTGTGAAGAAAAGGCAGGACAGAAAAACCACTGCAGGAAATCCTCCTCCAGAGACGTCAAGCATTCTTTGCCCACATTGTCAAAGAACATTTCGAGCCAAAATAGGCCTTATCAGCCATCTTAGAACCCACGGCCCCACACCTTCAACCCCACTGGATGAAATGAATGGTCATCATCATTCTTGATGGACAAACAACAAGAGGAATGTATGAGGGCATCAAGCAAGCTGTCGGTCCATCAAAACATAAGATGGCCCCTTTACGATCAACTGAGGGGGTAATCATAAAAGATCGAGCGAAACAAATGGATCGCTGGGTAGAACACTACTCAGAGCTATACTCAGTGGATAACACTGTCAGCGAAGAAGCTCTGGAAGCCATCGATCAACAGTCCGCCATGCATGCCTTGGATAACGAACCTTGCCTCACAGAAATCAGCGAAGCACTAGAATCTCTCAAATTCGGCAAGGCACCTGGAAAAGATAGTATCCCACCTGAAATTTTAAAATGTAGCAAAGAAACAATCATCCCAGAACTGTATGCAATATTACAGCTCTGCTGGAGAGAAAAATCAATACCACAAGATATGAAAGACGCAAACATCGTTACCCTTTATAAAAACAAAGGCGACAGAAGCGACTGCAACAACTATCGCGGCATTTCCCTTCTCAGCATTACAGGCAAGATTTTTGCCAGAGTAATCCTTAAAAGATTGCACATTCTTGCTGAAATAATCTACCCCGAATCGCAGTGCGGATTTAGACCCAACAGGTCCACCATCGATATGATTTTCTCACTCCGGCAGCTCCAAGAGAAGTGCAGAGAACAGAGGAAGCCATTATATATTGCCTTAATCGACCTCACAAAGGCATTTGACCTCGTGAGCAGAAGCGGCCTTTTTAAGGTCCTTGAAAAGGTTTGTCCACCCACCCTTCTTAGTCTCGTGAAATCATTCCACGAAAACATGCAGGGGACCATTTTATTTGACGGCTCAACATCCCAGTCATTCAGCATCAGCAGCGGAGTAAAGCAGGGCTGCGTGCTTGCTCCTACACTTTTTGGTATCTTCTTCGCTGTTCTCCTAAGGCAAGCATTTGGGACTGCCACTGAAGGCATATACCTCCACACAAGATCTGATGGCAAACTTTTTAACCCATCAAGACTCAAGGCAAAGACCAAAATAAGATCAAGATGCGTAAGAGAACTACTTTTTGCAGATGATGCAGCACTGACTACTCATACAGCAGAAGATCTCCAAAGGCTCATAGATCATTTTGCAACCGCCTGCAAAGACTTTGGGCTCACCATTAGCCTAAATAAAACACAGGTGATGGAACAAGATGCTGATGCGCCTCCGTCAATCAAAATCTATAATTACGAATTGAAGGTCGTCCACGATTTTGTGTATTTGGGATCGACAATATCAGATAATCTTTCATTAGAGACATAAATCGACAGACGCATTGGAAAGGCAGCCACAACATTTTCCAGGCTAGCTAAAAGAGTTTGGGAGAATAATAGACTAACAGAGCGTACAAAAGCTCAAGTATATAAAGCTTGTGTTGTTAGCACACTACTCTACGGGTCTGAATCCTGGACCCTGTACTCAAGACAGGAAAGGAAGTTGAATTCCTTCCACATGAGATGGCTGAGACGTATCCTGGGCATAACATGGAAAGACCACATAACAAACAACAGGTGCTTGAAAGAGGCAGATATTACCACAGTGCACACCCTCCTCAAGCAGAGACGCCTCCGGTGGTTGGGCCACGTATCTCGAATGGAGGACGAACGTATTCCCAAAGATCTCCTTTACGGAGAACTAGCCACAGGAAAGAGGCCAACAGGAAGACCCCAAATGCGATATAGGGATGTGTGTAACAAGATATGAAAACCATTGGAATAGATCCAGACACGTGGGAGAGAGTTGCAACAGACAGATGCTCCTGGAGAAGAGATGTACGAAACGGACTGGTGCTCTTTGAGCGCAATCAGATCAAAAAAAACTGAGGAGAGACGGCAAAGGCTCAAAGAGCAGTCACTTACTGCGGGACTTGCCTCGTCTTACAGATGCGGAAACTGTGACAGGGATTGTCATTCTCGAATTGGACTATACAGTCACCAGCGGTGCTGCCAGGCACCTCCCAAGCGGCACAACTCTATAGTCCTTCAGGACTGAAAGCGGCCTACTACTACTACTATTAAGGCCCATACCTTGTAGCGCGAAAAGTGGTTTTTATGTATGTTCGCAATATATGTATAAAAATATATGTATGCGTTTTATATGCGTTTGTACTAATGATACAGTTCTTTTACAGCAATAAAAACCCACATGTGCAAGATAGATTTCGCATGTCTGTTGCATGCTATTACCAATTATTTACGAGGTGGTAGGAACTGGTGTCTCTAGACTAACTTTCATTCATGATGGCGTGTTTCATTGCGTATAGAACTGATTTACCGTTGGAGAAGATTCTTTTGTCCTAAGGCATACACAAATAACCTACCGATTAATTGTGCAAGCCAAGATTGCTAACATTGCCAGAAACGTGTTATTGCGACCAAGATAACACTCCAGCAATGATTGTACGCTGATTGTCAAGAAAATCACCAGCAGGAGTACATAAGCCTGTTGTCTATGATGGTAATTAGTCATGATTGTTAGTGAAGGCTTGTAAGTGTAACATATGTTAGGATGGATTACTCACGCGGTAGAATTTTTAAAATCACAGATTATAAATATAGCTAGGAATATGGATGACAAGGGTCATCAAGATTGAGTAACACATGCGTTGTTATAATCTAGTGAGGGCACACGCCATGATTGTACGGTAACGGCAGTGAAAATCACTGGACAGGAGTACAGACTCATGTCTCCTATAATTCTTTGTTCTATTATAAGTCTTGGTCCTATTAGAAATCTCAGTGATTAGAATTCTTGTTGGGTCGATTAGAATCCTGGTTATTCAGACTTCATGGTTCATGGTAAATCTATGATTGTTTAACATTCATAGTCTAAATCACACTCTTGGTTGTTTGGAATTCGTAGTGTGAATCTAACTCTTGGCTGATTTGAGTTCTTGATTGATTGTTCCGAATTCAAGGTGCAAAGCAAATTCTTGATATTTAGATTTGTACTTGGAATCGAATTCTAGTGTGGTTGTTAGATGTCTTGGTTCATAGTAAAGTCATGATTGCTAGAAGTGTCAGGAGTAGAGTTTCGTGATCGCAGGGATCAACAGAAGTTAATCATAGTATACTTCCAGGCCTTAGGGTTTTGGCCCAAGGGTGCATAACGAGACACACCGCCATTACGTCTGGAAAAAACACTACTCTGGATGAACGCAGCAGAAAGAAGAAGTATTACTTCCATTGGTCCAGTAGTGAGACTAGGATGCTTCATGAGTGTTTCTGATACACGTTGATTGTCGGAGAGATTCACAATAATTAACTTCATTCAGTCTAATTCTCACTCATGTTTGATTTGTCTTCATTTCTATGAAGCTTCAACGGTTGTGGAGGGACAAGGATCTGTGGCTATTCCTTTGTCTAGTAACTATATGTCAGCTAGTCATCTCACAGAGTGAAGGAACCGCCTATTGAACAGGATTTCTGTATCTCAGATAGGTGTTCGCCTGATGATAGGCCGTCTTAGAATGTTAGGCCGAAAGCCACGTGGGGTAGGTAAGGTATTAAATCTTCACCAGAAACATACGATCGTGCCTTTGTGTAATTGTTCAGCTTCCAGAGATTGCATACTGCACTATCACGCTTCCAACTCCGATCTAATGACGAGAATAGCAAGTGAATGTCTCAGCCGCCAGGCAGACGCAGTGCAGAAGTCTTTTACCAGTAAGCACCGTAGTGAGACAGGACGGTGTGTTAGACCCTACAGGCGCAGTCGAGGAAGGCATCACTCTAAGCTAAGTGCGAAGAACCATATTTGCTTGATCCACAGACCTGCTGGACCTACGTCTAGAGCCTACACGTTGGTCGTCGCACTGGTAACAGGAACGGCTTCAGGCCCTCCAATTGCTCATGACACTGATCTTTTCCAACAGATTAAAAACAATAAATCTCACACTTATATTTTTAAACACATGAAACCTTGAACTTAGACTGTTCTATTATCAGACCAAATTAGATGAGAGTCAATGTGAGATTGGAGGTTATTTACTTTGAGAATATATGGTCTGGGTGGATGATAATTCTCTGGAGGCTGCAATTCTATTATAGGCAAAAGTAGCCCGAATACCCAAACCTTCTGTCTTTTCCCAATTGTTCAGCTTCAAGTTTTATCTTCTGGTGCCTGTGCCACTGTTAGGAGAGATGTCATTTTCTGGGGCCAAAACCCATACCACTAATCTACGAGCCGACAGGGTCTTCGTTTCCTACAGTGGATAGACTTTCTTAAGGGTTAATCTTTGTGTCTTCTGCTTTGTTTGTGAGGATTTCTCTCAACAACTGAAGACTCTGCTACAGTATATGAGATACTTGTAGTACACAAGTTAGCTACACAGTATGGGGTAATGGTTGTTAAAACGATGTTTATTGTTGTTGTTGTTGTTGTTGTTGATATTGTTGTTATTGTTAGTATTACTATATTGTCGCATGATTGCGCACTCCGTCTTGTTCACTGCTGCACATCACAATTTCAAAACACACTTCTCACTAAGGGTTTGCACTAGAGAGAATTGGGATGCTAGGAATGTGGCGTCAAGAGTATTAATAGCTGTGACACCCAATGATGGACAGATCATGTGATCTAGGCCCGTTCTGTCCATTGGTTAACCTAGAATAATCGCGTCGCCCGCGAAATATTTTGGGGCCAGCGACGCTAAAATTCGGCACTTGCAGAGCGACCGGCAAAGCCTCCAGATGTGGTTTAGGTCTCTGTATGTCCCTCATCCTGATTCAGAAGGAAAGCTTCAGACGAAATTATGCCTGAGTTTGTTTGTTTCTGAGTCAGGTAAAGCTTTAAGTATGAGAGTGTGTGTGTGTAAGTTCCGGCACGAATATATATATTTATTCTTCTATTAGAAGATAGAAACCAACTTTCAACCAGTCCCAAGATGGCTACTCTCTGCCAGCGCTGATGTAGATATCTGACGCCCTCTATCTTTCGTTTCCAGAAGAGTGCTGTACAATCACTATGTCTAAAGCTGTGAAAAGAGGCTCAATTATGCCCAGACTGTTTCCTATTCTTGAGTCTAAACCCCACTGGCTTGCTGACTGCGTTCAGAGCAGGTTTAGTACAAGATAAACTATGATCTGGTGCTAGGTGTCGCCTTAGTTGCAATCCACAGCGAACCGCCAACACACGCGAATGTGAGAAGGAGGAATGAAAGACTCTACCTCTTATCTTATATGTCCGTGGCGTGAAGACAGATTGTGAGTGTAACTGTTTAGCATCCATGACTGGTCCAGCATTTATACTGCTGTGATTTATTCAACCAAGCATTTAGCACTCTGACCGAACCACAGTCCAGCTAACAGTTCAACACCGGCACTCGAGTGAACGAATAAAAGAAGAATGGTGTTAGTTTGAGAGAATGAGTACAATGTGATGTCTCATCTTTCTTTCACTCTGTATATATATATATATATGTGTGTTATTGAATGAGAGGCAGTGTAAATCCTCATAAGGAACATTTCACATAGACCTCCACATTCATACCAATTATATGTTAACTTATATTAACTTTAGAGTGAAATATTTAATGTATGTTTCTTTACATTATTACTTTGATGCAACATGTGGAATGTAGTTATTAAACCATCACCCTGGTTGACCGAGTAAGTAAAGGACATAATATGCTTTCATGCATAAGCACTTCTAAACTGTCAGGGGGAAATATCACCCCAGTGTCAGAAGAAGTTAGTAAGGAAATGACAGAAGAGGTGAGAGGGTATAGACAGGAAAGTATCCAGGCAGGACTAAAACAATGGTGGCAGCACTGATTGGTAACATGAGTTAATATGTATGAGATGAACAATCATCCTATCCTGTTCCATTACTATGTAGGGATCAGATATGCTGGGTACATCTCATCATTTACTCTCCATCATTCTTTTCTAGCCTTGTCTGTCACTGTGTCTGGTGTCCTCTGTGAGAACATCAGCCAACAGGCCACTATGTACAAGTGCAGAAAAAGAAAGCTTGCCCAATATATTGCTGATGTCTAATGCCAGTACAAGGAGACCCACTGTAGCTCTTAACTTGTAGGTACTTCCTGAATCTGCTACCTTCTGTACCTCATGTATGTAAACCCTTTTCATTCTTGTCCACTGGAGAATTATCATCCTTTGGCTAGATATAAATGTGTTCACCATGTTTAACCACCTCAGGTGAGGATGGCGGTGTTCGCAGATTGTCATGATCCAGAGTTGCAGATCATTGTCCAATAATGTACTCATGATCCAGAGTTGCAGATCATTGTCCAATAATGTACCATGGGACTGCCAGTCATGAGCTGCTCAGTAAGATCTGGTGTCAGGAGTTGATCTGATCAAAAGTCTTCATTGAGTTTTGCTTCCTGGAGAAGTGACAACATAAGTGATTTGGGGAGACTTTCTAAGATCATTAGGATCAGTTTTATCATTCACAAAAGACTTAAAAATTGGTAATATCATGGCTGAAGTCTGATAGACAATTTTATAAGGAAAGACTGTGTCATATAGTTATGCATTCCAGAAAGTTCTCCGGGATATGTGTAGACTGTTTAATTCCAAGTTTCACTTAATAACTCAACTGAAAGTTCACAAACAGAACATTTTGTGTAGTGCAGAGACTTTTGTTAGGAAATCAGAAGGGGTACAGTGATGAAATGCCAGAGACTGCCATGAGAGTTTTCAGGAGTTCTAATCTCCATTGTGTCCTTAGAAAATTATTCTGGAACCAAAGTGGTTTAGTTCATATGTCATAATGCATCACTGTTTACTTCCACAGGTTTTTTATTTTGATTAATAAACCAAAAATTAAACTGTTTCTGCATTTTTCTGTCAGTTCATTGTGGTGTGACAAAACTTTTCATTATTATCTATGTGTTTAGTTAATGTAACTACTTCACATAAAGGTAGTATCTGGAACTACAGGTGACTGGTAAACACTAATAGACAGCTAAATTCTGTTCTATTGTAATCTCCCAGGTTCCAGTTTACTCAGAGAAGGGAACTTTAAATTTTATTAATTCATGTGACCATTTCACCTAAAAGGGAAAATGTTCATAGGTGGGGGACTCTTGAGCTAATTAAGTTTCTCTTTTCGGGAAGGAAGATTTTGGAGGGAAGAAATTAATTTTCCTGGGAAAACCCCTAGATTTCCAGAGCTAGTATGGGTCACTTTGGCTTCCAAGAACCCATCCCCTCCAAATGAAATCAGTCCCATCCTCATAGCTGTACTTCCTTGTGGGGTAATTCAGAGTGGGTACTGCTTCCAACTCCCAACATGTCACATATATGCATGTGTTTTTATTGTTTTTATTGTTATTATTGTTATTATTATTATTATTGCTGTTGTTATGTCAGTTATTATTATTAATATTGTTATTATATACATGTTACTATTGTTATTGAGGTTACGAATGTTGTTGCTATTAATGTTGCTGCTGCTTTTCTTGTTACCGTCGTTATTATATTCCTATTGTTAACATTGTTTTTGATAAAGTTATTATTATTGTTGTTGTTGTTGTCGCATTTGTTTATCATCGTCATCATCATCATCATCACCATCATCATCATCATCGTCATCATCATCATCATCATCATCATCATCATCATCATCACCATCATCATCATCATCATCATATAACTAGTTTTATACACTTAATCTATAGCACAGACTGCAAGATGCCCAACCATTGTGCTACTCTAGGTGTTGTTCAGACAGACTCACAAAGAGAACTAGCAACTCGCATCAGAAGAGGACAGTTCACATTCTTTGGTTATGTCATGAGAAGTGGAAATCTAGGGCATGTTGTTACAATGGGGAAGCTGGAGGGGAAGAAAGCCGGGGTGGGGAAGGGAGGGGAACAAGAGAGTAGATGCTGGACAGTTTGACATCATGGCATGGAGGAACGTCTGTAACGGAAATGGGCAGCGGTACATTAGGCAGCAGGCTGTGGCCATACATGATCATCAACGGCACACTGCATGGACTACAGGAAGATCAGGGAAGGTACAAAATGTATATTACAATTCAATTGGATGGAACAGTGAACAAATGGGTCCTATCCAGCAAGAACTCAGAATTGTTAAATAATAATAATACTAATATAATAATAATAATAATAATAATAATAATAATAATAATAATAATAATAATAATTCTCCCCCGATGGTGTTTCCACCTTGTCGTGGTGGGGAGCTTGAGTTTCTCAATGACCCTGAGAGCTATAATACATGTAGTACCTATAATCTAATAGATCACATTTTAATTAACAAAAGAAATGCATCAAACATACAGCAAGTCAGAAGTTATAGAGGAGCTGAGTGGCACAGTGACCACTTCCTCGTGGGAGAAAAATTTTAAATAAAACTTAAGAGAGCTTTCTATACTAAATTACAAAGATTACACCCAACATATAACAGAGAAAAACTACAAGAAATTACAGTCAAAGAGAAATTTACAGATGAAATAAAATGTAAACTTGAAACTGTGCAAAACCCTTCGGAGGAAAGCGTTGACCAAACTTTGTTGAACATCAAGAATACAATTCAATCTACCGCAGAAGAATGTCTCGGTGTGTTTAACCACGCATAGAAAGAACAGATGGTTCAATCAAAAATGTGAAGAAGCTGTCATTAGGAAAAAGAATGCCAGACATTTATGGTTAAATGACATCAAAAACATCCAAAAGGAAGAGCAATATAGAAATGAATGTAAAGAGGCTACAAAAATAGTTCGACAGCAGAAGCGAGAATATATGAGTAATATCATCAAAGATCCATCCATCCATCATGTGCCATGCCGGTAAGCGTGGGCGGTCATGTTCTGCCATCTCACTCGATCACCAGAGTCGTGGATCAGCTCCGTGTTTCTGTCTCGACCATGCCACAAGGCCAAGCCATCCAGGTACTTGCTTCTAGGTCTTCCCCTTGGTCTGTTCCCCTCGATCTTACCAGTTGTCACCAAATTCTCCAATCCATTTCTTCTCATAACATGCCCAAAAAATTTTGACTGTCTACGTCTAATTTCTCTAAATCAATTTACGATCTTCATTTGTTTCTTGAAGGACTTGTTCATTGGTCTTCTGGCTGTCCATGGTATTCTTTGCATTTTCCTCAGAAACCACATCTCTACAGCCATCAGATGTTTTTCAGCCTGACTGCTCATTGTCCACGCTTCACATCCATATAAAAGTACAGGTTCTATGTAGCATCTCAACACTCTTTTTCTCGTTTCAATTGACATCTTTTTATTGGTCAATATGTTTTTCATCTTGCTAAAGGCTACTTTTGCCATGGCGATTCTTGTTCTAATCTCTTCAAGGCATCTCCCATCAGATGTTATTACTGTTCCGAGATAATTGTACCTACTCACTTGTTGAAGAATATTCCCATTTACTTGTATATTACATTGTGGTATTTCGTCCTTCCTAGTGACGACCATAATCTGTGTCTTTTTACAATTTAATTCTAACCCTAGTTGTTCACTGTGTGTAACAATCGCATCTACTAAATTTTGCAGGTCACACAACATGATTTCTTGGCATGTGTAAAGAAGGTACTTTGTCATTGCTTTCCTTCCTAGCAGTGACCATACTGGTTAGTGACCGTAGCCATTGTCTCCTCAAAAAAGAGATCCTCTGCCTACCGTCGTGAAGGTGGAGACTATAACCTACAACTATCTGTTGGCTGCTCTGCATCTTCATCCACCACCTGCACCCATGGCTTCACGTAACCCTGATCGGGGGCTAAACGGGTACTCCACCTTGCCCAAGGGTGTCCCGTAGGCTAGCGGAGGGAAGGAGGCGCCTTACTTCTCTTTTGATAGGGGATACCCCTACCCCACTACCCGGAGTGGTACATCAAAGATATGGAAACTAATTACCAGAAAAAACGAATCCAGAATGTTTTTTAAAGAACTAAAGTCAATGAAACGAGGGCACCAACACAACACATATAGTTTAAAAGACAAAAATGTGAATATAATAAATACAAATGAGGAAATGTGCAACACATGGACAGAATATTTTGTTGAATTACTAAATTGCGAAGCTCCAAGTAACACTTTCCCACAGGAAGAGGTTCTAACGTGTGAACCACAAATTAAGAACCTGCATATAAAGAAATCATATATGTACTCACACGACTTAAAAACAATAAGGCAAACTGGGGCTGATGGAATTGTTGCTGAATTTATAAAAGGCAGGTGGCCATGCATTACATCTAAAGCTACACGAACTAATAATAAAAATCTGGAGGACAGAAGAATAACCCCATGACTGGAAATAGTCATTATAGATACCTATCTTTAAGAAAGGAGACAAGTTAGACTATAAAAATTATAGAGGAATATCACCACTGTCCACAAGCTATAAGATACAATCCGCAGTATTACTAAATAGACTAAAACCATATTCAGAAGACATATTAGGTGACTACCAGGCGGGTTGTAGACAAAACAGATCAACAATAGATCAGATATTTATCTTACGCAAATAGCCGAGAAACATTGGGAATATAAAAGAGATCTCCATAACATTTTTGTGGATTTTAAAACGGCTTATGATAGTGTCCATATGAATAGTCTATGGAATGCTATGTAGGAATTTGGAATACCAAGGAAATTAATCAACAGGACCAGACTATGCATCGAAGATACTTATAATATAGTAACATAAAAAAGGCAGGAAATCAGACCCTTTCCAAATAACATATGGCTTGAAACAGAGTGATGCACTATCGCCGCTACTCTTCAATCTGGCTCTAGAGAAAGTTGTAAGGGAGGTAAAGGAGGAATGTGATATTGGAGAAACATCCAAGCTACTTGGCTATGCAGATGTTATAGATATTATAGGGGAAAATGAACAAACGACTTTGGAAATATTGACTCACTTAAAGGAAAAAGTCCATCAGATGGGGCTGGGTTATCAACCAAGATAAGACAGAATATATGGTATTTCAAGAGAAGGAATGGCTAAAAACTCTGGCCACATACTTATAAATAATATGACCATTAAAAGAACGGAAACATACAAATACGTGGGTACAATCTTCAATTGCTTCAACATCATAAGGAAAGAAATACAAACTAGAATCAATTCTGGAAATAAGATATACTATGCACTACAACATCTACTAAAATCAAAATGCGCTATCTCGTAACACCAA